>PVHT020000521.1:32690565-32732961 GCA_004024745.2 Catagonus wagneri | reverse complement strand
CTTATCTAGAGCCGCACCCGTGGCATATGGAGGTTCCCAGGCTAGGGGTCTAACAGGAGCTGTAGCTGCCGGCCTTCACCACAGCCACAGCAACACGCGATTCAAGCCGTGTCTGCAACCTACACCACAGCTCATGGCAACGTCGGATCCTTAACCCACTGAGCAAGGCCAGGGATCGAACCTGCAACCTCATGGTTCCTAGTCAGATTCGTTAACCACTGAGCCACGACAGGAACTCCCATGCAGCTTTTTAAACGGCGGTTACACCTCAACAAAGCTGGAGGCAAAGCCTGCCGTTCCCAAGGTATCTCTCCAGACACCTGACACACCTGCCCTGAAACCAAACCAAGGCATCCATCCACCAAACCGAAAGTGCAGTCTTTCCTACCTTTCGGGGACAAGACAGGAAACTACAGAAAGAACTCTCTTGGGGTCTTTCCCTCAAATCTTTGATAACTGTTCCTTTTTATCTAGTATTAAAGATTAATACCAAAAGAAGTCACAAATAATTGTCACTGCCAAAATGTGAAAATCTTTCCTACTTGATTCTGTAGCTTGTTTTATTTATTTATTTTTGTCTTTTGGGAAATATGTGATCACATTAAGTTTATCTTGCATATGTATGTGTGTGTATATTTCACCAAATCATAGTCTCAAGTATAAAAGTTATCCTTACTTGAAAATGCAATTTGGAGTTCCCGTCGTGGCTCAGCAGAAACGAATCTGACTAGGAACCATGAAGTTGCGGGTTTGATCTCTGGCCTCGCTCAGTGGGTTAAGGATCCGGCGTTGCCGTGAGCTGTGATTTAGGTTGCAGATGCGGCTCGGATCCCACGTTGCTATGGCTGTTGCGAAGGCCGGCAGCTGTAGCTTCTATTAGACCCCTAGCCTGAGAACCTCTGTATGCTGCAGGTGTGGCCCCCAAAATGACAAAAGACCAAAAAAAAAAAAAAAAAAGGAAAATGCAATGCAATTAAAGAGATAATTATTTTGTGGTATTCAGCAAAAGCAGCTAGTTTCCAGTTACACTACCCCTTGAGTACTTTAAGAAAATGCTGGCTTTAATCCAACCCCTTCACTCTACAGTTAGAGAAAAATACACCCCACAAGTTAAACCACAGTCACTGGCCATTATAGGACCTGCTTCACTCTCCTTCACTCAGCACTGAGAGCACTTTCGTTCTGGGAACTGTCCTAGATGGACAGATGGAAGTGCCTATAAGCAAGAGTGGACCATGAGCCTGACACCCTCAGTGCTTGTGAACCTTTGCGAGTTTAGGCAGGGGGTCCCTGGTGAGAGGCAGACAGAGCCAACCCCACGAGGTCAGCAGTGCAGAAAGACAGTCACAGACATGCCCCACCTCAGCTGCGTGGGTATTTTATCCACCTGGACTGTGCACGTTTTAAGGGCAGGCTTACACTTATTATGCTTCAAACACAGACTTGGAAAGAATCATGAACCTCACTAAGCAAATAACCTGTCAGCTCGTACTCGCTTTAATGACTCAAAGGGGCGGTTTGACAGAACGAACTAAATCTGTCTGCTTCTTCACAGTCCAGAATTCCTCCTGCCCATCAGAATTGTGTGAAAGTGTTTCTCTACGGTTAGGATTCATATTCAATTAGCTCAATAGACCTCGTTATCACTCAAAGTAGTTTCAATTGAAATGTAGGAAGAGATTATTTGTTCGGGGTAATGTTATAGATCTAATAGATGAGCAGAGGGGTGTCAGAAGATTCCGAGGGGAAAAGGATTAAAGTGAGTACTTAATGACTTCGTCAGAGTCTGCCGATCTTCCTCCCCTGCTGATGCTTAATGCATTTAGGAGAACCAAGTAATGCACCGGTGAAGGGCCGCTGAGCGCCCAGGCACACGGCGGCATAAGGAGGGATTAGCGCCCTGCCTCTCTGGGGAAATGCGACGGTGTCACGGTCCCATTTTGTAAAGGATAAAGGCAGCCTGATGGACAAAGCCATTTCCACGTTTCCAGGAGGCCAGGCAATCCCGGAGCCGGACCACGGCCTCCGTCCCTCAGAGCCGCAGTGCTGGAGCTTTTGTCACGGTGCTCACCTCGGAAACATACATGACTGCTCGGAAATTGAGGTCACACCTGCTGAAATTGCCAGTGGATGTGCAGCCCGCAAGAAGTGTCATTTAAGCAGAGAGGAGGCAGGGAAGCTGGACCCGGTTTATGCTCGCAGTGGGGCGGCTGGGGCCCAGGGAGGAAAACTCCCATTCACTGACAGCTACCCATCCCTTCTTCAAGGGGGGGAAATGGGATCCTAATTGCCTGATAAAAAGCTGCCTTTCATTTGTAAGTCTTGTTTTTGAAAAGGAGTATTGAACAGCAGTGTAGAAGCAGCTGCAGCAGGAGGAAATGAGTGTCCAGGCCCATCACACAGTCAGAGTCTCAGATGTGCTACGTGTTTTCTGCCAAGTGCACAGCACAGCTCAGCTCAGTCGTGGTGAGGACACCGGCAGGCACCTAGGGCCACTTTGCTGCGTGGCCGGCCCCTGGACACGGGGACACTCACATGTGCGAAGGCTGCGGTGCACACGTCTGAGCTGACCCGAGTGGGGGCCGAGTGGACCTCGGGTGGAGGGTGGCGCTCTGCAAGGCCACGTGAGGAGGGGGGACCTGCTGACGCCCAGCGCACAGTGGCCCCTTCCTGCCCCCAGGCCACGTGCGTGCGGGCCGGAATAGGCGAGCTTCAGACACTTGGAGCTGCAGGAACCACCGTACTGAGTCTGGGCAGTGACAGGTAATTCTCTGTGTCACCTTGACAGGGCTGAGGCATGCCCAGCGAGCTGGGAAAATGGCATTTCTGAGCGTGTCTGTGAGGTCCAGGCCGGAACCTTGTGACTCAGGAAAGAGGGTCACCCTGCCCAGTGGGGGCTTCCTCCAGTCTCTGAGGGTGACTGAGGAGGACACCAGATGGAAGGGGCACTCCCTGCCTTGTTGAGCTGGCCATCCACCTTGCCCCAGCCACGGTCTCGGGACTTTGGATTTGGGCTGAATTAACACCACTGACTTTTCTGGTTTTCTGGTTTACAGATGGCATATTCCAGCCTCCATTATCATGGGAGCCAGTTCTTATAACATCTCCTTTTGTGTCTATGTCAGCTACCTGTCTCCATCTAGCCATCCATCTATCCATCTATGTCTGTCTGTCTATCCATCTATCTGTACCTATATCAATCCATCCATCTCTCCATCCATTCATCTTATTTTTTTTTTTTTTTTGGTCTTTTTGCCATTTCTAGGGCCGCACTCGCGGCATATGGAGGTTCCCAGGCTAGGGGTCTAACAGGAGCTGTAGCCACCGGCCTTCACCACAGTCACAGCAACACCAGATCCGAGCTGTGTCTGCGACCTTCACCACAGCTCACGGCAACGCCAGGTCCTTAACCCACTGAGCAAGGCCAGGGATCGAACCCACAACCTTATGGTTCCTAGTCAGATTCGTTAACCACTGAGCCATGACGGGAACTCCCCATACATCTTATTACTTCTCTTTCTCTAGGGAATATAAGATACTGGCCTTTGGTGTAACAGTGACCACAGTAAGGAGGCCAAATGGGAAACTTTTGAAACTGCCCCACAGCTCTTAGCCAAGATGTCAAATCAAAACCAATAGCACATCGTGGTGGGGTTGGGGGATGGAGCTTAGGGCTCTAACTGCAGATGTGAAGCAAGCCCGGCACACACAAACCCTCTTAGGGGAAGTGACCCGAGCAGGCATGGCCTGAGTCTCCAAACCAGCATTACCTGGAATCAGAAAACCACGAAGGCATCGTAGAACCTGGGAGAGCCCAGGAGTCAGTTATGATGAGGGCAGGGGAGAGGCCTTGGTGTGGTGTTTATATGGCGCAACAATTCAGCAATGCTTTTTATTAACTACCTGAGTAAAGCCCAGGTTTAATATATTCCAGATCTAAAATAAAAAGAAACTCGGCCTGGCAGATGATAATAAACTGTGAATCCAATAATGGGCTGTAATAGTTTTCTGAGTTCTCGGCACAGATCTGAGAGCTAGACCAAGTGAAAAGGAGCTTTTTTTGTCTCTTTAGGGCCACACCTGTGGAATATGGAAGTTCCCAGGCCAGGGGTCAGGTCTGAGCTACAGCTGCCAGCCTACACCACGGCCACAACAATGCCAGATACGAGCTGCATCTGTGACCTACACTGCAGCTCGCAGCAATGCTGCTTGTAACCCACTGAGCGAGGCCAGGGATCGACCTCGAATCCTCAGGGACACTAGTCAGGTTCTTAACTGCCTGAACCACAGCGGGAATTCCTGAAAAGGAGCTTTTATTTGGCACTCGGAGGAGCTGGCTGCTGACGGGGTCATGGTTGCAGGCCCCGGGGACAACACAGGCAGCTATGTGTTCTGGGGGCGTCAGGTCTGTGGACCCAGCCTGTCTTGGGTTTTCAGAGGAGCCGAGCCAGCCATGGGCGGCCAGGAACTTCTTGAAATCTCCGCCCGTCTCTGCTCTTACATTCCTCCCAGGCTTTCCCTTCCTCTGGTCTGTGCAGAATATTCATGAATGAACTCTAAAGCCCCAGAAAGCCTAGGTAATGAAAACGGAGCCCATCGCCCCACTTTTGCTGATTTCACGTTATTTAACCTTGTCTCATCGTCTTCACTCTGGGAGCACCGTGGTCCAGCAGCCAAGACCACAGGTCTGCGTGAGTCAGACAAGTCCCAGGCTGCTTGGCCCCTGCTGTCCATCACCGCACATGCCCTCTGTGCCACCCCTCGACCCTGCCATCCCGGGATCCAATGTCCCCGTTCCCTCAGGTTTCCCAAGGAGGTGGCTCTGGTGACCTCTGTGAAGTCTGGGCTACAGCATGAACCACTGCCTGCCCCCTAAGTAATGACAACTTTGACATCAACACGCAAGCACCCCCCATCCTCCCTGTGAAAATCCATTCCATTACTGAGCACCTACTATGTGCAAAAAAAAGGACTACACTGAGCCTCAGGGATGTAGAAACAAGCAGGCTCTTCCTTGGGGACTGTGACATGGAAAGAGGGGGGCTGGTGGCTGTGGGGCAGGTGGCCCCCATCACAATGTGACAGCAGGGGAATGGGGTGAAGTGCATATGTAAATAATCTACAAAATTGTTACAAATTTTCTGTGAAGTCAAAACTATTCTAAAAATCAAGAGTTCCCATCACGGCTCAGCAGTTAACAAACCTGACTTGTATCCATGAGGACGTGGGTCCAGTCCCTGGCGTCGCCCAGTGGATTAAGGATCCGGCATTGCTGTGAGCTGTAGTGCAGGTCGCAGATGAGGTTCAGATCCTGTGTTGCCGTGACTGTGGTGTAGGCCTGCAGCTGTAGCTCCAGCTGGACCCCTAGCCTGGGAAACTCCATATGCCCCAGATGAGGCCCTAATAGACAAAAGACAAAAAAGAAGAAATTCTAAAAAATCAAAAGTTTATAAAAAATCAATAATATCAAAATATAAAGATTCCAAGTGTACACCCAGTTTTCTGAGAAATTATTTTGAAGTGAAAATCTAATTTATGTTATGCCATCATTATTATTTTATAATTATGTGGGAACCCATTAACTTACCATGTAAGGTAAGCCGTGAGCTCCGTTTACAAAGTTGAAAACTAGCAGTCCCCATATCCTCTCCAACCCAGGAGGACCCCACAGCCAGCTCCCTGTGCGGCATCTGGACCCCAGGGATACCCCAGCATCGGGGTCTGGCATCTCCGGACCCTGGCCAGGACGCCCACCGAATCAACAACCTGAACACCTGGTCACCGGCAGACCAGGGATGACACAAAGCCAGGCCTCCAGGAGACTCTGAAGATGTCATCATCAGCATGCACACACGCCCGCCCTTTCTAGAGTTAACTCTGAGAGCTGAACTTCCGAGGGCTTGGAAGGAGAACAAGCCCAGGGGCAAAACTGCAAAGAATGGAAAATCCAAAAAGAAACCGAGATAAAAAATGTAAGTCATGGAGTTCCCGTCATAGCGCAGCAGAAATGAATCCGACTAGGAACCATGAGGTTGCAAGTTCGATCCTTGGCATCGCTCAGTGGGTTAAGGATCCGGCATTGCCGTGAGCTGTGGTGCAGGTCGCAGACGCGGCTCGGATCTGGCATTGCTGTGGCTGTGGTGTAGGCCGGCGACTGCAGCCTGGGAACCTCCATATGCCACGGGTGCAGCCATAAAAAGACAAAAAGCCAAAAATAATGATAATAAAAATAAAATAAAGTAAAATGAAAGTCATAAATGAGATACGCTGGATCAGTCAACAAAAGTTCCTCCCAAATACGATCAAATCATATTTCTGAAGCATTAACATCCCAATCACCTTGCAGCTAAAACATTAAACCCTGAAGATGCACAGTTCGTGATGCCTCATTGCGCAGGCGTGAAGGTTTCCAGTAGAGACGGCACAGCGGAAGCAGCTCCTGGGGGTGGTCCCCCCACGCTTGCTGGTCACCAGGAGACATGCGGGTCAAGACGAAGGCTCCATTGAAATTGTCATGTCGAGGGACGTCCCCGAGGTAACTCGAGCTCCCATCCAACAGGAGAGGAGATCTTTGGATGGACTGTCTTTCATCTTTCCTTGGCCTCCTCAGGGAGGGGTGACCTTCCTGAATCTGGGCGGCGGAGAATTTTACACCTGTCTGAAGTCCTGTCCCAAAGAGCATCATGGTCTGGAGGGAGAGCGTTGCACAAGTTGAGTGCACTTCCTGCGACACACAGTAGGGACTCAATCCATTTCTGTTTAAATGAATTCAGGGGAAAAAATATTTTCTCAATCAGCCTAGCTTCCCAGTGTATTACTCCAATATTTCATTGCAAAAATGGCCTATAAATAGGAAGAGAAGTGGTACCGTTGAGAATGTTAAAAATTGCTCTGAGGGGTAATTCATGATTATTTCTGTAGATAACAGATGTGATGCTGTTCAGATTTGGCTGAAATTATGGCATATGAACCATGGATGTGATTTGTGTGGCTATAAGCTGCCCCACCTAGGAATCAGGCAGCGTGATTTTTCCTGCAGACTGTCCTAGCTCCAGGCTCCAAAAATGAGCATAAATCTCAAAGGAGGAGCTGCACTTAAGCAAGCTTAGTGTGATCAAGGAGAAATCGATGCATATTCATGAGAGAAAAGAATAAATAAGGAGGATGGAGAAAAGTATGGATAAAAGTTGCAGAATGCCACAGTGGCGCATTCTGAATCACAGTGCCAGCAGCTAACTTTACACAGAGGTGCCCCTTGAATGGTGATTCGCTTTTAACTTGGTAATTAACTGCTTTTCCTTGCCTTTGTTTGCTTGTTTGCACTCTGAAAAATCGTTATGCTAAATAATTCCTGAAGGGTGGATTAGGATCACAACTAATCCTTATGACATCAAACCAGAGAGACACGGCATTTTTCCAAATATGTGCATGCATGTGGCTTTTGTCCTTTTAAAACTTTTTAACAAAATCCTGTATGTGTAACAAGTACTGTGCCCGCTATGTAGTGAGTTAGCATTCTATCATGAGATGGCCCTAACTTTACATCCCCAAATTTCTGGGCATGCCCACATGGCCACGAACACGATTTTATGCCAATGGAGTCATTTTACACATGGTAAGCTGTATTTGTCCTGCATCTTTTGCTTGCCTTTCTGCCCCCCTCAACTCTTTTTTTTCTTTCTTTTTTTTTTTTTTTTTTTTTTTTGCCTTATTTGGGCCGCACCTGCGGCATATGGAGGTTCCCAGGCTAGGGGTCTAACAGGAGCTATAGCCGCCGGCCTTCGCCACAGCCACAGCAACGCAGGATCCGAGCTGCGTCTGCGACCTACACCACAGCTCACGGCAACGCCGGATCCTCAACCCACTGAGCAAGGCCAGGGATCGAACCTGCAACCTCATGGTTCCTAGTCGGATTTGTTAACCACTGAGCCACAACGGGAACTCCCCCCTACCCCAACTATTAAATCCACTGGCATTCTTCGTCGCTGCCACCATCACAGAAAGATGCATACATAGCTACTCCAGGGCACTCAGGCTGCAACCTGGTGTGTGTTTGTGCCTAATTGACTTAGATACTTAGCTCATTGCTTTCCCATAACTTCCCAGTCTACTGCTCAGATAACAGCTGGTCTTTGGCACAAGCCACCTCTCAGTGGTGGAGGCTGATCCCACACCTGCTTCTCCTCACCTCAAGTGAGCTCCATTCCGAGTCCCTTCCTCTCCTGTTAATGTGCCTAACACCAGCTTTTCCTGAGGTTATAGGTTGTGCCCCCCACCCCCAACAAAACTCATATGTTAAAGCCGCACCCCCAGTGTGGAGATGGGCCTTTAAGGGGGGATTTAGGTTAATGGAGCTCTGATGCAGTGGGGCCGGTGTCCTTATAAAGGAGGGGACAGCAGGGATGCCCATGCACAGAGGGGTGGCTGTGAGGACACGGCGAGAAGGCA
Source organism: Catagonus wagneri (assembly GCA_004024745.2). Classification (NCBI taxonomy): domain Eukaryota; kingdom Metazoa; phylum Chordata; class Mammalia; order Artiodactyla; family Tayassuidae; genus Catagonus; species Catagonus wagneri. The sequence continues at coordinate 32,724,513 of PVHT020000521.1, read as the reverse complement.
GTCACCTGCCCACCTCCGAGAGAGAGGCCTCAGGAAACCAACCCCGCCAGCCCCTGATCTTGGACTTCAGCCCCCAGAACCGGGAGAAATCAGTGTCTACCGTGTCAGCAGCCCGCCTGCCTGCGGTGTTTCATGACAACAGTGAGCAGACTGAGGCTCCAGAGATGTTGGTGGAATATGAGTTCACATAAATGTTTGCTGTTACATTTATCTTTAAAGTTTCATACCAGATACACTGTGGGGGCCTTCCTGTTTCGCAGTGAGGTCATGGGCAGAGTTTGGCCCGGCGCTGCCCCTTCCCCCGGCTGCTGTGTAGCCAGTCTCCTTATGAGATGGGATCTGCGGTGTTGCCCACGGCTCAGTTCACTGATCAGTATGTTTATTCTCAGATCAGCACCATAAGAAGAGGTCGCGCTGACTTTGTACATTTCTCGTCAGGCAGAGTTCCCTCCCAGCCTCACCGGGAGTGCTTTTTAATTCTTTCCTGGCAAGTTTGTTATAGAATTTTTCAAATTATTTCTCAAGAAGTCCTAAAAGGATTTTATTTCTGAATCAAATGAAACATGTAGGACTCTTGGCAGAATTTTTCTTTCATTTTGTCCTAGGTTTCTTGAAGGCTAATTGACAACACTGTAATATATTTGAAGTGTCTCACGCAGTGAATGACACACATACACGTGAATACCACCATCAGACTAGCACACACACTCCCAGGTCATTCCGAGTCCCCTGGAAATCTGCCCGGGGGTCGCCCCGCCCAACGGAATGATAAGCAGAGATCTGCCTTTTACCCCAGAGGACTTGGGGTACCACCTTCGCTGTAGGAAACTTCACTGCCGATGGATGGCCGGGAGCTCAGGTTGAGCCATCTTTGCCGTGCTGTTTGCAGCCCTTCTGGGTTCACCACAGGGTGTGTGCCTCTGATTGCAAAGACCTCTACGCAGAGCAGGCAGTTCTTCCTGCCTTTTATGGTCTTTTTTAAAAATACCAAGATGGAGTGCCCATCGTGGCTCAGCGGAAATGAACCCCACTAGTATCCATAAGGACACAGGTTCAGTTCCTGGCTTCTAAGGATCCCGCATGGCTGTGAGCTGTGGTGTAGGTCGCAGATGAGGCTAGGATCCCACGTTGCTGTGGCTGGGGTGTAGGCTGGTAGCTGCAGCTCCAATTCGAACCCTAAACTGGATATTTCCATATGCCATGGGTTCAGCCCTAAAAAATAAATTAAAAAGTAAAATAAAATAATAAAATACGAAGATACCAGGCTGCTTCTACCCGCAGACACTTCAGGTTTTAATGGGAAGGAGACTAATCATTCCCGCTCAGTCTGTGAGGAGACAATGCGTGCTTCTCTTTCTTATAATGAAAGATTTCTAGATCATTTTAATGGCATTTTAATCATTTTCTTCTGGTTTTTAATTCAGCCTGTTCATTCACAGGGTCAGTATTTAAAGTCTCCATGAATTTAGAGGGAACATAAAACAGGCACTTCCATGACTCGTTAGGTTGAACCAAGGAGCGGGGCGTATGTGCCTGTAACGTGGAAATGCCCATCTTTTCTATCAGGGGTCACCAAACAAGCAGCTTGATGAAGAGACAATTGTGACCTGTAATACTCCCTGCAGGAGAAAGGAGGGGGTACGGTGAGTGTTTCATTGAATTTGTTTATGTGGCTCTCTGGCCATGACAGCAGCAGGTGTGTTTGTTTTGGTTTGGATTTTGCAGAAATGATCCATCAAGTGCTGAGAAATGCACAAGCAAAGCAAAAAAAAAAAAAACTTCAAAAAATAGTTTAGGAGGTAGGAGTTGAAATCAGTAGTTCCTTGGGAGACTCGGGGGTGACCTTGAGCCCTTACAGTGGGAGGCTCTGTGCCTGGATGAACTTCCTGGGAAGGCCAGCGAGTGCAAAGGAAGGGCTCCCTGCAGCCAGAGACTCTCATACTAAGTGAGGTCAGTCAGAAACAGAGGGACAAACACCATATGCTATCATGTGTATGTGGAATCTAAAATATGGCACAGATGAACCTATCTACAAATGGAAACAGACTCACAGACATAGAGAACAGACTTGTGATTGCCAAGGGTGGGGGGGGTTGGGATGGACGGGGAGTTTGGGGTTATGACAAACTATGACATTTAGAATAGATAAGCTATGAGGTCCTGCTGTACAGCACAGGGAACTCTGTCCAGTCTCTCGGGACAAAATGTGATGGAAGATAAGAAAGGGAAAAAAAAATATATATATATACGGCTGGGTCAGCGTGCTATACAGTAGAAACTGGCACAGCATTGTAAATCAACTATAAATTATAAAAAAAAAAGAAAGGGAAAAGGGCTCCAGCTGGCAGGCCGATCGGGCCGAAATTAATGCTCTCCTGCCCCTCAGTCTTTAGCTGTAAGGTGAGGCCTCCTCTTCCCTAAGCTTTGTGGGTGTAAAGACATGAGCGTTTGCAGCCGGTCCCCAGTGTAACTGCAGAGACCGGGAAGAAGTGAGGGAGAGAAGGAACCCTCCTCCCTCCCTCCCCGCCCCCGCCCGCTGCAGGAGGGGCACCCAAGAGAGGGTGGGGACAGTGGGGTCCGTGAATGTTAGTGCAGCCACTGTGTGCTCAAAGCATTGAATTTTTTAAATGAAAATGCCCCTTTGCCCAAAGAGAAGTCATTTAAATTTAAGACAAATGTGAGTACAGGCACACTATTGGGGGCGTTGGGGGGAATCCCTTATCAGCAAAACAAATACAAAAAATTCTCCTGGAGGCTGGAAGAGGGAGCAAGGTGACTCCAGCCCATCTGGTTTTCAGGTTGTCTTGATAAATGAACTCAGAAAAGGTTAATGACAACGGGTCCCAAGTGTTCAGTCTCTCACGCGAGTCTTCGTTGCAGGGAGCTGCTACAATGAGCTAATTACTTACAATCCCGGCAATTCATTTTATCTGTTGATGTGTCAAAATGCACCGCAATTGCCAGTTTTTAAAAATAAAGTATTGATTCTTGGATAATGAAAGTAACGGGAAATCAGCTGCTCCAGAAGGTCATTGCCAACATACTCATGGCCCGTTCCTCCCCAAGGACCTCGGCCTCCCGGCCCCAGGGTGCACCCCTGTCCTTGGAAAGACCCAGGCTCCTCCAGTCGGCTGGGAGCCTGGGACAGGTCCTGTCCCTGTCCCGGGGGAGGGGAAGCCAGAGTCTTATTCGAGGAATCTCCTGCTTGGTGGTGGGCCTGGCCTGCAGTGCCCCAGACACATTAAAGGGGCCACAGATGGGTTCTCACATGCTGCGCACCCCACCACCAGGCTCTGCTGAGGAGGCCAGCCATCACCCCCACATTCTCACTCCTTCCAGCCAAACCGTCAGGGCCCCCGGAAACTCTTATGATTTCCCTCATCTCCCACCGGCGAATTCTGGCATCTCCTGGCCAGTCTGCTACGATCCACCCTCCCTGCTGCATCTCTCAGCCTGCTCCATCCAGACGCCCCGGCGGATATTTACGAGGCTCAAGGCTTCCCGGAACCCCAGCCTCTGCCCCGCCATGTGTGGCCACCCTTTCTGGCTCACAGGACGTGTCCTGCCTGATTAGACCGTCGGATCCCTTTCCCAACATTTGGTCTGTTCCCTACTGCTCGGGTTGAATTCTGAAGACTGGCTCTTTGCGCCTGGCCCAGGGCTCGCAGGCAATTAATTCCTTCACACCTGGCAGAATCACAAACCACGCTACGGCTGGATTTCAGGAAATCAATTTTTTGCATGTTTTGGCATAACCTCTCATAAAGGGTGCGGAGTCAGAGCAGGGGTAGAAATGGAGATCCACGTATCATATTAAAGTTAAAATCCTGCTGAATAGCACCCAGGTGGAATGTTTCGGACCCTCCCTTACAATTATGCTTTCCTGATGCCTAGGAAGGTCTGGTTCTACCTGAGTGCTGCCGTTTTCTGGGAACTCTGCCCCTGGACGTGGGGGCTGCAAGGGGAACTGGGTCCTGGCCGCCCCCACAGCCCCACCTTCTGACCCTGGGTGCTCCGGTGATGGAAGTGAAACCACACACGTTGGTGTGGACCCCCCGGCTCCGTCCACCTGCCAGTCCCTGCAAACAGGGGTCTCCTGGATGCACACAGATGAGCAGAAAAGTCCCTCGGCCACGGGGCCAGGGGAAAAGCTCAGGTCCCCCAGAACCAAGGCCAGCCTCCAGGGCATCGGGGGTACAAGGGCTGCATGCCCTTGGCCCTGCCGCTGCTGCTGTCCCCTCCCTCCATTCGCCCAGAAAGAGGGGGCAGTGGGCACCCCGTACCACCCACCCGAGTCACCCAGGAGCAGCTTCCATTTGAAGGACAGTTGAGCCAGCAAGCAGGGCAGAGAGAAAAACCCAATGTGCTCAGAGGGTTAACAGGAAGGAAGAGTGTTGGGAGTTCACCGTAGTGGCTCAGTGGTAACGAACCCGACTAGTATCCATGAGGACATGAGTTCGATCCCTAGCCCCACTCAGTGGGTTAAGGATCCGGCGTTGCTGTGAGCTGTGGTGTAGGTTGCAAACACGACTCGGATCTGGCGTTGCTGTGGCTGTGGCATAGGTCAGCAGCTACAACTCTGATTCGACCCCTAGCCTGGGAACCTCCATATGCTGTGGGTGTGGCCCTAAAAATACAAAAGACAAAAAAAAAATGAAGGAAGGAAGAGTGGGGCCCCTGGGCAAGGGGAAGGGAATGACAGTGTGGGTCCTGTCCTGGGGAGAGGGGGACATCTAAACTGGAAGGAAGGGGACCTGGTGGGGGGGGAGGGGAGCATCTGGGGAGCTGGCAGTGAGGGAGGTGGTCTTTCCCAAGGCAGATCAGAGGGCTCCGCTCAGGGAGACAGGCTTCTGCGGGCGTCCACACTCACAAATGCAGATGGCACCCGTTGTCCACCTCACAGCAAAGCAGCTCAGGTACCCAGTTTCCCCCTCGATGTGTCTCATTAAAAAACTCAAATTCGTCTCAAAGTCAGATAAATTCCAAGGGACCTTGGGAACGTATGTGCCATGCATGGATCTGGCTGAGCTGTTTTGGAAGCTTGGGGGTTTTTTTTTCTTTTCTTTTCTTTTGGTTTTTAATACTTGACCTTCACACAGAGGGGGGATCAGCAGCCATGAGGCCGGGAGAAGTCTCAGGACAGTGCCGGCGACCTGGCCTGCCGCGAGTGTTTGTACAGATGCCCCGGCAGATGACTTACTCAGGCCCGGTACCAGTCTCCCTGCCACCACCTGAAAAGATGCTACTCAAGAACCAAGGAGAGGAGTTCACGTCGTGGCGCAGCGGTTAACGAATCCGACTAAGAACCATGAGGTTGCGGGTTCGATCCCTGGCCTTGCTCAGTGGGTTAAGGATCCGGAGTTGCCGTGAGCTGTGGTGTAGGTCGCAGACGCGGCTCGGATCCCGCGTTGCTGTGGCTGTGGCGAAGGCCGGCGGCTACAGCTCCTGTTAGACCCCTAGCCTGGGAACCTCCATATGCCGCAGGTGCGGCCCTAAAAAAAGGAAAAAAAGGGGGAAATGAATACATATTTATAAATAGATAAAATAACTGCCCAGCACCATGCCCACTGAGCTGAGAAACCTGGGCTTCCACTGTTACTTCATGTTTCTACAGCCAGTGATTCATTTGTTGGGGCATTCAGAATATGTGTCAAGGGAATCACAGTCTGGTGGTTTCACTGTGCTTTTTTTTCTTTTTAATTTTAATTAAACATATAATAACCCTTTTAAGATTGACGCTGTTTTCCCTTTGTTACCTTTCTCTGTACATCAAAGAACTCAACATCCACAGACCTGCCTCGGTTTCCCTAAGACTTGCCCAAGTCCCTTATTGCCTTTGGTGCTACTGAGCTCTGAAAGAAATTATTTCTATATTTAATCACTGTGTAGTTTCTCACCATGGCACACAGTTCTGTGTGCTAATGTTTTAATCTCAGTATGCCCTTTTGATTTTCTCTTTGCCCTAACTTCCCCTCACTTTGTCATTGTACTGTATACATTTTTGTAAATTATCTCTAAATGGTTTTGAAATGAGGGACGGGATAGATTGACTGACCGGCTGGTTATGTAATAGAGAGATGATTGATAGATTAGATGGATGGATGAACAGATAGAAGATAGAAGGATAGCCAGCCTGGATAGATAGATAGATAGATAGTAGATAGACAGATAGATAACAGATAGGTGATGGAATAATTACAGAATAATTTAAGATGTTAGTAATCCTCTACACCTACATGGAAGAACATAAATCAAATTCTTAGCACTGATTACCGGTTTGAGAGTTGATGAGGGCGCTCAAGAGAGGAAACCAGAATAAAAGGGAGCAAGGATTTATTTCCCTTTTACCACTTTCCAGTATTTTTTTTTACAATGATCACTTACTACTTCCAATAATTTAAAAATGCAAAACAATAGAAATATATATTCTCTATAAAAAATGCTACATAAATAAAATATTAAAAACATAAATGAATATAAAACAAATATAGGGTTGACCTGTAACATATCTTTAAATGCTACATATAATGTGCCATGAAGGCTGCACCAATTTACATTTCTGCCATAGTGCGTGGGGGTTCCCTTCTCCCCACATCCTCATCAATTCTCACTATGACCTAACTTCTGATCTATTCTAATGTACCTCAAGAACACCTTCATTATATATGCACTTTATATTTGGAAGATAGAAGCACAAATGAATTATCTAAGACTGGAGGCAGAGCAAAAAGAGACTTAGACTGATGTTTAACTCACACTCCACAAAAGAATTTAAGGTTATGAATTTTCCAGTAAAATTTTCCAGTAAATATGTATTTTCCAGTAAATATTAACTGCATAATCATTAACTTTTTGGGTTTTGTTTGTTTGTTTTGCTTTTTAGGGCCACTGTGGCATATGGAAGTTCCCAGGCTAGGGATCAAATCGGAGCTACAGCTGCCGGCCTACACCACAGCCACAGCAATGGCAGGATCCAAGGTGCGTCCGTGACCTACACCGAAGCTCATGGCAACACCAGATCCTTGACCCACTGAGCGAGGCCAGGGATCGAATCCATGTCCTCATGGACACCAGTTGGGTTTGTTTCCACTGCACCACAGTGGGAACTCTCATCATTAACTATTTTTATTAAATGATTTTATTTTTGTTTGCTTAGTAGATAAGATTTCATGGTAAATTAAATAGACTCCAAGAGATTTTTTAATTAAATATATTAATCATTTAGAAATAGACATTTATGTATTTGGTGGATATTTTTATTTTTAAATAATGAAGAATAATGAAATCCAGAGGAAATTTTTAATCCACACAAAACATTGAATCTAAAAATAGTACACACAATCTACATACGCACACAAACATATATATACACACAGATATATGCACACAAATACACATATATGGACACTCACATACACACACACACTTCTCACATCCTTCTTTTTTCTCCTAACATCTCCACTTGAACAAACTTTATGGATAAAGTTGGTTTTAAACATTATTTGAGTTTCAATAACAAAATATTTTTTTAGAGAAATCATTTTTATAGCAGCTAAACAATCTGTCAGAGCAGTACGTTAAGGAGCAGGAGTTACACTGAGTTGTGAAGAACAGGGCAGGAGAAAGGCATGTGATTTTGTGTGTGTGTGTGTCTTTTTAGGGCCGCACCCACGGCATATGGAGGTTCCCAGGCTAGGGGTCAAATCGGAACCTTGTCTGCGACCTTCTCCACAGATCACAACAACGCCAGATCCTTAACCCACTGAGCGAGGTCAAGGATTGAACCCGCGTCCTCATGGTTACTAGTCGGGTTCATTAACCACTGAGCCACAGCAGGAATTCCAAAAGGCACGTGATTTTTGAGGGGTGATTATCCCGAAGTTCTGAGGCCAAGACAGGGTCCCACCACGCTGAGTTAGAGAACTCAACTCGGGCTCTGCGGATCCACCCGGGACTGAGGATTATTTATAGCCTGTTGAGTTACATAAGTCACACAAATATAAATTCCATTAGGAAAGAACGCTGACGGGCGCATTCTGTCCCTGGAATTAGGCAGGACACCTGGTGTGAGTGAGGGTGGCGTGTGCCCTGTTGCATAAGTTCCTGCTAAAATTGTCAACCACACCCTCCACCCTCCTCATCGCCGGCAGAAGGTTGGCACAAAATGTCCTGTGTACAGCAGTCTCTTCATTATCCATCACAGCCCTGGCCTGATGCTGCTCTAAAAATAAAGCTCTTCCCCTCTGCTTTCTGAAACAGGCAATGACAACGCTGGATAAAAACGGCCATCATTTTCAAAAAGACAGAAATGGTACCCCCTAGAAAAGGGATGGATGGCTGCCCTTGTGCTTCCCTGTCTGACTTGGAAAATTGAATTAAGAAGATGTCAGCTCCCTGCTTAGTGTCGATTTCTTACAAATGTGTGTGGCAGAACTCAGTGAATTTGTTGAATCTGAAGTTGACAAACTTCAAAAATTCACAGGTGGTGAGGTCTGTGTGAACCAGAGATGGGGAGGGGCGAAGCCACTGGTTTCAAGGTCCCACGGCCTGGAGTTCCCGTCGTGGCTCAGTGGTTAACGAATCCGACTAAGAACCATGAGGTTGCGGTTTTGATCCCTGGCCTTGCTCAGCGGGTTAAGGATCCAGCGTTGCCATGAGCTGTGGTTTAGGTTGCAGACGCGGCTCGGATCCCGCGTTGCTGTGGCTGTGGCGAAGGCCGGCGGCTACAGCTCCTGTTAGACCCCTAGCCTAGGAACCTCCGTATGCCACGGGTGCGGCCTAGATAAGGCAAAAAGACAAAAAAAAAAAATCCCACGGCCAGCTCTGCTCTGTTAAAAGGCAAGCTGCTTTTCAATCTCATAATAACCCTGGAAAGAGTTACTGTCTCGATGTTACAAATGGAGAGAGGGAGCCAGAGGGGACAGAGCTGATTCACTTCAAGACCATGGCACCTTGATGACGACATGATTGCTTCCAGCTGAGGTCATTTTTATTATTAACACATACTGTGATGAAAACAAACAAGGGGTTAATGATTCCTGCTGAATGCTCCACATCTGGAACTTGAAGCAGCTACCCGCAGATGAGAGCAGCAGTTAGTCCCCTGGGATGGCTTTTCTGTCCACCAGCCAACCAGACCAGGACAAGGTGAAGACAGACCATGGTCTTTTAGGAGGTTTAGAAGCAGTCCCCTCTGACAGGACACAACTAGATCCTGCTCCCCGAGCAGAGCAGGTGGTAGAGGACAGCCACCCCGTCACTGCGTAACCACTTCCCATCTCCCCGCCCAAGACAAGGTGCAGGAGACACTGCAGGGCCATTAGAGGAGGTAGCGCTGAGCCCCATGATCTGGGGAGAAGCCAGGAGAAGAAAATGGTCAGAGAGCCTTTCCAGTGGGCATCGGCACGTTTGCTGAGCGAGGGGTGGTGCCAACTTCGACAGCGAAGGAACCAGCTCTCATTTTCCTTATGCCTCGAAAACTCAGACTCTACAACATGCAGGCCATGCTGTCCCTTTTAGAAATGTAACAGAACTCCCTACAGTTTTACGCAGGTGATATAAAATCTATTAGTAAATGCCAACCATAACATTTAGAATGGATAAACAATGAGGTCCCACTGTTCAGCACAGGGAACTCTATCCAATCTCCCAGGACAGACCACAATGGAAGATAATATAAGAAAGGCAGTGGAGTCCCCGTCGTGGCATCATGGACGGGCATCCATGAGGACACAGGTTCAGTGGCTTTGTTCAGTGGGTTAAGGATCCAGTGTTGCTGTGAGCTGTGATGTAGGTTAATGATGTGGCTCTGATCCCGTGTTGCTGTGACAGTGGCGTAGGCTCTGATTCGACCCCTAGCCTGGGAACCTTCACATGCCACGGGTGTGGTGCTAAAAAAGACAAAAGACAAAAAATAAAAAGAAAGAAAGGTAATGTATATCTATGTATGACTGGGTCACTTTGCTGTACAGCAGAAATTGGCACAACACTGTAAATCGACTATAATTAAAAATAATAAATAAAATCTGTTAACTCTTTTGCTTATGTTATTCTGCATAGAGCTATATTACGTTCAAGTCAATCCCTTTAAACTGTATTTTTAATGACAGAAGAAATGTTTTAGTTGATTTTAAAGTCTCCCAGTTTTACCTAAGATCACTTCCTTTGCCTGTCCACTTTAAATTTTATTTTCCACCTGAAAGCTGCACAGGGTCCAAAAAAGACACCATTCCATTTCTCTAAATGTTTGCAAGCTTAAAATGATATTAAATATCTTTACCTTAAAAAGCAAATAAATATGAGCATTTTCTGAACATGATGATAATAAAATCATTAACTGACCATGTTTTTTCATTTAGTAAAAACCAATGACTCCACAACAGGAACTTCGTAGGTTATGGTATTTGGTTGAAGGGATCAGGTGAAATGCCTCAACGGCTGTTTTTCAGTCCACAGAACAGGAAGGTTCTAAGCAGCTTTTCTGTTGCCTGCCTATTCGGTGGTTTTGTTTCTGTTTGTATTTTGTTTTCTTTCTGTTAAACCGGGCGCTTCTGCTGTACCTGCCTTGTGTCCAAGACTCTGTTAATCACCTTCTCGTGCTTTCTCAGAAGTGGTGTTTCTTTGCTACAAGAAAAGGCGAGGCTCATCCTCTCACTGTGCTCCTGATGGACACACATGTTTACAGCAGGGAGCCGTGTTACCAATGCTTCTTTTCCCCTTGTGAAAACATCAAGGGAAAAAAAAATCATACAGTCTTTGTCTGACTTCTTTCGTTTGGCATAATACCCACCAAGCCCATCCATGTGGCTGCAAATGGCATAATTTCATTCTTATTTTATGGCTGAGTAGAAAAGCAGAATCTTGCTTTATCAGTGCATTGGTTTCAGGAGATTAATTGGGCAGCAGGTGGGAGTCAGGTGGAAGGATGAGGCCCACAGAAGAAGGCAGGTAGTGTTTTGGTCAGAGGGCCTAGAATGGCACAAAAGGACGGGAAAGCGGAATGTGGATTAAACATGATGAGCTGTTCCTGCCGCCCTGTGTTATCAGCCTCCCACAGAACGCCAGCTCTCCATTGTGGAATACATCACAGCTTCAGGAAGAGAGAGCCTTTCAAGGATGGCATCCATCATCGTGAAGTAAACACCAAGACAGAGACTAACAGGTGAAATCAATTAGTTAAAGAACATGACACTTGATAAATTAAAACAATCTCTTGGAGTTCCCACCATGCCGCAGTGGGTTAGGAATCCTGCAGAGGTACAGGTTCCATCCCCAGCCCAGCACAGTGGGTTAAAGGATCCGGCGTTGGTGCATCTGTGGCTCGGACTCAGTCCCTGGCCTGTGAACATCCATATGCTGAAGGTGTTGCCATGTAAACAACAACAACAAAAAATCTCTGCAGAAAATGCCACACTCATCCTTAAGTCCTGTCTCAGACACATCTCGGTGTTCAAGAAAGCTTGAGGCAGACAGCAAGGTGAGAAACCATGTTTGTGGCCTAGGACATTACCTAAAAGTAACTGGAGGGCCACAAACACATCGGAAGGAAGGAATCCGAGTGCCTGAAGGCCCTCCCCGGCTTTCCGCTCAAAGCCACAACGTACTTAAAACACAACTTCACAAGCCGGTTTTATATAAATGAGCCGTGAGGCTGCCCACTTGAGAAACACAGCAGCCAAGAGGAGTGGGAAAGATGCCTCCTACACACACCCAGAAGTGCTGTTACTGATTTTTTTTTTTTTTTCCTTTTAAACGACTGTGAGGTCCCCGGTGGTAGAAAAACAGGGGCCCCCAGGAGAGGCAGAGCTGGAAACACTGGCCAGGCTTCCCTGCCTGGGAAGGTGGCGGAAGCGCACAGGAGCTCAGGCTCAAGAAGTGAACAAGGAAAATATGCGAAGTCCACGCCCTTTATTGCCTTATGCAAATATCCAGTGAACAGCCGTCGTGGGCGGAGGAGCGTGAGGCCCGGGGGCCCCGGTGCGGAGCGAGGTAGTGAACGGCATCTTGAGACGGACGGAGGCCGGACTGATCACGTTTTCAAAAGACTGTAAAGGCGGGTAGCAGTGGTGGAGGGGTGGGCAATAATTAAAAAGGTGGCCTCGGTGACAAACAGGGACACTGTTCTTTTTTTCTTCTCTTAATCTTTACAAAGGAAAACATGGAAGCAGATGCCTGTGCATTTTTTCCATTGGGCAAAAAAACGGGCATCTAAAACACAGCCACTCTAGTCACTAGGTGATAGCCTTGAGGCCCGTGTTGAAGGGGCAGAGGTCCAGTCCTCCCATTGCCAGAGACCCCAAGGCCTAGGCCACTTGGTATGGAAAGCATCACGCCCCACCCACCTATGGGAATAGGCACCGCCCACTTTAAAACCACTTTAAAACAGGCCAGGCCCACCTCCTGGGAGAGGCCCCACCCACCGGCTGGAGCGGGTCTGGCCCCAAGGTTTGGCCTCCGCCCCCCAGAGGGCTGAGTTGTCTGGCACCTCAGTGCTCAAATTAGTCCCTGGATTCCAAGTACCCTACAGAGCCCTTTGTCCCCTTGGTCGTGACACTCTGCCTGGCAAGTAAACGCCCTGCTGACCCTCTGGTGTGCTCCATCCCTTCCGAGCTGGGTTTTTGCGTGTGGCAGGTGGGCTCAAGTTGACCTGCTTCTCTGTTTCTCACTTGGTGGGCTCTGGGTCTGCTGTCCTTTACCACGTGACGACCTGTTTTCTTTAAACACTCTCAGTTGTTCGATCAGGAAATGGGAACAAAGCCAAAAGCATGAATAGCCTGGGCGGACGAGTGGTCCCTGAACCCACAATAGCCCTGCTGGTGCCCAGATGCTGCCGCGCCTCAGGCAGCACTTGTGCATCCGCCCAGCCCGCCCACACCTGCCCCGCGCATCTTTTTAAAACTCAAGAAGCAGAACAACCATTGAGAAAATACTCAAGGACAAACAAGGACACGTTGGTGAACACAGCTCCCCAGAGATTTAGGAACCTGCCTGTTCAGATCCTACACCCGCGCCGAGAGCCCTGCGCCATCATATGTTTAATGTGAAAACTTCCAAGGCTCTAATTTACCGCTTTGAAAAATGAAGGAGCCTGCTGCGTTTGACATGCCTCTTTGAAACATGGAATAGTTAAAATTCATATCCCAGACTTAATGTATGAATAGATCACGTATTTTTATGACTTCCCTGATGTAATAAGAACCTAGTAATATCTCACAAGGTATGTTTTATTCCTTCTAATGTGTATCATGTGAAGATTAAGAGGCTACATTATTGCCTCAAAATGACCGGCTATTTCCTGGAAACAGTAATTTGCCGGACCTGTCCTTGTCACTGGGGTAAGTATAATGCCTTTAATAATCTCCCATTCACTAAGCGATGTGTTTGCATCAAAGAAATGGATCTGGTGTGGCCACAGGAGGTCTCTAGGTACCTGGTCTCCCAGTGCCACCTAGAGGCTTCAGGGTCCGGCACATGAGCCCTTGGGAGGACTTCCTCTGCATGATAACCCAGCACGAAGGGCTTTTTTCATCGAGGCTGAGGACTGGTATCTCTAACTTAACTAACTTCACGGGAAACAGCAGGGAGTGTGGCACAGGAAAGGGGCTGAATCCACCCAGGTCTGGGGCAGATTTGCAGTGAGGACAAAGGACACTGTTTAGAGTCACCAGTGCTCATTTGAGCTCAAAACCCAAAGCCCCTGAGAAGCTGGCCTTGGAAAGGCTGTTACACCACCTGTCTAACAAACAAGGTGTACATCAAAGGTGATTCAAGGGAAGCAAATGCTTTTATAAAAACCCTGCGGAAAGCCCAGCCCAGCCTGTCAGCCCTAGCTGCCTTCAGAAGTAACCAGCCACCCTCCGGTCCAGCTGCCCGTAGGCAGCCAAGCTGCGGCTGGAGGAGCCAAAGCGAGCTGTTGTGGCATCGCTGCCAGACCTGGAGACGGCTGGCCAGGCTGGTATGTTTGCAGTGGAGGTGAGGCTGGGTGTGCGTCCCGGCGTTATACTGGGGTCTTAAGTGTCACTTGCCTCTCCTCCGAAGGGCCGCTAGTGTATCTGGAGTTTCCCTTTCTACAGCTAGGGCAGCAAAGGCACCTTCTGGTAGAACCCCTGTGGCCTTAGTCTAGACGTGAGTATTTGAGAAGCTCAAGGACAGAAAGGAGGTGACCCTCCAGCAGCCCCTCAGCCCCGCACGGCAATGATGAAGGCTGGGGAGGGGCCGGGCTCCATGTAAAACATCCTGGAAGGTAAACTGGGAACAGCAGCCTCAGTTGTAAACGAAATCACCACAAAGATGGCTGAGAAAAAGCCGCACAGTGTGGACAAGGAAAAAGAAAAAAAATCAAGAGAAAGGTAATCTGGGTTAAATAGTAAGGAGAAAGTATTCACACTAGTTGTGACGGTCATTGTCACAGCAGACATGCTGCTGCCCGGGCTGCGTGCCAGCCCCTGACCTGGGCACCTTGCCTGCGCTCATCATGGGATCACCAAGCTCCCACACAGAGCCTGGGGGACGGGCCAACTGTTGTCCCCACTTAGAGCTGGGGACTGAGCACAGAGCCGTTGATGTTCCTGACGCCCATGGCGTGGACGGCAGAGCTGGGGTTTGAACGGCAGACAGTCCCCTGGGTCCTGTGGCCCCCTCAGTGCAGGGGGGCCGGGAGACGAAACAGGGACATGGTGGGGAGAGCAGGGGGCAGAGAAGGGAGAAGAAGAGGGACGCTTATTCTTAAGAATGAACTGACCGCGGTCATTCCGCCCGAACACCCCGCCGGCCGTGAGGGCGGCTGGTCCCTGTGCCCAGGCTCTGGTCGCCCCTGGGTGCTCACTAGAGGGGCACCTGGAACCCCACAGACACCGAGGGATGGGGCCCTGTGCTCCTGGGGGTCATGTCTCGAGGGGGCTCCTGGGCCGGGGCTGTGAGGCCGGCGAGAAGCCAGGAAGCGAGAGCGAGGCGCGAGTCAGGGGCGGCCTGAGGGCCCAGTCAGAGCCGACACCTCCAGAGAGTGTTCAGAGACGACACTGCAGCTGGCGGTGGCCACGGGCCCTACGGACAGGAGTCTGGTGTGGGAGTCTTCTTCTCACGCTGCTTGGCCGCCCGCTTGGGACCTGCTGTCCCAGCATCTGCAGTGGGACTGGACCAAGGTCACCTGCAAGGCCTCGGTTCCCATTGTCCTGGAGAAAAGCAGGAGAACCACCTTGTCTGACCTCTGACTCTTAGTCTGTGAGATCTAAGAATACCAGGCACCTGACCCCCTGCTGCCCCCGATCACGCTCCTAACCCTCCTCCACTTGCTGGAAACAAACCCTTCTTAACAGAACCCTACGTGTCAGCGCCAGCCTAGAACTCTGAATGTGAGAAACCACTTTTTGTGAAGTGGAAACAAAGCCTTAGCTCTCCTGATACAGACTTTCCCTGCTGAGATACATACACACCTACCTTCATTTAGTTTTTTTTAAAGTGTGAATCAATTTTTTTAAGACCACTTTCACAAATATCATTAATGAAACAGCCGCAGTCCTTTCCGTCACACATATGCATCTGCTCGTTTGCTCCATTAACACAGGGGCACTTTATGAAATTTAATTTCTTGATCCGCTTAACAGTTTTTCGTTTTCTAAGTCATTAACGTCCACATGTGGGTTCCCACTGCACAGCTGGGTCAAAACATTTCCTAGAAGAAACACATGTTTATTGAAAGCAGCACATTTGTCACCCCCTGGATGGGGCAGGAGTATTAAATTCAAGCCGGAGTTCCCGTCGTGGCTCAGCGGTTAACGAATCCGACTAGGAACTATGAGATTGTGGGTTCGATCCCTGGCAACGCTCAGTGGGCTAAGGATCCAGCGTTGCCGTGAGCAGTGCTGTAGGTCACAGACGCGGCTCAGATCCAGCGTTGCTGTGGCTGTGGCGTAGGCCGGCAGCTGTAGCTCGGATTCGACCCCTAGCCAGGGAACCTCCATATGCCACAGGTGTGGCCCTAGAAAAGGCAAAAAAGACCCCCCCCAAAATTAAAAATTAATAAACAAACAAAGAAACAAACAAATTAATTAATTAATTAAAGCCCTGCCAATGGCAATGTTCCCGGTCCCTGCCATAGATGAAAATATCCAGAACGGGCCTCCTTTCCTGAAAACAGAGATGCAGCTGGGACACAGTGTAAGGACCGGGCTTCGATTTCTTGTTTACTGGCTAGAGGAGGTTGCAGGTGCTTTTAGGAAAGGCATACGTCCCTCTCGTTCACCTGCAGTGTTCAATGTTCAGGATTCATTTGAGGGCAGGGGGGTTCCGGAATCCTACAAAATGAGCGGGGCCTCCACATGCCCTGGACGCAGCCCTGGAAAAGACAAAAACAAAAACAAAAAACAAAGAGAAGATACGTTTATCCTAAACATGTTTAAAATCTTCACCAAGAGGTCTTCTGTGTCTGCCACGTTTCATTTTTTTCCCCATGACAAGGACTGTGATGTTTCAGATGGGGGTTTTCTTCCCATAGAAATGCCTTAATGAGCCCATTCAAAAGAACACGGCCATCTAGGCCTCATGTTTTCCCTACAGAGATGTTACACCAGTGGACATTTTTAAGCCCGTATAGGGTGTCACCTTCCCAGGAATTCTGATCCGTGGGTGCCTCTCCTGGCCAGCCCAGGAGCCCTGTCCCCAGGCCCGGACAGGGAAGCGGTGGGGGCAGCTGCGTGGGGAGTCTGGTTCCCCTGGCTCCTGGCTCGGGGCGTGTCGCCTGTCATCTCAGCTGTGAAGTTGTACCGTGACCCGTAATTAAACAAGCCAGGAGGGGCCAGGCAAGTGTGTTGGGAAGGGGCTGGTACAGAAGAGACACCAAAAGTTGCCTTTAAAAGTTTTATTCATCTGAAGCAAGAGAAAGCAGAGAATAAGGAGGCACACAGGCTCGCGGCTCCTCCAGCAGCACTTCAGAGGCCCCAGACCTTCGCACCAGAGCACGCCACCCCAGTGTGGACAGCACCCCCACCAGGCCCAGGAAAAAGTCAGCTCTCCCCCAGCCCACCCACAGGCACCTGCAGACGCGGCTGCACGGCCTCCTAAGAACACTCAATATTCCCCTCGAAAGGACAGAAGCTACTAACAGTCAAAGGCCACGATTAAAACCATAACTCGGGATGGGCTACCAGCTGCACGCAAGGGCACAGGCTCTTGTCACCCGCTGGGCGCTGTCTGGCTCCGGAACGGCCCTCACTCAGAGGCGGACGCAGGGATGAGCTTGGGCTTGGCCTGCTGGGGGAGCACCACGTCGGGGATCTGCTCGCCGTGCTTGTAGACGCTGACGGTCACGTCGATCTTCTCACCCCCGTACTTGTTCTTCACGTGGATGCTGTACTTGCCCGAGTCCTCGGAGGTCACGCCCTTGATGGTCATGCTGACGTACTTGGCCTGCTCCACCTTGACTGAGAAGTGCTCGCTCAGCTCGATGTCCTTGTCGTTCTTGAACCACACCACTTCCGGGTCAGGGTTCCCGAACACCGTGCAGGTCAGGTTCAGGGTCTTCAGGGGGGAGCGTGGGCAGAGACGGGAAGTTAGAGAAAGAAAAGCCGGGCGGCCTCTGAGCAGGCTGGGCCCTCTGCCCACTCAGATGTTTACCTGCCCTTCACATCTTTATTAGTCAGTGTGCGCTATATAGATGTAGGCACCGTGCTAGACACCAGGAAGCCAAAAAGAGAAAGAGGGAGTTCCCGTCGTGGCTCAGTGGTTAACGAATCTGACTAGGAACCATGAGGTTATGGGTGCGATCCCTGGCCTTGCTCAGTGGGTTAAGGATCTGGCGTTGCCGTGAGCTGTGGTGTAGGTCGCAGACACAGCTCGGATTCCGCATTGCTGTGGCTATGGCGAAGGCCGGCGACTATAGCTCCAATTTGATCCCTAGCCTGGGAACCTCCATATGCCACGGCGTGTAGCCCTAGAAAAGGCAAAAAGACAAGGAAAAAAAGCAAACAAAACAAAACAAAAAACACCAAAAAGAGAAAGAGGCAAGGAGGTTCACAGTGTCATGGAGAAAAATCAATAGTAATGGTTTATATTTATTCCCAGGTTTAATCTGTAGTGTAAATTGATTAAAGAGTGTGAAGGGGAGTTCCCTTCGTGGCTCAGTGGTTAACAAATCCGACTAAGAACCGTGAGGTTGTGGGTTCGATCCCTGGCCTTGCTCAGTGGGTTAAGGATCCGGCGTTGCCGTGAGCTGTGGTGTAGGTTGCAGACACGGCTCGGATCCTGCGTTGCAGTGGCTGTGGCGAAGGCCGGCGGCTACAGCTCCTGTTAGACCCCTAGCCTGGGAACTTCCATATGCCGCGGGTGTGGCTCTAGATAAATAGGCAAAAAGACCAAAAAAAAAAAAAGAATGTGAAGGTTTTCAAGTTCTGTGTTTTCCAGTAAATATTTTTAGCCTGTTTCTATATTTCCTTTATAGTCAGACTTATGGTTTCACTTTACCGGTTCCTCTGGCAAATCAGAGACCATATTGTCTTATGGTAAATCACACTGTTGACACATAAAAAAGCATGATTTCAGCCCAGGATTAAATAAAATGGTGCCGATTCTCAGTCCATGACCTCCAGCCACAGCTCCCCAGGCTTTCTTTAACTGCTAAAGTAAAAAGGCTATGAATTTTTATATTTCGGCCTAATAAAAATTCTCTTGAGTATCTATGTCCCCATGACACTGAGATGGAACCACTCAAGCACCCAGAGAAGTACCAATTAGATATAAGTAATTCCACCGACAGGTGACAAATTAAAACTCCAATAAATCATTTCCACTACACATTCCAAAATGACCTTGAAAATCGGAGCAGCGATTCTGTTTCTTACTTCACACTCAACAAGGTGTCTCCCACCTTCCACGAGGTGGGGGGGAGTCGTGTGGATGTGGGTGTGGCCCATCGACTCCTTCAGTTACACCCTTGAATGGCCCCAGGACCCCTGGCATCAAAGCCAGGTGAGCACCCGGGGCTGGAAACAGCAGGTGCCCCAAACACAGGTGTGTGCGATGTGTTCCGGGTCTCATGTGATCGGAGAGGTTCCCGTGATCGTGAAGGATTCAGAAGGTTGAACTACTTTGTCCTTTGAGGACACAGGGTCCTCAGAGGCAGCCTGGGCGCGGCAGGGCGTCAGGGGCTTGGGGTGCCCTGGAGGCCGAGCAGCACATGGTCACGCCCCCACCCGAGTCCCTGTGCTGGGCCTGACGTAGGGTCCCCACAGCCGTCCACACCACATCCCCAGCCTGCTCCTACCTTGCCTTCCATTATGGTCACCACGTCAGGTAAGCCGCCAATCACCTTGCCGCGATCTGCAACAGGACAGCAACTGGGTTGAGAAAAATGGCCACAGGACGCACCCGTGGGTCAGGCCCCGGGCTGAGCACGAGGGGCGGGAACGGAGCTTGAGGGGCTGTGCTTTCCAGGCAGATGACCTGGGACAAAGCCCAGCGGAGCGGACCCGGGACGAGGCCTGGGGGTGGAGGGTGTCAGTGACCCCCGCAGGCAGTGGGGGGTCGTGAAATGCTCTAGAGGAAAAGCAGGCTGTGGATGGGCTCCAAGGACACGGATTCCACCTCAGGCTGAACCCGGGCAAAGCACGGCCTCTGTGATTCACCAGGAAGTTGGAGCCTGGCGTCCGCAGAGGGGGCGTGCAGGGTGCTGTGGATATGGGTAGTTTGTAATTTTCTGCCAGTTGCGATGTTCTGACAACATAAACCTCCCGGCTGGAGAGGGACCGCCCCTCCCAGCCAGCAGGACCCCCCCATGACACATGCCAACCACCAGCCAGGCCAGGACTCCTCCACCCCAGCCCTGCCCCCAAGAGGTGACATTCCTCTGCCTAGAGGAGTCCCCCAGGGCAGGTGCCAGGCAGCTTGGGACACCCCTGTTGCCCAAAGCCCAACAAAACCATTAAAACTGGTCAGTCTTACATGCTCCCCTGCCCTACATGTCCCCTGGAGACCCCAGTAAAGGCTGGGGCCTCGACCCACCCATGTTCTGCCCCCCCCCAACCCCGACCCCTGGCGCTTCCCCCTGTGGCCCTGTCCCAGGACCCAGCGCATAACAAACCAGGCTTCCTGAGCCTGTCCTGCGTCTCCTCTGGCGACTGCTGACCGGCCAGCTCACGACAACACAGAGCAGGTGGTGGAGAGTGGAAGGTGGGAAGGAGGCCAGAGGGGGCCGTGCAGGGGGCTAGAAGGGGCCGGGCAGGGAGCAGGGGGTGGGGGGCACAGGCAGCAGGCGGGTGTGGACATTGGGAGGATTTCCAAGTGGGCGAGACGATTTGCTGCTTATCACTTAATGCATGAAGTGAACACACGAAAGTACAGACCCTTTTGTTCCACCCAAAATAATAGATTGTGCTTGCGATCATCTAACATGTACTTACTTTTCTCTGCAAAAGCAGCGGCCCTAAAAATTCAAGGGGGCAGAGAAGAGAGAATGAAAGCGTGGTGAGAACGTGCTGTCAGCCAGAGATCACATATTTGAGAAGTTTGCAAGCGAAAGGAAGAGGACGTTCAGGTCGTGGGGTCTGAGGACCTCCAGCGTGACTTTCCCTGACGTCCCCGCGCCTCCCATCTGGGAAGCGGGCGCCCTGTCTTCCAGCTGCTAAAAACCCACAGCAAAGTTTACCATTCAGACTCTTTTTTCACCAGATTCATCAGGTTGCAGTGGAGATTTTTAGACATGTTTAAAAACGGTTGTTTCTCATTTACCTTAGTCAGCCACTCACTCATTTACTGAATAGCCAGCTCTGGGACAACAAGCGTTCCCAGTTTGGGATGCTCTAAAATTTAGATCTATGTTTAGAAGTTTCACATTACTTTTTAAAAAGTTGCTCTGAACAATGGACTTATTATTCAGCCCTCGAAAGAAATAAGCTATCAAGCCATGAAAACACTTGGGAGCCGGTTAGGTGCATCTCACTAAGTGAAAGAAGCCAGTCGGAAAAGGCTGCAGACTGCGTGGTCCCAATGACAGCTGACCCTTAAACAAGGCCGGGCTTAGGAAAATCCTCACAGAAACTTACAGTCGGCCCTTGACACCCACGGCTCCCCATTCGCAGATTCAACCCACTGCAGGCCACGCAGTGCTGTCGTGTGTACCACCGGAAAAAAAGTCACGTATAAGTGGACACGGGAAGTTCACAACCAGTATTGTTCCAGGGTCAACTGCACATGACATTCTGGGAAACGCCAGACTGTGTAAGGTGACAAATGGCTGCCAGGGTTGGGAGAGGGAGAGGAGACTGGTGGGCACAGGGATTTTTAGGGCCATGGAACTGCTTTGTAAGACACTGTAATGGTGGATACATGTTATCATATACATTTGTCCAAACCCACAGAATGTCCAACATCAAGCGTGAACCCAGTGCAAACCATGGACTCTGGATGACGATGACGCGTCCAGGTAGGGTCATCAGTGGTAGCAGAGGGACCATCTGGGGGCAATGCTGGTAGCGGGTGGAGGCTGAGCATGTGGGGGTGAGGGAGCAGAGGGGAATTTTCTGTACCTTCCACTCAATTTTGCTGGGAACCTAAAACTGCCCTAAAAATATACAGACTTTAAAAAGAACCTAAATATATAACATTTAAAAAAATGTCCCTGTGGGATGTATGCTATAATTATAACTAGTTCAGAAATTCAGCATTTTAATCATTTAACTTAACCCAGGGTGATGATAACTCTAAAATTCATTTATAGACACACTTCTGGTTTAGAAGAATGCCTTCTTCTACATAACCCATGACTTAAATTGCCATTTTCATGCCAGTTCCTAGGAGCATCACATCCCTCGGGTAAGCGGGGCATACTGACATGGCCCCACTCAGCCCCAATGACACCACATCAACTGTATCCCAGACATGCAAATCTTACTTGAGCTGCTGGAATTCTGCAAATGCTTCATCAAAAGCTGCAAAGAAATAGTTCATACATTAATAAACCACTTCAAGGTATTCAGCGTTTAGTCATTCACTTGGCTGCTCCGCTCATGGGTTTGCTGAATGAAAACTGACCAAGAGCCAAAGAATAAAGTGATGATTCAGAAGTAATCTCTGAACGGAAGTCATAGACTCAGATGGTCTTCCTCAATCACTAAGGGAATCACTAAGTGCAAAATTATTAGGTCCTAGAGGACAACGGCCTTACCTTGACCGGACAGGTCCAGCGAGCGGTGATGGTTATCTTTGCCGTCAAAAATCTCGAAAGTGTATTTGCCTTTATCCTTCTCGGTGGGCTCACAGATCTGCAGCCAGGCCATCTCCTCAGTCCCTCCAATCCTCATGTGCTCACTCGACGCAACCTTAGCGTCCCTTTAAAAGCCACAGGAATACATGTCAATTCAGAATCCCCTGTTACACGAGAGATGCCTCTGGGGCAACCAGACACACGTTCAGTGGGCGCCTCTAGCTTGCTAGGGCTAATGCCATCACAGATTTTTCTGGATGTTATACATTTACTACCTACATCATTAGCTCAGCTCTGAAAACCTTCAAAACCAAATCTGATGCTTTGTTTTAAAGATACATTGGGGTTTAAAAGACACATGTACTCCAGTGTTCATTGCAGCACTGTATACAATAGCCAGGTCATGGAAACAACCTAAATGCCCATCGACAGAGGAGTGGATAGGGAAGATATGGTACATACACACAATGGAATATTACTCAGTCATTAAAAGGAACAAATTACCAACATTTATAGCAACATGGATGGACCTAGAAACTATCATGTGAAGTGAAACCAGTCAGGCAATGAGACACCAACATCAAATGCTACCGCTTACATGTGGAAACTGAAAAAAAGGACACAATGAACTTCTTTGCAGAACAGATAATGACTCACAGACTTTGGAAAACCTATGGTTTTCAAAATGAGACAAGCTGGGGGGTGGGGAGATGCACTGAGGGTTTGGGATGGAAATGCTATAATATTGAGTTGTGATGATTTTTGTACACCTATAATTGTAATAAAATTCATTAAGTAAAAAAAAAAAGATACATTGGGGTTTAACATCCACCTGTTGGCCACATCTCATAGACTATCAACTATGCTCTAGAGGATGGTGTTTTTCTGCTGAAAACATTAAAAATAGAATCACTGTATGATCCAGTGGTTGCACTCTGGATATACACCAAAAAGAACTGAAAGCAGGGGCTCGAACAAACATTTGGACACACGTGTTCACAGCAGCGTTACTCACAATAGCCAGAAGCTGGGACCATCACCAGATAAACACACTGCTGTCCACCCACACAATAGAATACTGTTGAGCCTTAAAAAGGGAGGAAATTCTGACACGGGCTACAGCATGGATGGACCTTGAGGACATTGTGTTGAGTGAAATAATCCAGCCACAAAAGGAGAATTACACTCAGCTTTAACTCTGCCGTGACGAAGGGGATAGATGCACCTCGGAGCAGGGGGAGTCCACAAAAGGCCAAATTACACACCGCCACCCGGTACCCTTCTCGGACCCCTGCTCGCTCTGAACTGGTCAACTTCGAAGAAGTCAAACAAGTCCTGGTAGCAAATCACAGCCACTGCCAGCGTGGAATTCCTTATCTCTGTCACCCTCCTAGACAGTGCCTTTGACTGAAAGGATCGGCTGTTCATTATTGTCGGGGGCTTACAGGGGCCAGATCTGACAAGACCTCTCCCCTGGTTTTATTATTTAATCACAAAACATGATCAAATCCCTGCCTTCTCAACCAAATTTAAAACATCTTACATGAAAGTAAGGAAGAATAGGACATAAGAAAGCCTACAAGTGTCTGCTCATTTGTGCAAAAGAAACCCAAGAGATTGGTCACTGCAGTGGGGGTGGGAGGAGACGGGCTGGGAGAGGGGACGAGGGGATGGGAGGGGGGTCTCCCCCCCAAAAGAGCTCAAGGCCTTTGCTGAGATTTCAGGCGCCTCTGGGACTAAGTAGCTGTAATTGTTTTCTTCTATAAAGAGGCCTCGCAGCATCTTCAGTGGCCGAGATGAGTCGAAGTTTTCAGTCGTCTATACTTAGTGATTTGAGGTCTAGCCCTTTCTAAACGACATAGTGATTTCATCCTTGAGCCAGAGAAGAAAATCCTTTTGCAAAAGGACATTTTTGCTGAGTTCCACTCTGCATGCTTGTAACTCATCCGGAGTGGTTTCAGCTGGGCCTCTAAGTGGCCCTGGATGCCTTACTCAGCATTTTTGTCAAAGAAAAACTGGCCTTGCTTCTGCCTACATTTTACAAAATCGCCCTCATTCTCCATCGATTTCTCATCCCCTGTGGGTACAGAATGTTCGGGCCCACCGCACCCATCTCCTCCAAGACCTCCTCGGGCATCTGACTGCTAAATGGGCCATTTAGCCTCGAACAGATGATTATCCTTCAACAAATGCTATCATGCTCTATTTTCCCAATTTTGTCTAATAAGAACCGATTTAGTAGTCAAATACAACTTTGGCTATATTTCTGTGGTAGACTTTAACTGCAAAATAAAGTTAAATACAGAATTTATTATTACGTAAGAGTCAAGTAGGGAGTTCCTGTCGTGGCTCAGTGTGTTACAAATCTGACTAGTATACATGAGGATGAGGGTTCGATTCCTGCCTCGTACAGTCGGTTAAGGATCTGGCGTTGCTGTGGCTGCAGTGTAGGCCGGCAACTACAGTTCCAATTCGACCCCTAACCTGGGAACTTCCATATGCTGTGGGTGTGCCCCCCCCCAAAAGAGTCAAGTAGTAAAAAAATAACTAAAGATAATTCTTTCCTGAAGTACTCGTTTTGTTGAGATTTTGTTTGGAGAAGAAAAAGCATGGAAACAAGCCACTTTTATGAATCCATGGAAATCGACAACACATCTCTGGCTCGGCTCTGTTGGTCTCTAGGGATCATTTCATCTGATACAACTTCATCGAGGAGGCAGACATGTGATCTGAGTCCTTATCCCTCAGTCTGTCTGTCTGTCTATCTCCTTCCACCAGGCTAGACAGCCCTCAGCACAGTGGGGGCCAGAATCAGACCAATGAGGGTTTAATACCTGCTCTTTCACTAACTAGTTGTGGGACTCTGAACAAATTGATTTATATTCCTCTGGCTAAACCTCAGTTTCCACACCTGTAAAGTGGGGGTATTAATACTGAACTTCTAGGGCTTTTGTGAGGGTAACTGAAATCACGTATGTTAAGTGTTTACCACATATAACTGCATACACATCTGTGCACCCGCGTGCCTGGGCGTGTGTTCACACAGGGTGTGGTGTGTTTAACCCCTACATGCCCAGCGTCCAGCACAAAGCAAGCCACTTCCCGGGAGGCAGGGCTGGAGTGGAGCAGCCCGCGCCAGGGGAAGGACACAACGCATTTATAAGGAACCTGGAGCACTTATCACAACCACGCACAACGATGTACTACAGGTAGTGACAGACGCACAGAGAAGGAAATGATTCATTCTTCTCCAGGGGGAAGAATTCATTCTTTGATCCAGCAGGAAATAGAGATTGACTCACTGGACTTCAAAAATAAATCTTATAAACAATCACACCGCAAAAATACACCAGAGTTTCCATCTCGAAGGTCCCGTTATTGGAATCCTTTACAAGAAGACACTTCCCCACAAACCCCGTAGCTTGAGGTCTGCACTGACTCCACCTGCTACAGGGCTCCATGCTCCCCAAACACAGAAAGGCCAGGTTCCAAGCAGAGAGGCACTAAGACGCCTGCACATCTTATTCTATGATTCTGGTCATGACAACTAAGCCAACAGCAGAGGGTGTCCAAATTTAAATAGGCAAAAAGTCCCAGGACATTTATCCTTTAAGCATTTCTATTTCCCGGGTGTTCCCATCGTGGCTTAGCAGTTAACGAACACGACTAGTATCCACAAGGATGCGGGTTCCATCCCTGGCCTCACTCAGTGGGTTAAGGATCCGGTGTTGCCAAGAGCTGTAATGTAGGTCACAGACGCGGCTCAGATCTGGCGTTGCTGTGGCTGTGGCGAAGGCCGGCAGCTACAGCTCTGATTTGACCTCTAGCCTGGGAACCTCCATATGCCGTAGGTGCAGCCCTTAAAAAAAAAAAAAAATGACATTTCTGTTTCTTCATGAGAAGATTCACCTAAAGAAGTCTTCCACAAGTACTATAGTCATAACCACGGAGTCTGCCTTGTGAAATGTTAATTAGGGGAAAGATCATCTAAAGCATGAGGCAGACACTCTGGGGTTGAGTCCATTGAGGAGCTAAGATGTTGGTATATTGACATCATTGAAAGCGTGACCCCGTAATGGTGCCCACGTCCTCAGGTTAGAGCAGAAATGATCGCCGAGCCCCGGCCCCACCTGTCCCGTCTGAAGTCGTCCATCTGAGGCCTGGCCTTAGTGGGTGGTGACCCGATTCCATCCTGCTTCCTCACACATGTGCTGCAGGCCTGGCAAGGGTGGTAAGAGCAGACCCCAAGGGGCTGAGGGGACAGGCATTCGTCCACATGTGGTGACCCTTGGGAAAGTCTGGAGTGTGTTAACAGTGAACACACCGCCTGGACAGGCAATGGAGCAGCAAACGTGAAACACGGGAAAACCTGATGTTTGTAGGGTTTCATCTGGTTTGCTTTCCTCTTTTAATTTATTCAGGTTGTTTGTGTCCTTTTCTTTTGAATCAATCTGCGAGGAAACCAACAGACTGGAAATCTGGAGCGTGGTGTCTGACTATTCTTTCTCATTAGCTCTGATAGATTCTAGATGGAATGGGTGTTACCTGGAAAACCCCCTTTGTCACCCGAGACATTGAACAACTTCGTCTCCCGCACCTTCGGGTGCTTCTTTATCTTTCTCCTTCTTCCCCCATTTCCATGACAGTCCCCACCCCAAGCGAAAGGCCATCATCATTTCCCAAATCTACAGAGTCTCATAGGATTTAGCCACAAACGCCAGTGAGCCCAGCACCACCCGGTCAGTGGTGCAGCCACATCCACGACCACAGTCTACTCACTTGTGATACCAGTTCACTTTCATTTCTTCTGTAAAATATTTCATGAAACACTGCAGCCTTATCCCTTCTGGGGTGCAGAGTATTTTGAGTGGAGAAGCAGATGTTCCTGCAGAAAATAAAACACACTCAGATCTGAGGAAAGCTGTCTGTGCCGTGAGGGCAGGAGGCCTGTGGCCAGAGGCCCCTCCCCCATCCCTGTGTGGCCAGAGGCCCCTCCCCCATCCCCGCATCTTCATCCAGACACTCCAACATCCGTCAGCCACAAACTCTCCCAAGTTCACTCCAGAACATACTCGTTCATTAAATAAGCATTTGCCACGCTGAAAGTATCTGCAAATCTCTTTGGCAGTGGCATCAAGGAGCTCAAAGGGACCCAAGAAGATGTTCCTTAAAGGGACTTCCCACATCCCTGACCCTTCCATCCAGTCATTGCTATACCAACTTGCAACGATGTGTAATTCAGACCCCGTGCCACCTTCTCAGACATGGGACGGGACCCCATGCTGGACAATCTGCTCTGCCTGCAAGATGGTTCTCACCTCCTTCGCCCTCTCCCTCTTCCTGGCATTTGCTCAATAACCTTCCCCAGAATGCACCAGAACCTCCAGGCATTCAATGCCCAATAGTGCTTTCTGGAAAATCCACATAAATGATGCAAGGATGGGGGTCCCCTTGCTGGGCTCCGTGGCTGGAGCCTGGCTGCAGAACAGCCCACCCCCACAGCCCCTGCAGTCATCTTCCTCTCTGCTCCAAAGAGAAAGGGCAGAAAATGACTTTTCTGACCCCCCTCCTCCGCTCTGCTTCTCATCACAGCGGGTAGCGCGCTGGGCTGGCCGGACACCGCGGGTAACGAACCACACATCTTTTCACACAAAATATGGGAACGCTGTAATTTTTAAAAAGCCAAATGGCTCACAGTTGAGGGTCATCTTTCAGACTACAGTTCAGTGGATAAAGGATCATGAGTCCAGAAGGTTTGCTAACGGAGCGGAGAGGAGGGAAAGGTACCACCCAGGAAACGGGCAGCCAGAGGGAGACTGATTCTAGGAAATCTCTCAGCTCAGATGCAAGGATCACACTTGGCGCTTTCTCTCAACACTGATGACCAAGCCCAAGCCACTCAACCCTCACAGCGAGACAGCAGGCTGACCGGCAGGCAGGTCAGCAGACAGTGACCTTGGCCCAGCCCAGGGAGGAGGCGGGATGCATGCTCCAGGTAATGAGATTCCAAGAGCCTGACTTCCAGAAGAATTCTGACTGAGGCAACATTGCCTAGGAAGTCCTTTCCCTGTTTTCTGGTTTTGTACCAACTGCGTCTTTACTAAGCCTTGATTTTAAAGGTTTAAGGAGCATTGACATTTTACTATACCAAAGATACACAAATACGTATGTAATCTATGCAGTCGCCACAATACAAGTTAAGTTCTGCCACTGGTGTTTCTGTCTCACAGTTGACTCTTGAAGTTATCTGATCGGACGTTTCAGAGTTCTATAAGCATTTTTTTTTCTTTTTGGGGCCGCACCTGCTGCATACAGAAGTTCCCAGGCCAGGGGTCCAATCAGAGCTGTAGCTGCTGACCTACACCACAGCCACAGCAATGCCAGATCCTATACCCACTGAACAAGGCCAGGGATTGAACATGTATCCTCATGGATACTAGCAGGGTTCTTAACCATTGAGCCACAACGGGATCTCCCGGGTTCTGTAAGTATTAAAAAATCAAGGTTTATATTTTAAGTTTAGCCCCCTTTTGGTAATGATACGCTTGGATATTTCTATAAAATGGGAGGGTTACCAATGTTACAAGCACTGCATGAGGAGTATCTTAGAAATTTGTCTCGTGATAAGAAGGGATGTTCCATGTGCCTTAGGAGGATGCTGACCCCTAACCTCAGGACGTGGGGAGGTTTAGCGCTCCCAACACTCTGCTAATGATGAACTGAGTGACCTGCATCACTCACCACCTCGGCGACCAGAGTCCTCATCTACAGGCTTCGTGGATCTCCTCTAAGATTCTGCAAAAACACATGCCCCCCGCCCCAGCGCATCCTGTCAGCAGTTGATGGAAGCGCTGAAAACGTAACTGAGGAGCCGGAGCCTCCAGTTCTGCTTTCTGCATCTCCAAAGTCCGCACGGAAAGGTGGAGGAAAGTCAAAGCTATGTTCGCACACACACAGAAGCACGCACACTGGAACTCTGGCCTCGATTCTTCTAGCAGGTGTGTTTGCATCCACAGAACCACAGAGCTTGATAGCTGCATGAGCGCCTGGATGTCACCTTGTCCAAATTCCTCGCGATGAGGATGAGGATGGGGACCCTAACCTGTGTGTATCTGCGACAACACATTCGCTTTACAGCCAAGCGCATCCTTTAACCTGCGGAACACTAAGACAAACCGCTTCGCTCTGTGGTCCATTAGCTACTGGGGCAGGAAAGCCTCCTTTGCTTTGTGTCACACAAACCACTGCAGGGTCCTCTGTGTGGGTTCAGAGCCCAGAGGGTGAATTCAGGGGGCTGGTGTGAGGACCCCATTTTTATCCAATGCCTCTAATCAGCCCTGAAATCCTAACAAAATTTGCAGGGCCCAGAAGAGCCACCGATTGCTCCCCAGGATGCAAACCTCAGGGAGCTGCTTGGTCTTAGAAGCTCTGGGAACACTATCTCCCAACGCCTACCAGCCCATGAAGGGAAATTGGGCTGAAAAGCCAAGAAAACTATTAAGGAAACATTTCCATGCTCCAGAGAACATGAAATCAGTGTTTTGACAGCTCTCTGTTTGAAAGCAGTGCTCCTTACATGACACCAGTATTACCGCAGATGCTATACATGGAAGGATGGAATTTGACCCAAAATGCCTCTCCCAGGTGGAGCTAGACCTCATTCAACAAGGCAGAGGCCACCAAGGATTTTACACATGTAGCTCAACCATGACTATTTTTTCTTTAAACCAGTATCCACGTACCAGTCAGCAGAGCCCAGAAGGCATGTCCCCACCTTCTCTCCCGATATTTCAGCTCTGTCTGTGATCGGTGATCGGGGACCCACTGAGTCTATATAAAGTCTATAAAGCCACTGACTGGGGGGACAAGAACCCGCTGAAACCCAGGCAGGAACCGTGGCATTTGCAAGGCTTCAGACTCTTCCTGCGGGCTCTGAGCTGCAGTGATGATGGCCACATGCCAGCCACCAGGGATGTGTGGGACCGGGCTGTCCTCTGTGACTTGGACCATAGGCCACCTCCACGTGAGAGATGCGGGAGGGGCAGGAGGCAGGTGAGTGAGTGATGGTGAGTGTACAGGGATGTGTGACTGTGTATGTGTGAGCGTGTCTGAGAGCGTGTGCAGGTGTGATGGCACCAGCAGCACCCTCAGAAGGAGGCAGATGCAGTTTCCCTGAGGATGGAGGATGGAGGTAAGAGGATGCAGGTGACGGCAGACCAAGGTCACAGAAGAACAGACAGCAATGTGGAGACAGGTCCCTGACAGATGTGGGACATGGGAGCCACAGACATCACTTGGAGACGAGACAAGACCAACACTGCAGGGAAATGTCACTGCAGGAGGACCAGGCAGTTCTGGGCCAGGGAGCCAGGCATGGGGGCTGCAGGAAGATCCTGTCTGCTACCAACACATCCACGTCTAGTTCAAATAACAGCCGCTCTGCTCTTGCTGCGACAGCATAGAACGCACACCCGCGGATGCATGGCCTGGGTCCACAGGGACAGAGACTGAAATGAGTGATGCAGGCCGTCCGGTGCCTTGTCTCTGCCCCTACTCACTCAGGACACCACCATCAATCACATCCCCAGTGTTACAGGTCACGTGGTGTTTTAATGCAAAGTCATTCCCTGGAGCCCAAGAGGGAAGCCACCTTTCAAAAAGTTGAATTTACTTTCACAAAGTGCCCCGCACACCACAGAGCAGAATCTGGCCCACCAACAATCAACTAGGCCAAAACTCACTCAAAATGTGGTCATCCACATGACAAGTAAAAGCAAAAAGGCACACGGTCTACCCTACGGAGGTGTTTTGAAGAAGCAAGGAAAAAATAAACGTCAGAAGTTTTCCAGAAGAATGTGGAAAACCATCTGGAGGCCTCAGTTAAGCTGGGAACTGGGAGAGTGTTAGCATCTGGCTGGAGCCCTGACTTGGGCTGGCAGGGCCCTCCAGTTAAGCCCCTGCCTGCTGCAGGCCTCGGATAAATGACATGAAGAGACAAGTTAGGTGATCTCAGGAAAGCCCACAGTCACACAATTTTATAATTCTCCACATAAAGTCTTATACAAGTATAAGCTATTACTATCAAATTAATAACCAATATCTTTAGTCTCACAGTTTCCATAGGAGGCCAAATAGAGAGAAAGGGTTTCTTTGCAGAGCTCAGAACTGGGTTAGCATGTATTAAACCATACACAAACTAGAGGCTTCAAAATTCACTGGTGCCGTTCAACATCTGTAATGAAGACACTGAGAGCAATTCTGCACAAAGCGACCAGCACACCAACCTAAGGCAAACTGCAAGAAGCACCTGGCCGGGAAGTCCAAATAAAACTTGTTTTGCCTTTTTTTTAAAGTAAAACATAGGTTACGTGTAATGCTGAAAATCCTCTTGAAAAAGCAGTTCCCTTAATTGTGGAAAACGCCCTGCCCATGAAATAGTGATTTTAGGACCCAAAACGACTTGAAAATTAGAAGACGTTTACTTACCACAGACTCTGCTCATTGCCAAAATCATATCCTCGTACACTGAAAGGAAGGAGGAAATGGACCATTACGATGGATAATTTCATCAGCAGTATTTTCATGTTTAATTAAATTGATACAGGAAACCCTGATGTTCGTTTGAAAAATGAAACGTTAAAATGGCAATATTTATCCGTAAAAGGCTGATGTGTGGCGATAAATCCTTCTGACCTATTCCCTTTTAAAACAAGGAACAAGAACATTTTGCTCCACATAAATCCAACCCTACATTTAATTGAGTCACTTCATCACTGTTTCAGTCATTTTAACTACGTTTGTAATAGGAGAGAACTTGGGTCCTGAAGGACTCAGATGGCCTTTCAGAGAAGCCCAGAGTAATATCAGACCTTTTTCTAAAATACAAACAGCTTTGAATGCAACTCAAGTACAAACCTATTTTCTTCTACTGTGCTTGCGCAACAGAAACAATGTGTAGCTAAGGATACAGACAGCTATGCCTTTGTCACCCAGCTCATCCTGCTGGCTGAGTGGATCCCTTTTAGCAGAAGGGAGAAGGCTTTATCCTACCTTTGCCGGCTATCTCAAGGACAGACACGTCTTGACCTCTCTCATCCTTCAAGGTCGCCTTATATTCACCATGGTCCTTCTTTGACAGCTACAAATAAAACACATCCCACAAGCAGGTAAAACCAATGCCGCAACAGAAAATGAAATACATGCCAACACATTTTCTTTGCAAACCATGGAAATTCAGGATGCAAACTGGGAGATCATGCAGAATTCACAAGTTATGTGAAAGACCTTGTTGGTCTTGCTTTTCTCTGCTTTCCTTACTACAGGGTACCTTTGGTATAAGCAGTTCACAGACTCCCTTCTCCAGATCAGGCAACTTTTCAGTTTCATACAGAACATCATCCTTTAGCCATTTGAAAACGGTTTCTTTCTTGGTGTTAGCAACCTACAAGACAGGAATCTTACGTTTACTGTGTGAATCGCCATGGATCATAAGAAAAAGGTCTATTCTGATTTTAAATCCCAGATCTAAAAAAAAAAAAAAATCAATTCTTATTACAGACAGTCTTAGACAGAAGCTCATGGAAAATCTGTCAGTTCTAATAATGGCAAACACATTCCTAAATTCTATCTTCTAAAATAATGAAGCCCTCACAGTTCCATTCGGAAAGAGAAATGACTGCTCTGCATTCTAACCCATGACATTAAATAGTTTAAAGTTCTTCTAGTTTATGTGAGATGTCAGTAATGAAGACAAGTTGTAAGCAGTGTATTTTAAATGTGTAAACAATATAAAATATGATTAGAGGTTTATAAAACCGTGTAGTGACTGCTGTTTTTGGCAACGCAACATGTGGCTGCGTCAACACAGAGGGAATAAAACCTGAACACAAAATAAGCCCACTGGGCAGGAGGACTCCCTTCTATGAAAATCCCTCCAGGGTTAATCTTTGCCATGAGCTCAAATCCAAAACTGAGCTTCGCAGAAATCCAAGCAAGCCAAACGCACGGCCGCACAGGTCCCACGAATGAGAACAGACCGCGGTTCTGTGGGAGCCGCATGCCCTGACCACCCTGGGCTCCATGAGGCTGAGGATTCTGAACCCACACCCCACACAGACGCCACAAAAGCGATGTCCGTGACAAAAATGACAAATATTGAGAGAGTGCGGTTCGTTCCAAGAGCATAGCTGAGTGGCTCACTGAAGAATTCCCATCTCTGTTACATCAACTGCTCTAACCGGTGCCAGCGCCGGGCCACCTTCCGCAGACGGCAAGGGTCCCGAATGTCTTCCTTGCACTTGTACGCGGGACCCACAGCGAGGCCAACACGGAGAATGATGCCTAGATGTTTCAGAATAAATGGAGGAGTGGATGGGCATTTAGGTTGTTTCCATGACCTGGCTATTGCATAGAGTGCTGCAATGAACACTGGAGTACAGGTGTCTTTTCGGGTCATGGTGTCTGCTGTATAGATGCCAAGGAGTGGGATTGCTGGATCAAATGGTAATTCTATTTTGAGTTTTCTGAGGAATCTCCATACTGTTTTCCACAGTGGCTGCAACCTAAATGCCCATCCACAGAAGAGTGGATAGGCAAGATATGGTACATACACACAATGGAATGTTACTCAGCCATTAAAAGGAACGAATTACCAACATTTACAGCAACATGGATGGACTTAGAAATTATCATGCAAAGTGAAACCAGTCAGACAATTAGACAGCAACACCCAATGATACCGCTTACATGTGGAAACT
>PVHT020000521.1:32623593-32690465 GCA_004024745.2 Catagonus wagneri | reverse complement strand
TCTTACAGAGCAGACAATGACTCACAGACTTTGGAAAACCTTGGTTTTTCAAATAAGACAATCTGGGGGGGTGGGGGATTGCACTGGGGGTTTGGGATACAAAATCTGTAAAATTGACTTGTGATGATTTATGCACACCTATAAGTGAAATAAAACCCATTAAGAGAAAAAAAAAAAAAAAAAGAATAAATGGAGGAGTGTCTCCCGCCGGTCTGGGAGGCGGGTTCGTCTGCTCAAGTCAGAACCACTGTTGACAACCAGCCATAGAGCCGACTGAAGTGGGGTGATCTTATCAGAGCTCAGAATCTCCTCTGTGGCGGCTTCCAGGCCAGGTCAACCCTGACTCTTCTTTGCCGTAATTCCTCTTATTCTCTTTTGCCAAGATATTTACGTGGTTGGTCCTCACGTGCTGAATAAAAGCGTCTGCTCTCTAAAACTGATGCCCTTGATTAATTTATTTCTCCTATAGATGGGGACAGTGGAGGGGGGGTCCCCTAAATAACTCCTTGGTCTCTTCTCTGAATTCTCTGCAACGTCTCCACCACCTTTTAAACACAGAACCTCACAGGCACGTAAGAACCAGAAAGGTGACAATGACAACGAGACACTCCTGAGACAGACACCCGGAGCCTGGCTCTTGTCCAAGCGTGAGCCCCCCACCCACCCACCCCCAACCCCAGGGCTTTACTCAGTCTCATGAAACCTCTCAGATTTCCTTCTGTGCATCACTGAGTTTCTCTTGCCCTAAACTCTTCTTAAAAAAAATATCCTCTGTAAAGCTATAATATGAATACATTCTTGCATAATTTTTTCTCCATGCATTTTGTTATGTAAGTAAATAAAACAATAACCATCTGCCAAGGTACTATTAGGTGAAAAACTATGCCGAAGAAGGGTTTACAGAATCACTGGATTGATGGGAGTGCAAGTATGCAAATCGAGTGCATTAAATTGCAAAATACTCAACTCTCAAGAAATGTTTATATAGTTCCTCCAATATCCGGGTTTAAAGATTTAGGAAGCTCCCGTTGAGGCTCACTGGAAACGAACCCAACTAGTATCTGCGAGGATGTGAGTTCAATCCCTGGCTTCACTCAGTGGGTCGGGAATCCGGTGTGGCCATGAGCTGTGGTGTAAGTTAGACGCAGCTCAGATCTGGCGTTACTGTGGCTGTGGTGTAGGCCAACAGCTGCAGCTCTGATTTGACCCCTAGCGTGGAAACCTCCATATGCCACGGGTGCAACCCTAAAAAGCCAAAAAAAAAAAAGGGCTTATGACTCACCTTGATCAGGCAACTTATCAATATTATCAAATATTCACAGAAGGGCATACACCACCAGGAGGATGTCAGCACACATGGAAGCTGCATTCCTTTTTTTCCCACTGCCATCACGAGCAGGTGCTAAAAGCCCCCAGTCAGAATAAAGAGCAGACTGACTCTCCACAGCTCCCTGCCTCAACTGACATTTGCCAACGTGCACACTTAAGGTGTGCAATGTCCACAACTTGGTACACGTATAAATCGCAAAATGATTCCCACTATGATTAACTAACACATCCTTCCCCTCACAGTTACCAGTGTGTGTGTGTGCGTGTGTGTGTGTGGCAGGAACACTGAAGCTCTACCTCTTAGCAACTTTCAAGTATATAACACAGCGTTCATTAGCCACAGTCACCAGGCAGGATGTTGGATCCCAGAGCTTATTCCTTTTATAACTGGCAGTTTGTACCCTCTGACCAACCTCTCCTCCCAGCTAGCACCACTCCACTCCTTGTTCCTGAACTTGGATTTCTTCCGATGCCACATATAACTGAGATGGTACAGTATTTGTCTTTCTCTGACTGGCTTATTTCACTGAGTATGATGCCCTCAAGGCCCACCCATGGTGCTGCAAATGGTAGGATTCCATTTTTTATGACCGATTATTATTGCATGGGTGTATCCCACATCTTTTTTCATTCATTCGTCAGCAGGCACATGGGTTGATTCTGAGTCCTGGCCACGGTGAGCAACGCTGCTATGAACATGGGATGGGGGCAGTATCTGCCCACGACAGGGACATTGTCTCCACAGGATCGCTGGGTGTTCACCCAGGAGTGGGATTGTTGGATCCCACAGTGGTTTTAGTTTAAATCTTCTGAGGAGCCTCCAGGCTGTTTCCCATGAGGCTGCACCAATTTACATCCCCCCCAACAATGCACGGGAGATTTTTGTTCTCCACATTTTTGCCAGCACTTGTCATTTCTTGTCTATTTGATGATGGCCGTTCTGCTAGGTGGCCTTCACCTTTGTCTTCTGTTTTTCTGCTCAGCCTCTAAATATAACTGAATGTCCCCAACCTGAAAGAGGGGGGAGACAGCCCTGACCCCGCTGTGACAGCTGTGACTCTCAGGATGTCTGCAGCACAGCTGTACAGGCTTAAGAGGACAAAGGACACTTGGTCCCTATCACGCACTCACTCCTCCTCCCCTCCCCCAGCCCCGGCACCCTCCATCTTACTTTCTGTCTCCTTCTGCTTTGACTGCCTTGGGGACCTCATGTAAGTGGAATCTTACAGTATTTTTGCGTCTGGATTCTCTCACCCAAGGACCATCCATGCTGTAGCATGTAACAAGATTCCTTGCTCTCTAAGGCTGAAGAACAATCCATGGACTGACTAAGTCCATTTCCCCATCCATCAATGGACACTTGGCTTCTTCCACTCCTGGTTACTGGGGACATGCTGCCATCATCGTGGTGTGTACACACACCTACTTGAACTCCTACTTTCAGTCCCTTTCTGGCCTGGATCGTGTGGTGAATCCACGTGTAACTTTCTAGGAGCAACCGTACTGTTCCCCACAGTGACCTGCCCCATAATTTAAACGCTAGGATTGTGGCTTCCCGTTTCCCACACGCTGCTTCACGTTTGAGCCTGTGTGAGCTGCCAGCGTCCCGGGATAGCCTCTGCCCACCGCCCGCGTCCCCCCCAGCCGTCCCTGCGCTCGGCTCAGGAACCATCGCTCTGCGGAGCTGACAGCTTACTTTCCTCTCTCGTCCCCCTGACTGAGCAGCTGGCAAATGAGCAACGTATTCTGATCTCTCCCCACAGCCTCTTCTGCAGGAATGCTCACATAGCAGGTGCTCCTTAAAGTTTATCCCCCGATACAGGTTTTTACAGTTAGCAGTAACTATGGCTTTCTTTATTACCGACTTGTTTAAGCAAAAACTTAAGAAGCCTCTTATTCCCAAAACACACATTTTATTTCCTAAGGAAATCGTATGAGCAGCATAGCACCTTCCAGATAAATGTCATCCTAGCCTACTTTCTCATCAAAGCACTTACTAAAACCGTAAATAAACACTTTATAAACCATCTCCTCGAATCTTTGTTTCCCTGCCACTTGGTTGCTGAGGATCACAGACAGGACTGAGGGTCAGAGCACCCCAGCCCCATCACCACCCTGGGGTATGGCCTGATGTTAGCTGCTTTCTGACATCCCCACCCGTCTCAAGAATGGGGTCCCTGGTTTCCGCTAAGAACCGAGTCCTCACCTTACAAACAAGTCGAACCTCACAGTCTTCAGTAACATCCCAGTGAAGGTACTCAGCGAAATGAGGGCCTGAGGGAGGAAGAGAGGAAAAGTTCGAAAAAAGGGAAAAAAATATGTATACATACACGTACGTTCATTTTGGGCAGAAGAAAGTAACTGTTTTGTCAGAAACCAAGGTAAGTCCTGTTCCGGGCTCTGAAGCCACTGTGCGTGATACGGATTCTGCGTCTAGAGGAAGATGTCTGATGGCTCCTGCTCGCTGGCACCTAGTAGCTCGTGCTCTTTTGAAAGAAGAGTAATGAAATATTTCATTTTCCTCTCAATGCGTGTGTCTCCCAGGACACCCAATGGCACAGTACATACACCCTTTAAAATAGGAAAACTGGGGCAGGTAAGATGAAGAAAAGGCAGTGTGACCCAGCAATTATGTCAACACATCGTACCTTGTTTACCCAACAGTTGAAATCAAAGATGAATTGATATCTCTTTCAAACAGATCGTTATTCCTTAAAATAAATATAGGCCACATGCTAATAACATTGAACACAAAAATATAAAACAGGTTCAGAAAGTATTTATTGCTTTCTTCTGTACGAGTACATACTACAAAGTTAAAAATCATATTGTGGAAGTGAATACAATAAGCATTTTTGACTATTAAAAATAAAAATAGGGGAGTTCCCACTGTGGCACAGTGGGTTAAGAGTCTGAATGCAGCAGAAGCGAGGGTTCAATCCCTGGCCCAGCACAGCAGGTTAGGGAACCAGGGTTGCTGCAGCTGTGGCATAGACTGCAGCTACAGCTCAGATTCAATCCCTGGCCAGGGAACTTCCATGTGCCGCGGGTACGGCCATAAAAAAAAACATAATAAAATCAAAATAAAATAACAGTAACAAAAAAACAATAAAAATAATGTCTTGACTTTATATTTTAAAGCCCATATTCTATTTTTTTTTCAAAAAGCAGAGAAATCTCACATAAAAAAATGTTTTGCAAAATAACCCCTTGGGTTATATTTCAGATTCTAAAATTTATCCATTTTCCTTTGTATCTAGTTAATACGTATTTTTATGAAAGTATACTTAAATGTATTTTTTATAACTAAACACTTAAAACATCTAAAAGTTGAAAAGATCACATGATTTTGAATAAAATAAGTTCCTGGTGGTGGGAATTACTTCTACTGCTCACTCTCCCTTTCTCTTAATGCCCCCAACACACCCACTCTTGCTTTTGATTCTTTTTTGTCACAATCGCTGGATTTCATCTGGACATTTAATGGAGATAACCTTTCCTCATCAGTGCAAGAAAACAGGAACACTAAACAATAGATTCCAGGGCTTTTCAAGAAGCAAGAAAAAAGTACAGACGAAATAAAAGAAAAGGTCACAGAACTGAAAAGTATCCAAGTCTCTACAGATAGGAAGTAGTCTGACTTTTTGATCATTTAAAATCGCAATTAGGAGTTCCCATCATGGCACAGCCGTTAACAAATCTGACTAGGAACCATGAGGTTGCAGGTTCAATCCCTGGCCTCGCTTCGTGGGTTAATGGTCCGGCATTGCTGTGGCTGTGGTGTGGGCTGGCAGCTGTAGCTCCAATTTGACCCCTAGGCTGGGAACCTCCATATGCCATGGTGCCACCCTAAAAAAATAAATAAAAATAAAAATAAACAAAAATAAAATAAAATCGCAATTAGAGTCATCTGCCATTAAGGAGGATCTGCCCCAAGCAAACCCTCAAAACTTTGTCTTAAACTGGTGGTGGGGAAGCGAGTCAACCACATACCTTGTTTCCTGAGAAATTCCTTCCTTTGAAACTCAGCCTCTTCTAGGATAGCCTTGAATGCTAAATTCGATATATAACAACAACAATAAAAAAACAGAAATGAAACACGTTTTGCTCCTCTCCAGTCCAAAGAATTTTCTTTGACTTTTCTCTCAAAGGCATACGTGCATACCGTCTCCAATAAGGACCAAAGAAGACTGATTCTTAGCTTTCCCATCGTGAATCTGCACAGTGTAGGTGCCTTCGTTATCAATGGTGAACCGGTCCATCACCATCTCAATAATACCAGTTGACTTGTCACACTTGATTCTGTGCGTCTGAGAGCAGAGAGGGGAGGGGAGAATTCCATGGTAAAACCTCACCTCCACTTCTCCCTCTGACACCTGAATGGTGGCATCAACTATCATATCTTAAGAGGATGTGACATACACACACAAAAACACAAAACCAAATCCATCCACTGAACTTCTTGGTGAACCAAAGACCTCTCCGAGGTCCCAAGGGTTAAGGCGATGGCTCCAATTCTGTTTGATCAAACAGGACTTTCAGGTTTTAAGGGACTAAATCCCACTCCTACCCCAGGCCTTGACTTTGAAAAAACAATCACCTAGACAATTGGAAATTCCAACATTGCTTCACATAACTGTGTCCTTGTCTAAGATCGCTTAGTCTTTTTTCCTCAACGGGAAATTGGTAGATAAAGTGAGAGAGAGGAATGAACGAGAAAGCATGAGCTCAGATCACTTCTTGAGCTAGAGGTCATTTCAGGAGATGGTACTGATTCCAGGAGACACAGGGGACGCTGCCTCCAACCCCGAGACTCAAGCAGTTGTGGGGGGACAGAGACAGGGTGAGGGTCAGCTGTGTGAGGGCTGCATGCACCACACCTCGCCGTGATCCTTGCATCTCTTTGAAGTTTTGAGTGTTTACTTTTGAGAGCATATTTCAAGTTGACCAGACAAGGCGCTGCTCTGATCTGTAAGATGCTGACTGGCTTCAAACATGGAAAGCAGAGGACTCGGGGATCCTCATCTGATGAGGGCTGAGAAGCGGAAAGGTACCACTCCCACCAGCTGGATTCCTAACAGTAGAGAGAGCTCTCCATTTACTCGGTGTCTGCACTGCTGTGTCTGGACGGGTTTGAGAAAATAATTAGGTACCTAGCTAGCAATTGCCATTATGCAGCAAGATGAAGTTCAATGATTTTATGGGGGCCATAAATACAGGCTTTTATGTGACTTTCACAAAAGAGCATCAATCTCCACATGGAAAAGTCACCTGTGGATGGCCAATTAAGGAGGTAAAATAGTGCAGCCGTATTCCAGAAGATTAGCCGTGCAGCAAAGACATCCGTTTTTAAAGCTAGATCTCTACAGCAGGTAGGAGATGTTAATCAAAAGATGTTCTACAAATAAGTGTAATTACACTAAATTCCGTTGCATGCCATAGCATGAGCTCTGCTCAAAAACAATGTCTCCAATTACCTGGACCGTGCGATGGTCTCCTGCAGACAACACCCATACTGTGGGCTTTTCTGCAGCCACGAAGAAACTGCATGCTTTCTATGTACTAGCCAACCCCCCAATTTGTACAGTTCTTCAGATATGCCACTGTTCCCACGGGGAAAATGGGCCAGACGAGGAAGCCCACATGCTCTTTGTCCATGCACGGTTTCTTCCTGAGAAATGTCCATCTAACCATGCTGTCCTAAATACCCGTCAGACACCAAGTCCAGACTAGGGACGAGGAGCCTAGCTAGAGGAACAGTGAGGGGGCAGCCACGGGCATGAGCGGCCAGTTAATATTTGTGCAGTGGACAAAAGACTGAGGCAGTTAGGCCTCGGTAGGGTGGCTAAAGTGACCCCACACACTGGGTGTCAAGGAAAAGAAAACAAAGGAAGTAAAGATGGTGGACCCCAAGGGCAGCGCTGAACATAAAGAAAGCCTCCATCATGTAGCTTGGCTTTGAACTGGCTTCCCAGATATGCTATAATTATTAGATGAGGGGAAACAGCTGGGAACGTAGTCAATGGTCCACAGCCAAAAAAAGAAAGCTTCATAATGCTTGTAAGCTTCACTCCACGCAGTTTAAAGTAGAAGAGGGACAATATGTATGTATCATGCCGTGCCATGCGTCTTTCTTCGCCTGGACTTGCCACGCCAGGGGAGCAGCCTAAAAGCTCAAGGAAGGTGCAGAAACTAATTTCCCGGCTATGGCTTCCATGGGGCGCTGTCCGTGGGAGGGGGTGCCTAGGGAGGCATTGCTCACCCTCAGAGCAAAAATCCATGCCTTCCAAACCTTTATATCAAGGGTAAATAAACTGACCCACAGAGGACCTCCCCGCCATGTAACCTGAACCTTTACACAACCCCATGCCCCATGTCTCTGAAACAGAGTCTGTTATTGTTTATCTCCAACAGGCTTGAATTTAAAGGGCCCCTGATCTCTTATCTAATCCAGACCAAATCTCTGAGCATTTCAAGAATCCACTGTCTCCCATTCATCGTGTCAACCTCCTGCACCCCAATTTCCGCAGCTCAAAAAGGGATAAAAACAAACACCGAAGATTGACTTTCAGGAACTGACCTCCCAGTAACACCTGGCTGCTCCCCAGCCAGAGGCCACACTCCCGTGAACTCACCTCGCTGTCAGGGACTTCTCTGTCATTAATAACAAAGCGGAAGCTGGCGTCTGGCGATAGCTGCTCAGCCTGGAGCCAGAAACGAACCTGGCCCTTATCAAAAATCTCGTAAGCTAATTCTGACTTCAGAGGAATCGCTGCAGGAAGGAAAGGAATCACAAGTCAGTAATGCATGAGCCCTTGTCACCACAAACCGCTGCGTATTGCAGGAAAATAGCAATCTTCGTTACTAAACTGGTTTGAGAATGTGAAGCCCCAGAGTACTGAATTGGATCATGAAAACCAAAACTAAGCAGTGAAACTCTAGCGGGCCTGGCGTTGCATTTAAAGCCTCCTCCTGCCCCATGCATCCCAGGGCCCCCAGTCTGCCTCCTTGACAGCCCAGCGGTGGCAGGCGGCAGCGTCCTTTCTGAATTCAGGAGAAGCCAATAACCATTTCATACAATTCTCACCTGGATTGAACAGCCACACTAAACCCCAAATTCAAAAACTCTCTGCATGCAGTGAAAATGTCTGCAAGTTATAAGATTAGCTGACATGTGTTCTGGGAGAACTGTTGACCAGCTGCGAGCGTGACCCAAGTCCATCCTCTCCCCAAGGTGTCCCTTCTTGAGCTGCACGCGGTAGCGGACCCAGTCCTGCCGGGTGCAAGCCTGCGCTCAGAGTTCCAGGCTCACTTACTGGGATTTTTTATCTCATTGCTCAGCGCCATCAAATGTTCCAGCTCTAGAATTAAGAAAAACAGAGTCACTGGTTTTGACTTATATGTTCGTAAGTTTTAAGCGAAAGCAAAGCTCGGCAAAGCAGAGATCGGACATCACCAAGATTTGATCTGAGGCTGTGAGAGAAACCTGAACCAGGGGTGAAAGGGAGATGAGGGTTAACTTCAATTCTGAATACTCCCTCAGGTAAGTCAGTGGTCCCTGCCGCTAAGTTCCTCACCATTTAGGGGAGTTCCCTTCGTGGCTCAGCCGAAAGGAATCTGACTAGTATCCATGAGGAAGCAGGTTCGATCCCTGACCTCGCTCAGTGGGTTAAGGATCCACTGCCATGAGCTGTGGTGTAGGTCACAGATGCGGCTGTTCGGATCTGGTGTTGCTGTGGCTGTGGCGTAGGCCGGCAGCTGCAGCTCCGATTCAACCCCTAGCCTTGGAACCTCCACATGCTGCAGGTGCGGGCCTAAAAAGACAAGACAGAAAAAAAAAAGATCCTCACCATTCAAATACCGACTTACTAGGGGCTGGTTAGAGCAGGGAATGTCGGGGCTGGGGGCCGGGAAGATACCATCCTGGAATAGGGAGGACTTGCAGCAGGGAGATGCCTAGATCCACTTGCAAACCCTCTAATCCCACATGAACTCTTTCCGAAAATCGGTCTGGCTGGCTGAGAATATGGGTGGCCTCTGGTTTTCCTTCTCCCTTCAAAGTGTCCTGCTTCAACACCCACCTCACCTACCCAGAACATCACTGCCGTGTATTCTCATGAGTTTAAAATAACAATAAATTAAAAAGACAAAAAGCCAGATTGCATTGCTCCTGAGAATTCCAAGGGTAAGTTAAGAAAAACTGAAGGTTCTAAGCCATTTCTTTCTTTCCTTTTCCTCCCTCCCTTCCTTCCTCCTTCCTTTCCTCCCTTCTTTCTTAAAATTAGAATTTAGGAATGACATCATGCTCACAAAGTCTGAATGCACCTGTTCATTTGAACTGAACAATGAAGCTGACTTTCTGTGACCCAAAGGCATTCAGGCTGGACGACTGAATGAGGCAAAGGCTGACTCTCCCAACCAGGTCTCATGGTCAGAACCTCCATAAATCAAATGAGCTTAACCTGCAGCCTCCAGGTTTTGTCTAAGATACAACTGAGATCCAGGTTTTGCCTAAAATACACTTGAGGTCCATATGCAATATAAAATATGCTGGAAATGTTCATCCCTGGCAATGATTTAAAATTAAGGTGCAAACGTCATCTGCAAACTTCCATACGGAGCAGAGAAAAACATGGCTTTTCAGAATCCTTTAAGGATGTCTTG
This sequence comes from Catagonus wagneri, assembly GCA_004024745.2. Classification (NCBI taxonomy): domain Eukaryota; kingdom Metazoa; phylum Chordata; class Mammalia; order Artiodactyla; family Tayassuidae; genus Catagonus; species Catagonus wagneri. The sequence continues at coordinate 32,680,472 of PVHT020000521.1, read as the reverse complement.
CAGGCAAAAAGCTGTTTGAAGACACTGAGTGAGGGTCCAAAAGGGCACTTAAAAAATGCAAGAGGATTCTCGTGTGTTCCTGCCCCGTCTGTGAGCAGTGGGCTCAACGGGGACCCCAAAAAGTAGAGACGGCACAGCCCTCTGCTGTTCTGCTGGTCCTGGGAAACGCACATTGGGCTCAGCCCGGATCACCTCCCCACCTGTCTAGGCGCCCTCCTGTGTCCCCTTCCTCTGGACAACACCCGTGGTGGGCAGCAAACCAAGGTGCCGCTGATAAGGAAGGGATCCGCTTATCAAGCTTAAGGCATTTTGATTGTTTGTTTGTTTGTTTGTTTGGTAGGAGGGTTTTTTTGGCCTTGTGCACTGTATGTGGAAGTTTCCGGGCCAGGTGTTGAACCCGCACCACAACAGCGACTCAAGCTCCAGCAGTGACAGCATGGGATCCTTAACCCACGTGCCACCAGGGAGCTCCAGCATTTTGCCTGAGGATTCTCAGAGTCCTAAGCCTTTAGAGACCCAACGACACGCAGATCTGAGGACCCTGTCCAGCGCTGCACACCACTGACTAATGACCCGCCTGTATGGCTGACTCTGAGCCACAGGTAGGGTGGGGAAGGGCTGGACACAAATAAACACAAACCCAGGCAGGGGAAGAAACCTCCTCCTGAGGCTGGTTTACTGCCCGGTGGACTCAGATCTTGGGACCTGCCTAAGAGAAACCACTGCTCTTCCCTGGGGAGAATAAATCGAATTTCTTCCCCTCTCCCTGCCATCTCCGAAGACCAAGAGGTTTTAACTATGGTAATTAAATATTTCACACACCTAAAAAATATATATCCACACATGTGTGTGTGCTTTATCTTCCCATTACTCAGTTATTCAATGTTGGGACCAAACGGACACCTCCCATCTGTGCGACTCTCATTAATTTCACAGACTTATTTGCTAATATGTTATTGCTACTTGCTAGACTACTGACATGTAACTAAAACTCATCTCTGAAAGTGTAAAAGGAAGGCTAGATAAGCAATGCAGAGCAATAAATAAAACCCTCCCAGACCTGCGATTCATTTAGTGGATACAGTACAGACTCCAGAGTCTAATTTACAAAGTAATTGCGGGCTTTTAATAAAGATTTCCCACCCCCAGCCTCCCGCAAACACGCACCCTTTTTCTAAGCAAATGTCTTTTTCCTGTTAGTGTCAATCCTTGAAAGTGCTTTATCCCCAAAAGGCCAGCCTCTGTCCTGCAGGTATTACCTTCCTCATCCAAGACAAAGCTGGAGGACACGCCATCTGTGTCACTGACAGACACGGAGTAAGTCCCTAAGTCCACTTTATCCGGATGCTTAAAGTACAGCTTCGAGCTGAAAGGGAAGAAAAGCCCAGGACGTTAATCACTGTGTTTGCAGGCATTCTGGAGGGTCGCAGTTGCCAGCGCCAGGGTGGAACTTACTGGTCCCCCACAGTCTCGACCTTGAACCTCTCATCATCCGCAATGTCTTCGTAGGATTTGCACCAGGTGAAGTGAGAGGCGTCCGTCACCTCCTGGCAGTCAAAGCTCAGGTAGATGTTGCCCTCCTCGTCCACCCCCGCGCTGATCTCCTTCGTGCCTGTGGGGCGAGAACGCGGGGAGCCTCTCAGGGGCTGGCTGGGTCCTGCCTGGGAGAGGGGGTGGCCGGGCGGGGGGATTGTTTTACATCGAGTCATCACTTTCCACCTACCGTCCACCTACACGGGGGAGCAGACGGTGGGCAGAGAGGTTTGGGGCTTTTAAGTCATCACATTTCTGTGCACTTCCTTTCCTGCACCCAGTACACTGAAGAAAACCCTGCAGGCTGCGGTCCGGCCATAAGGATCCTTCTTCTCTCCGGGATCTGACCCTCCCCACTCCCCGGGGGCCCAGGAGGTGTGGCTGCAGCACCTTTTTCACCCACAACCGGGCTCCACTTCCTCCACTTTTTGCTCTTAGGGGAGAAAAAGGCCAGTCGGCATCCATCGCTCAGGATTCAGGAACAGGAGGAGACACGCCAGCCTGAGCCAGGGGCCCAGAGGTGGGTGGCAGAATATCCACCCAAAGACAGTTTCAGATGCCATCACCTGAGAGTCAGTGACCCTCCTCCGCACGCACCCTCTGAGCTCATCCTCTACCCTCAGCAGCCCCTCCCTGCCAACGTCTTCACTGGCCTCTTACTACCTGCAACCAGGAAAACAGCTATTGGCTTTATAATTTCTGGTCAAAACTCCGCAGCAACATAAAAGTTGTGCAACATAGTCTCCCCTGCACATGGTCCCCCTGCTGCCAGTAAAGACCCCGCCGGCCACACAGCATGGTCCCACCAGCCCAGGAGGTCGGGGCAGGCAGTGTGTCACTGATGACTGGCTTTAGGAAATGTGACAGGGCACCAGAGATTTTCTAGGATGCAGAACTTCTGGTAATGTTGAAAGCTATGTTTAGATAGCTTTAGTGAATTCTCTCTCCAGTGCTTTTAAAATTTTCCATTTCAAGAGTAAGTCACTTCATTATATGTAGTTTGAGGCCAAATATGTTTAGCTGAATATAAAATGAATATCTACCTATCATTCAAAAGCAAACAAAACTTAAGTCAACAATACTAAAAAAAGTTTTTCAAAATGTGACAGGGCCACTGTCCTTTGGTCCCCACATCCAACCCCACGTGCACGGCTGTAGTGAGGTTTTGCCAGTTGAGCAGTCGAGCAGGCAGGTCTCACCTGGCCTGGCCTCCACCAGCACCGGCTCCGACGTGTCCGAGGGCCTCCCCACCCCATTTGCGTTCACTGCCCGGACGCGGAAGACGTAGGTTTTTCCTTGGTGCAGGTCACAGACCTCAAAAAACAGGGGAAACATCACGCGTGAACAGATACATGAAAATGATGTCACTATTCATCACATTTTATTACAACTGTGCTCTGTTTTTACAAACAGCTTATCCTTCCAGCGGGAATAGCCACGCAGAGGAAGCCGGAAGAACAGGGGCGAAAGGGAGCCACAGGCATCACTGCCTTACTTTGCAAGAATAAACAGCTTTGCTACTGTTTTAATATAGTCTCTCCTTTGTCCTTTGCAGATTTTAAAGCAGAATTAAAAGCATATGCTCTAGTTTGCAGTCTGGTGTTGATATTTAAAATAACGCTATAGGAGTAAATATCACCTTACATGTGATTTTTAACTGTGCAAAATATCCCATCATTGAGGCATATCAAAATAAGCCCATAATGGGCGTTCCTTTGTGGCACAGTGGGTTAAGGATCCTCTGTTGTCCCTGCAGTGGCTCGGGTCGATGCTGTGACATAGGTTCAGATCCTGGCTCAGGAACTTCCACATTCTGCAGGTGTGGCCAAAAAAAATAAATAAAACTTATATTTCCTATGTGCAGATGATGTACATTTAATCTGTATGGATAACAAAAATAAAATAGATATTAGCTAATTTCTAACACATTTAGCTGGATTCTGGGCCGTTTTGTTCATTCAGGAGACACTGATCTTTTTTCATGCAGTCCAGTTGCTTCAGAGGCTGCAGCTCACATAGACGTCTTTCAGCGTGCTACCGGGTGGATACTCAGAAATGGTCTTTCCTTAAGGACGTCGGTCACCTCTCTGTCTGAACCACACTGCAGAGCCCACAATCTAGAGATAAAGCTTCTGACAAGAGAGAAGGGCCTCTGGGTCTAAGAAGCACTGTCCCCACTAACCTGACCCAGTGATTGTGAACTGCAGATGCTAAAGACAGAAACACCTGGAGAAAGAGAAACTTTCTCATCACAAGTCTGTCAGATGTATTCATACTGCATGTGCAGGTGTGTGTTTACCAGACATCCACCAGCGATCATGTGAATGAGGTAAACTAAATGTGGGCCTGGTGTGAAAAGACATGACATGGTCATGGCTGTGGAAGGTGCATCAGCACAGCCGTGACCGTGAGGTCTCAGCACCATCAGAGGTTGCCAGACAGCAGGAGGGGGAGGAAACGGGCCTTGCAGATGGCCCCCACATGCAGTCACCCCCACGTCCTCAGAGAGGCAGGCGCCCTTGAACCACCTACAGGTCCCGTGTACAGCTCGGGGTTGGGGGCGCTTCTAGCTAGACTCCCACAGGAATGAGCCACGTTTCCCTGCAAGGAAAGCCTGAGGAGGAACACTCACCTTTTTTTCCTTTTTTCCTTTTTTTTTTGCTTTTTAGGGCCACATTTGCGGTATATGGAGGTTCCCAGGCTAGGGGTCGAATCAGAGGTACAGCTGCCAGCCTACACCACAGCCCCAGCAACGCCAGATCCGAGCTGCGTCTGCAAACTACACCACAGCTCACAGCAACGCCGGATCCTTAACCCACTGAGCGAGGCCAGAGATCGAACCTGCAACCTCATGGCTCCCAGTCCTATTTGCTTCCGCTGTGACACGAGGAGAACTCCAGAACACTCACCTTTAAGTAACGATTTGCAGTGGCCACCTCGTTGACGGTGGTCCACTCTCCGGAATCCTCCTCCTTAAAATCCACGAAGTAGCCAGAGATGGGGCTGCTGCCAGAATACACCGGGGCTTTCCAGAGCATGACCAGGGACGTGTCTCGGACCTCACAGAACGTCAGGTCGTAGGCAGGACCTGAGCAACGGAGTCGAATCTGTGCAGGCGCCCACGCAGGCCGCACGCCGGCCGCCCCGGACACACTGCCCGCTAGTAGAGGCCACACGCCTGCTCATGGGCAGGTGGCCAGGGTCACCTCTCCCTCCAGGCACTCCTGGGGAGCGGTGCTGAGCGTGGTCCTAGAGCTGGGGAGAACCTGCCTCGTCAACCTGGCATGTAGGTGCCTGTGACACACCTGGAATAATTCGCTAGTCCCCGTGCTCACCCGGAACCCAGCAGGCACCTCTTATAGAGAGAAAGGTGTACAGGAAAGAACGCTGGGGTACCTACCCAGCCACTGGTGGGAACCTGGGCATCACAGGACTGTCACTCAGAGCATCTGACCAACCTGTAACCGGCTTACCTGCTCCGCCTCCACAGTGCCCCAGCCCCGCTCTCCACAGACAGCTGAGCAATGCTAGGGATGAGGGCTGACCACCCCCAGGCCCAGAGCGGCCTTGAGAAGTAAAGGGGGGCGGGCAGCAGCCTCCGGCCACTAATTAGTCTGCAGCTCTGGAGGCTGCTAAGCCCCCAAAAGGCACTGGGAACTTCTTCACCTTTTCTTTCTACTGACTTGTCTAAGGGGCAAAACGAATTTCCTTAAAACAAACACCCCCATAAAAAGAAAAGAAGAAAAAGCAGTATAATCTGGCCACAAAATTGAAAAAAATCATCTGAGTTTTGAGCTTTTCAGCTCCAACTGAAGGTCTGCATCTCGTCTTGCCTGGTTTTGTTCCAAGTATGAGCACGGTATTCACTGCATTAGGGACCCTGATGAAGTGGGTACAGAGAAGCAATGCCCAGTGCTTGCAAATTGTGACATGGAGCCCTGAGTGGATGCGAACTCTGACAATGATGCATTTCAGAACCAGCAGCCCCGTGGTCCAGGAAGAGAAGACCTGAGCTAACGTATAGCTCATAGCATCCTGCTGTCCTCACAGAGCTGGCTCATGCCCCTCTCCTGGGAGTGGCCCCACTCTGCACCTTGGAGAGAAGATCTCCTGGAGGGGGTTGCCCTGGACCAGCCTCCAGCCACAGCATCCCGGACACAGCCTCCAGCCACTGCGTCCCCAGAGAAATGCAGCACCTGCATCCCAGGGGGTGCCTCTCCCCACCCCCGCCTCAGACTTCAGCCCCGATCACTCCACACTTGTCACCACCTTATCTGTGCGCCCACAGCCCAGACCACACAGCAGGTCAGGCTAATGCCGTGCCCAGCGCGTGGCACCTGGTAGTGATGCCAGAGTCTTTGCAAAGTGGCTGAAGGCCAATGCAGGTGGCACCACGGAAAGTCACATCTCCCCCAGCCCCAGGAGTGCAGCGTTTCTCATGGCGAGTGTCCATGGGAGCCCATCTTACCTGGCTCAGGTGCCGTCCAGGCCTCACACTTGAAGAGCTCACTGGGGTCTGACGGGAGCCCGATCCCTGCCAGGTTGGCGGCGGCAATTTTGAATTCATACGTTGAGCCTTCTGTCAAGCCCTCCACCTATTGAGAGTATCTTACATTAACAGCTGCAGTACCACCCATGGGCGAAGGGAGATTGATGGCTGATTTTCAGATGGAATACGACGGGGGTGGGGGCCTTGTCAGTGAGTCAACCACGTGTCTCTGGAAAGTTATTCATATGCCTGCCGCCATCACCACGTTCAGCCTGACACGGTTTGCCTCCTCCTCTCCGTAGACCCTCCTGGGGGGGAATGAAGGCAGGACCTTCTGGCAGATGGGAAACCGAGGCTGAGAGAGACAAGAGCCAGGAGGACCCAGGAAGATTGCGGGGAGAGGGGGGCTGCCCTCGACCCCAGGCTCCCGCCTCCCCGCGACACCACACCTGGGGTATCAAGGACCGGGGACGGGAAGCATCCTCGCCATGGGGTGTGGCCTGTCCCCTCCTCGCACACTGGCTGGAGGTCCCTAAGGGACCACTCTGCCTGGTCTGTGCCACAAAAGATGAAGGGAAGGCCTTGGACCAGAACCACTGGCCCTGCCTCGAACCCTGGCCGCTAGAGCAAACACAGATCTACTCGATAGCGTGTCTCCCAAAGCAAGTGCGTTTGTAGTCAAACTGCTGCACCCCTGCAGGCGGTCTGCGCTCCTCATGGAGGAGCTAACACTATGCAAGCAGCATTTTCTCGAGACTTTGAGACCTGACGAGGAACAGTACAGTGTCTGAGGCTAAGCGTGGACAAAAGAGCAAGCCTGAAATTCTGCAACAGGTGTCATACTAGATACATGTGAAACACCCAGTAAAGATGCACCTTACACACTCAGATATTAGCACAGAACCTTCCACAAGACAGAGACTAGACCTTCTAAGAGCCTCCTCCCCCCCAGACCCTTATTTTACAGTGAGAGTGACTTCTGCACAATAGGTGGCCGTGCCGCCCTGGGAACATCGGTCACTCCCATCACGCACACAGGGACCCTGTTAAACAAACTCTTTGTCGCTGACCTCTCTCAGAGAAACCCTGTTCAGGGGGCTTGCGAGGAGGGGCCCGGGGAGGCAGAGCCATTGCCCATGGCTGCTGAGGGTTTGCACTGGGACTTGAGTCCAGGCTTTTCCTACTCCAAGTCCACGTTCCCACTCCTGCCACCTGGACATACCATGCACTTGGGGAAGTGGCTGCCTGGGAGGCTCGAACACAGGGTCTTCTCGGGAAATGGGGACAAGGGAGCAGAAGCATCATTCTTCTCTGTCCCGTTCTTCCTGCCTCAGGAGGAGACCTGCCGCCGGCCACCGGGGCTGCGCACTCACGGCAGCACCCGGCCGTCCACCCATCTGCCCGCTTCCCTCCTCTGGCTGTCTCAGAAAGAAAATGCTTCCAACGACCCTACATGCTCATGATGCCATGAACTTTTAACCCATTTGTGTGTATGTATCAAACTGTCTCATGTCACTGAACGCTGAAACACTGGATGGAGGACGGAGCCCCAAATGAGAAAAATCGCCCCAGAAAAGTAAATGAACCCGCAAACACCCACCGTGAGGATCCTCTCTTTGAGAGGCGAAGAGTTGACCTCATGCCAGTTTTTGTGGTGGGCCTCCCGCTTGTCCACGTAGTACCCAAGGATGGGTGAGCCCCCGCTGAACTTGGGCACCTTCCAGCCAAGGGTCATGGAGTGGCCGTCACAATTCAGAAGCGTGATTCCGTAAGGGTGGGATGGCACGGCTGTGGGAAACAGCGGGAAGGCACCCGGATCTTAGCACAATAACCCTCAACCCACCACTGCGGTCACAGCATTTGAAAGGGGCAGGGAGCAGGCACCCCGCAGGCACCCCTTCCTGGCCGCCCCGACCGCCATCTTCCCTTGCTTTTGTCTCTTGTTTTAAAGAGAGCAAGGTTTTTATTGTTGTTGCTGTTTTTTAGGGCCACACCTGCGCATATGGAGGTACCCAGATTAGGGGTCTAAACGAAGTTGTAGCTGCCGGCCTGCCTCACAGCCACAGCAATGCCAGATCCGAGCCACGTCCTCAACCTACACCACAGCTCACGGCAACGCCGGATCTTTAACCCACTGAGCGAGGCCAGGGATCGAACCCACAACCTCATTGTTCCTAGTCGGATTCGTTTCCGCTCCACTATGACGGGAATGCGAGAGCAAGTTTTTAAGTTTCTTTCATATATATTTGCCGCAACTTCTAAATAATATTCCAATACATATATATATACATCTTCCAATATTTCAGTCATCCAAGGGCAGTGAATTATTTAAATCTGGCCTAGGCGTTCGAATAGACACCCACCCCACCCCCCCAAAGAAAACCTTGAGAGAGAAGCTTAACCGCCACGCCTGTGAAGACCAGCCACCTCACCGCCCACGACCAGCGGTGACCAACACATGCAGGCCAGTGGGTCTCAGTCTCCCACATAGCTACAGATGAACTCAGATGAGTGTGAACTCCGATGAGTACGAATTCAGGTTTTCCTTTGAAATGCTGGATTCGGAAGCGGACCATTTTTTCCAAACAGATGGAAGAGGATGTGTCTCTGCTGCCCCCTGATTCTGAGCAGCCTGCATCCCATTGTCCTCGGTTACCTGAGACACGGGCAACTGGGAGTGAGCTGCTGTCCTTTCATAATTAAAACATAACTGATTGGTAGGAATGGCTTGAAGAGGTCAATGCTAATGTTTGAGAGTCCCTCCTGGGAAAAAGGGGTTAGAATAACGACCTTAAAAGGACAATTGCTGTTTCGCTATATTGCCCACGTTAAGTATTATCAGGTTTCACATTCCTTGGAAATTCCAGTTAAGGTTATTTTATGTATTGTTAGAAATCATAATTTTTGCAGATGCTTCTAGATTTAGTTGCAGACAAAAATCATTAAAGAGCAACACATTTCTCCCAGAAGTGAACAGAGAATACTATGTTTCAAAAATGTGTATATGAGACGCTCATGTTTGAAAATGTTCCTGAATCCATTTAAGTCATGGGGTGCATTTTATACTAAATAACCAGAGCGCCAGTCATAAAACACAGAGCCGTACAGATCAAGTTTTTCTTGGGACCGTCACGCAAGTTAGGATCCAAGCTGTTCAGTGTGATCAAAATAATTTTGAAAGATCGCTACTTATGAACAAAGCCAAAAAGTTACACAAACGTTTGAAATTCTCTGGGATGAGGTATTAAAGTTCCTTGAACTAAGAACAGTGGAAAGGCCATTGGCGTGCTAGTTTCGAATCTGTTTTGAAAAGAGTCGGTTATACCCCACAGCTTACATTTTAATGTGGGTATGTGCACTTGGAAACAAAAGTGACCTCCAATAGTATTTTCTATTTTTAACTTGCGTTTTATTAGCAGATTATCAATTCTCCCTTCAGCCTGGCATTTCCAAGACAAGTAACCAATTGATGAGAAGTTTCCACAGAAGTGCGTGTTCTCTGTTCATCAATTTACATCCACTTTTCCCCTCCGGTTTTATTCTCAATGAATCACAAATGTTTCCCCATGCAGAAATTAAAATGCAGCAGAGACCCGAACACGGGCTCAGAGCCACCCGTGAATCACTTACTGAGGGCGGCCTGGACTTTTATGACATCAGACTCCTGCGAGTTCTCGCTCGTGCCCACTGCATTCACAGCTTTCACTCGGAAGATGTACTGCTCGCCGGTCGTTAAGCCATGCACCACAAACCTGAGCAAGACATGGATCGGGGGCGTGACGACAGGGCTCAACGTTTTTCCTCCTACGACAGACACAGGCATGGTTCTGAACACACCATAAAATCTGTCACCGGGGCTAAAGGGAAGTCTACGTCTTTGAGTGCCTCACGTATGCACGACATACATCCATTTTCACTTGCAAGTTTAGCTCATTAATTAGAATCAACATGCTGGGTCCAAAAGTATGGCAGGAACACCCAACGACATGGGGGCTGACAGCAAGTGGACCTGGCGAGGTGGGCCACCAGCTGCTGGATGCGGGTCTGGGGGCAGGAAGCACAGCCCTGAGTGGTCACTCGGTGTCAAAGCCCCTCGTTCTGTGGCTCCCCCTTCATTTCCAGATCTCCCGGGTTTTGTCTGGATAAGGGTTCTATGATAGGTAGGCTGCAGCTCCTTACCTAGAAGAGCGCACGTACATAGCACTGAGTGAGAAGGAGTTAAACTGCGGGGGCTGAGGACTAAGACCAAGGTCAGGTTACGCTTGGAGACGACTTAGATGCTTAACAGATCTTATGTCCTCAGCCGGGTTACCTAGCCTCTCAAAGACTCTGTTTTCCCATCTGTACAAGGGGATAACAGCCCCTACGTCTCAGCAGAGACCACCTTGCTCATGCTAAGTGCTCAGTAACTGTGAGCAATGGTTACTCATCTCAGAATCTACAAACTATTCTCAGCCATTTGCAAAATTCCTGCGCTAGTGATATTTTAAGATTTCTGTCCTGAGAGCTCTCCCCGCAGTTGCTGGCAGGACTGTGAAAACATCTAACGTTCTCCGTTATGTCTCTTTTTTTTTTCTGGCCACAGTTTTTTCCTATTTATTTATTTATTTTTACTGATTTATTTTTTTTGGCCACACCCAATGCATATGGAGGTTCCCAGGCTAGGGGTCGAATGGGAGCTATAGCTGCCGGCCTACACCACAGCCACAGCAACGCGGGATCCAAGCCACATCTGCGACCTACACCACAGCTCACGGCAATGCCAGATCCTTAACCCACTGAGCGAGGCTAGGGATCGAACCCACATCCTCAAGGACACTATGTTGGGTTCTTAAGCCACTGAGCCACAACCGGAACTCCAACAAAGCAGTTTGTAAAGTTCAAAAAAATCAATACAGGAGTTCCCGTCATGGCTCAGTGGTTAACGAATCCAACTAGGAACCATGAGGTTGCGGGTTCGATCCCTGGCCTTGCTCAGTGGGTTAAGGATCTGGCGTTGCCGTGAGCTGTGGTGTAGGTTGCAGATGCGGCTCAGATCTGGCGTTGCAGTGGCTGTGGCGTAGGCCGGCGGCTACAGCTCCTGTTAGACCCCTAGCCTGGGAACCTCCATATGCCGCAGGTGTGGCCCTAGAAAAGGCAAAAAGACAAAAAAAAAAATCAATACAGAAAAACAAGACACCTCTCATCCCGGTTGCTACTTTAACTCTCCTATTCAGGAGAGGTCTTAAAGGCTAATCATGTCAGAGGGGACATGCTCTGGGGCTCTTCCTCCATCAGCTGACAACTCGCGTCAGCCAGGTGGTAGAACTAGCCCATCAGCTGTAAAGTCCGCAGCCCTCCTGTGCGGGTGAGGACACAAACTCAGGTACTGCATGGGTTGTGGTTCTTGTGCTTCACTCGGGGGCAGGGGCGTCAGCCCGGGGGCAGGGGGAGGGGCCCGGGCAGCAGCACCTGTTGTAGCCGATGGGCTTGTGGTTACAAGGCTCCCAGACGTTGGAGCCGGCCACGCAACAGTCCACGTAGTAGCCGAGCAGATCCTCCCCATGTTTCGGACGGTCCCACTGCACCACCACTGAGGTCTTGGTGTTCCGGGATGCGAGCACGCGGCCGGGGGCCGAGGGGGCCACTTGGCAGAGAGATAAGGACACAGGGTCAGTTGCCTCCGAGTTTGGAGGACACACACCCCCAGGCCCTTTGTTCACAGGGTTTGGCTTAGAGGAGATGTGGGCAAGAAGGGCGGCACAGGGAAAGAGGGGACCCAAGTGGTGCCCAGCACCCCCTCCCCCGTCCCCAGGTCACTGCCCGGCTCCCAGAAGGAATCCCCATCAGGGATCTGCCCCTCCCTCCCCCAGAAGCGACCCACCCGCAAAGCTCCTGGGGGACAGACGGGCTTTGCTGACCAGGAAGAAGACGTGTGGGACGTAAAATCACCCATTTTGAGAAAACAACACCATTTCTATCAGATTAGAGGGGCTCTGGGGAGCTCAAAATCCAGCCACGATTGGACCATGGATTTCTCCCCTCCTGCAATTCCGAATTTATAAGCCTTACCTGACATCTCCAGAAAGGGAGCTTCAACCACACAGGCAAGAAGTCCTAGTGCGTTTAGGGCTAGGTTTGAGGGATGGGGGTTGTGTTTTGTTTTTTTAAGTGGTCATTGCTTAAAAATATTTCTAACCTGTTTATCTGGGTCATAAAAAGACTGAAGTTGGGGAGTTCCCATCGTGGCTCAGAGGAAACGAATCCAGCTGGGAACCATAAGGTTGCAGGTTCGATCCCTGGCCTCACTCAGTGGGTTAAGGATCCGGCGTTGCTGTGAGCTGTGGTGTAGCCAGCAGCTGTAGCTCCGACTGTACACCTAGCCTGGGAACCTCCACATGCCACGGGTGCAGCCCTAAAAATGACAGACAAAAAAAAAAAAAAAAGATTGAAGTTGGGAGAAATGATGAACACATCAGGACAGAGAGATCTGCACCGCCTGTCAAATGGAGGTTCAAGGCCACGTGAATTGTAACTCATGGTGACCTTTAAGGTCTTTATCAACACAAGGTAATGCCTATCCCAGAGCCTGTTCTACAGGGGCCTGTCCTATAGTCTGGTCACTGGCTGTGACAACTCACCGATGGTATCCTGGGCCTGGATGGGGGACGTGATTTCCGACGGGTCGCTCAGGCCGTGCTTATTTGCTGACAAAACTCGGAACACGTAGGATTTCCCCTCCGCCAGATCGAAGACAGCATATCTCGGGGACCTGACGGCCGTCTGGGCGTTCTCCCGCTGCCAGGTCCCGCTGCCGACCACGGACTGCAAAGACAGGGAGCGCGGCAGGGCCTGAGCTCCCCGGTGTGCACCGAAGGACTGCTCCGGCAAGCTCCCAAATTACCCTGCAGGGACCACACATCCGGGGCAGTTGACGCCTCCTTTCTGAATTTTAGGGAAAGGGAGCTGATTTCGGGGGTAGGTAAGAAACTGTGTCCGAAATCGGAAATATTACCAGTGACAATTTTTAGCATAAAAGCCAGTAAACTATGGAAAATTTCAGGGAATCAATACATAGGCTGTGGCTTTAGTAATGATGGAGCGAAATCTAAACAATGAGATGATTAAGGAGGAGAGGCAGAGAATTCCATCATAACCGCTCACATTTCAGTTTAAAATGTTCATATTTCGTAGCTATTACGGTAATAACACAGCACCAGCAACCTAAATAACCAGCAGTAGGGCAGATACATTATGATCCAACATGATACATACAATTAAATGTGGCCATTTAAGTTACTATATAAAGATCTTTACTCAGACGAGAGCTGGATCATTCTGCTAAATGCAATGCAGGATGCAATTTGTATCTATGATATATCTAGATTTAAATACCTATAGAGAAACAACATATGTACCACTTGTTAATAATGACTACTTCCCGTCATCAAATTAGTGATTTTCATTTTATTCTATATAACGCCTATGGATTTTCCAAATTTTCTATACTGCGTGTTTAGTTTTTATCATTGATAATTACTTTTTTGTTTTATACAGGCTCACCCATGGCATATGGAGGAGGTTCCCAGGCTAGGAGTCTATTCGGAACTATAGTTGCCAGCCTTCGCCACAGCCACAGCAACGCGGGATCCGGGCCGCATCTGCGACCTACACCAAAGCTCATGGCAATGCCGAATCCTTAACCCACTGAGCAATGCCAGGGATCGAACCTGCAACCTCATGGTTCCTAGTCAGATTCGTTTCCGTTGCACCACAATGGGAGCTCCCAGATAATCACTTTTAAAACCATGATTACATGTCTAACTTAATTTTTTCCTTGATGAATAAGCCCCCCTTTTGAAAGGAATCCTGAGGAGTTTTCCCTCTTTTTAGCAAAAGTGACGTCCTATTCTTGGGCTGACACAGGCGTCCACGGTCAGGAGCCCCCTGTGCCTGTTCTCTGGCTGGGAAGCCCTGGGGACACTTAGCTGGGTTGATCAGAAGAAAGGACATGAGTGTTGGAGTGGTGACAGGGAGCGAGTGGGGAAAATGCTGCCAGGGGCCTATGGCCAAGCTTCTAGAAGATCCTGGGAGGCAAAGCTGAATCAGGAAAGCCCATGATCTCAGCAGGAGTTGGAGGAGACTGTGTGGGTCCAGTGCCCTCGTGGGGCTGCCCAGGCATCAGAAGGACTGCAGAGACCACTGCCTCCACCACAGCCAGACCCAGGCCACCCCTTGGCCACCAGATGCTGAGCTCATGGCCATGCGCCATCCCAGTGTTCCCCCAAAGAGCCTTGAGTCATGGCTACGGGTGGAGTTTCCAGGCAGAGGTCTGAGGCCCCAATGGACCACCTTGGCTGTCCCACAGCTTATCCCTACCAGCTGGTGAAGCATAGCATCTGTGCTTCGCCCGTCCCACTGTACCACCTTGGTGGCAGGCGGCAAAGCCCGGCAGGCCTGCAGGATGCAGTACTCTTTTTCAAAGGGGTGGGAGCCGTGAGACGGGTGAAGGGGAAAGAGGTACAGACCCCAGTATGCAGTAACTAAGTCACGGGCTGTGGCCCGCAGAAGAAGGAACGTGGTCGACAACACTGTAACCACTCCGTACAGCGGAGACGGTGAGTGAGGTCACTGCGGTCACTCCACAGTGTGCACAAGCGCCACATCACTGTACACTACACCCAAAACTAGCATGTTTCACTGAAAAATAATTAAACATTTAAAAGAGATTTTTAAATGTGTTTGCTGACACTTGGTCTTTCCAGCATCGGGTAGGAGAATACAGAAATATCTCTGAAGAGGGCCCCAGAAAATACCTTTCCTCCTGGGACAGCACCCATCCGGGGCTGAGCCCTGGATTCTCATAATGCAAAATCTATAGGTCAGCACCCGGAGGTAAGAAGTTAACACTTGACCCTGCACACAAGGAAGCCTTGCAGATAAGTTGGGAAAGTCGAGGGCCATTTATGCCTCCTGGGCCTGAAAACAACTCCTCATTTCCATTCTGCTTCCTTCACTTCCTGTATTACACTTTGTCATTGCATGATATTTGCTCATGTTAAGTGTTACAGATTTTATGTGTGTATCACATATATTACAATATAAATTTAGTATCACAAACCATAGTTTTATGGTTTGTATGGCTATAAAGGTTTTTCAACAATAACCCAATCATCAATTTGCAGGAGTGGGTTCCAACCTGCATGTCTGGTGCCATAGAGCAGACCAAAGCAGGAGAGAACACCTAGCATGGAGTAAGGGTATTGTGTTTGAAATTTTGTTGGCTACGTACAGGTATCGTGCACTCAGTGCTGCAACACACAGTCTATTTCTTTATACCCACGCAGATCTAAAAAGTCTCCAAATCAATGATTCTGTGTAACCCTTCGCCACCTGGAGTGTGAATCCCTCTACAAGATCTCCACCCAGTGGCCACTCGGCTTATGCACAAACTGAAAGCAGGGGCCTCGTGTCTGCGGATCCTCAGAGCCTAGAATACTCCAGCAGGAAGAAAGATGACAGAGTCCTCAGTGCAGGGGGACCCTCGAAGGGTGGGCGGCACAGCCATAGCTGGGACACATGCCCAAAGCCACTTCCTTTGCAGAACTCCCCATGCGTTCAGCCAGAGCCTACAGCTTCATATGAAATAATAGTGTGAAGCCTCTGAGATGCTTCATCTGGTGGCTGCTCATCCTTAAAATACGAAATAGCACAACACGAAATCCTGCAGAGACCTGCTGCTTCAGGACACCGGCCAGTGAATACCTTCTCGATGAAATACATCAGCGGCTCCTTGCCACGGGGAGCAGGTGGGTCCCAGCTGAGGACAACATATGTTCTGCTGATTTCCGAGGCATGCACGTTGGTGGGAGGTCCTGGAATCTGAACTTCGCCTGGAGGAGGAATAAAGGCAGTCGGTCTAGAAGAACCCAGCTCAGGACCCTCCCCCCGACTCCCATCTGCGGAGCGCTGTCCCTTGGCTGCTTTACAGGCATAAAGCGCTCACGTATCAATGTCGTCTTTGGCTTCATTTCTATTTTGGGAAAGTAAGCAAACTGCAAGGACGATTTTTCCAGAGCCAAAGTATAATGAGCTGGTAAAGATCATCCAACGACTTTTGTTTCCAATATAAGCCAGTTGGTAAGAAAAGAATCGAATGCAGAATTCATCCAGAACTGCAGCGGAAAGGGGGAGAGGGATTCACCCAGAGGAAACAGGGCATTTAAGCAGAAATGGAGCTGTGCATTTTCGGGGCATCTGTGCAGAGAAGGCATCAGTGACCGTGCTCTGCAGTAGGGAAGCCTTTGGAGGCGTGATTTATCTTCTCTAAGGGTCTCTCTGGTGGTTTTCCTCTTATTACGCCGCCGAAGCATCAAAACTATGTTATCAACTTGCAGAGCACACTGCTTCCCTCCACAGGTAGACCTGGGCCACATTCACAGGCACTGACATGGACGTGCATCTACGGGGAATTCGGAGTGACCTCAGTAAGTCTTCTGCAAGTAACCAGGACAGATCATTTGCATCAGAGACGCCAGCTCCTCTGACACAAGTCCCTTTTTAATAAAATGGTAGGTGTCAGGGGTGTTATGTTTGGATGAGAGAACTTTTCATAAGGGGTGGAGGTTTTCCAGACCCACAGTCCCGGTAATTGCGATACAAAATATTATGAGCTTCCAATTAGATTAGCACATGATTAAAATGGTTCAGACGTCCCCAGGACATCTCTGAGCCCTGCTCAATATCCAGTTGCTCCCTCTGGACTCTGCTACCGGCAACGCATGGAATATCCGCGTGGAAACTGCACAAACAAGTCTGGGTTTCATTTCATCAGAGTCCTGTTGCCGAGCTCATCACATTTTACAGGCAATGGGGGCATGGGTGCGTAGCCGTGGCCTGATCCAGGAGCGTCCTGGCGAGTGGGTTGGATTTCAGACAAGGAGCCAGAGTGTCTCCAGAAAAGTGCCAATGTGCCGGGCAAGCGGGCCCCACAGCACCCAGCACCTTCTCCGGATCTGCCTGCGGCTTCTGCGGCTAAGGAGATCCAAGGAGAATCTCTTATGAGAGATGACCCAGGACACCCACCCAGGGCCACGCCAAGCTTCCAAACTGAGTCATGGTTCATTTCAGAGGCACTAGAGGACACAGAACAGACCAAGAGGACAGAAGGAAGCAGCGGGTGAGGGGGGACCCGTGAATGCAGAATTGCCTTTCCTGCACACTGTAGGTTCTAAATGCCTCACCGATTTCAGAACTGGCACATAACTTCTAGGCTCAGAGGAGAACGGAATAAGAAGCACTTTATCTGAAGCCAAGGCAAGAAGGAAGGATCCGGCTCTTCTCAGCAGGGAATCCCCCTAATCAGGGTGAGACACTTGTGTCACCCAGACTCTAGCAGCCCCAGGGACCAGACACGAGGGGGCCTTGGAGCTCTTTCTGCAGGTGACCCCAGCCCTGGACAGAAGAGGAGGGGATTCAAAATGGCACCAGGAGCCAAGTGGAGGGCCCAGGAAATAAGCTGACATCTGTTACCAACCCTCTGACAGCCAAAAGGAGCCTCTGAGAGGAAGAGCAAAGGAAGGCAAAAGAGAAAAAGAGGGAACCGCTTCACCAGGTGTTCCCACAGGGCTCCTGTCCCCACCACGGCCCTTGTTCCCAGCCTCAGCATCACAGCGCTCCCCTCGAGCCCTGTTCTAATGAGTCACATGGACACCAGATGGAAGTGTAACTCAGGAATGCGCTTCCTTAGCAACACAGAGCAGTGGGTGCTGAGTTGGGGTCCGAGCCCAGGTCTTCTGATTCCAAATCTGGCTTTTTGTTCTATCAACCCAAGGAATCAGAGCCTCTGCCACCTGCCAGGAGGCTCAACTCTAAGTCAGTGAAACAGGAAGTTTATCTGGAATTTTCAGAATGCCCAAGAAGACAGAATTCAAGAGAATGAAGAACTGCAAATGAGTTTTCGGCCTTCAGAGAAAATGATGAAATCAATGCACTAACTGCAAAGTGATGTTGTTTGAGACAGTGTGGTGAATGCTTGGACCTATAATTACTAGAACGGAAACAATCTCAGTATTTCTCCAAGATCCTATTCTGGTCTTTCCAAGAATGGAGTGTCCTTTTTTCCATGGAGCAACTCAAGAAAGATTGGAAAAGTTGGATGGTATTACCAGAAAAGAGCATGAATATTAATTTATGTTTACAGGAATATACAAACAAGTATTAAAATGACTGGGAAAACTTAGCCAAAAAAAAAAAAAACCTGAAATAGCAGAGGAGCAATTTTTTAGACAACAAAAGTCATGTCTCTTTTGCATTAAAACAAAGAGCATTTGCCAGTTCTTTTCTAGCTACTAGAATGCTAAGGGAGAAAGTTCAGCTTAGATGAAGAAAAGAGATGTGGGTAGAAAAAGAAGAAATTCCTAATAGCACATTCTGAAACCAGAAATGGTTTCCCTGAAAGCTTTAAGGAGTTTCTTTCTCTGTCTAAAGACTGTCACAGATCAGAAGAGGTATTCATTGTTAAAAATGAGTAAAGAAAAGAGATGAACTTCCCGGTCCCTGTATTCGTGTGCAAGGTTTTTGTCTCATACAGGTTTGTTCTAGACCATGGACACTGCCCGCTCCCTGCACACAAAGCCTCACACTGAGACCTGAAGCCCTAAGAGACTGAACATGGGCTGTTATCGACATCTCAAGTCAAACGATTTTCCATCTGAGAGTTTTAGCCCAGGCACTTCCTGACCAGCTATGTAAACAGAGCCTCAGAGGGCGTTCCTGTCGTGGCTCAGTGGAAAGGAATCTGACTGGTATCCCTAAGGACGCAGGTTCAATCCCATCCCTGGCCTCGCGCAGTGGGTTGGGGATCTGGCATCGCCGTGAGCTGTGGTGTAGGTCGCAGACTCAGCTTGGATCTGGCATTGCTGTGGCTGTGGCGTAGGCCAGCGCCTGCAGCTCCCAGTTCGACCCCTAGCCTAGGAATCTCCATGTGCCATGAGTGTGGCCTTAAAAAGACCAAAAGAAAAAAAAAAAAAAACGAAGCCTCAGAAATGTCTCCCTGACTTTGAATAATACACAAATAGGTTCAGGAAACCATCCAACAGAACGCACAAGCCCAGGCCGCCAGAAACCCCGAGTTCTTACAAGAAAGGAGAGGGAGAATGTGAAGTGTTATCTGTGACTTCATTCCAGTTGGAAATAAGACCTACTGTGTCTGTAAAACAAAGTTCCACGGAATCCATTGCAAAACCAGGTCTTTGAAAATGGGCTATTTCTTGACTTGGCATATAATGAATAGCTGACTATTTACACCCCAGCACATCCATGTCTATGTATAAAAGGTAGCTGTTCTCCCCAAGGGGGCATCGTCCTGCCTTGAAACCTGCATTAGGTGATGTGACTTCACAGCCCCTTGCTTTTCACAATGACCTTCACACAATGCAGATTTCACAGTGGATACATGGCATTTGTATAGCAACTTGCATTTTCTCATTTTAGGTAGTTTTTAACCAATTTGAACTCTGACAAGTCCACTCAGGATAATTAAGATCACTTCTCTCCTTACTGACCCATCTGCCCATTATGGGCGAAAAAAAACCTCTTTCTCCTCTCTCATGTCAAAAATGCATATGTTCTACAGGCTGGCCTCCCACGGCAATATCTGTTCCAATATAAACGGGGTCATTTTTATTCATTCAAACATCTATGTTTTAATCAGTGGTTTAAGAAGTCATAATGTCAAAGTTCTCTAAACTGCTTTCTTTTGTGACTTACTTATTGGGCATCTTTCCCAATTTCTGATTTTTTTCTGGAAGTGGAGGTTTTAGCTAGGACTATAACAGTTACCATAGGATTAGCCAAAACTCTTCAAAGCTATTCCTCTGAGAAAAACATCTTCTTGTTGAGAAACTAGAGACAAATCTTTATGGGGCGGAAGACACAGTGTTTGGATACTGTCTGGGGCAAACAACAAAGTCAGCCTCTGCCTTCTGAGTGTGCAGCTCTCTGCGGAGGAGCACCTGGATCGGCTGCCACTTTTAAAAAGAGCTCAGGAGTTCCCTTCGTGGCTCAGTGGTTAACGAATCCAACTAGGAACCATGAGGTTGCAGGTTCGATCTCTGGCCTTGCTCAGTGGGTTAAGGATCTGGCATTGCCGTGAGCTGTGGTGTAGGTTGCAGATGCAGCTCGGATCCCGCGTTGCTGTGGCTGTGGCGAAGGCCGGCAGCTACAGCTCCTGTTAGACCCCTAGCCTGGGAACCTCCACATGCCGCGAGTGCGGCCCTAGAAAAAGGCAAAAAGACAATAAAATAAAATAAGCTCAAAAGTACATCTCCTTGGATCATGGCTGCAAATTAAGTCATTTCTTAATTCTTATTTTTCACTCATTGTCCTCTAATTATAAGTCCAATTAAAATCTTTGGATTTCTGGTTAATGATACCAGACTCTCCCCAGCTATCTATTGATTACAGGAAGGCATATTAAGGAGAAGTGTTCCTAAAAATCCAATATAAAAAAGGAAATGCAAAGTGTCAAACCACAGGGATGCTATTTGGTAAGGAAAAAAATGAGCCCATTTTAATTCAAATGCTAGAAAGAAAAGTTTTGCTTTAAAAAAATCTGAACAAAACACTGTCTGTTGTGGAGTCTGGGAGAAAGGACCCCAGGCTCGGCCAGGAATCAGGTCTCCGGTTGGGTCTGGCTACTTCTCTGCAGGTCCCTGGGGATGTGTGAGTGACCCCAGGTGCAGCCCCAGCTCCACTGACCTCCTCACTTTCACTCCCGCCTCTGCCCTGCTGATTTGGTTTACTTCAGCGGCCCTTAAGCATGACCCACAATTTTTATTTTTAAGCATGAAAAGTGTATCCACCACACAGGTGGGTTATTTTTCTTTTCTTTTTTTTTTGGTCCATTTCTCTCTTCTCTAATCACAACCCTAATCCCCAGGGTATAAGCAGCAGCGAAGGGACGGTGAAGACTTCCTTACCTTCAAGGTCATCCTTATAGATGTCTTTATCGCCCTCCCAGTGGACCCCTGCAGAGAGAAAGGTCGCTGCTGAATGTGACTCCACGGTTTCCTCCACATTGCCCTGGTCTCCCCAAGCCCCCTTTGCCTGTGCTGAGAGCACACATGCTCCTCCGAAGTGATCAGAGGTGACATTTTTGGAAGTGGTGCTAAGATATCCAGTGCTTCTCAGCTCTTTGTATTAGATCCAAAAGGCCACACGGGTAAGGAAAGTGCAGTGACTCACTTAAAACCATCATTAAGGGCCCAGTCCAAGGGAGGAATCTGTGTCGTGGGAAATTAAAATTCAGAGGGGCTTGGTTTCAACACCTTGTAAGAGGCATTAGGCATTGAAATTACAACACATGTGGACTAACAAAAGTTCAGTTCTGAACCGGTTTAACTGGATTTCAGGGAAGAGCCTCAGGAAGATGAAGCACCTTCGTTTCAAGGTGGAAAAGTCAGCCGGGTGTCCCCACCCTTAACGTGACCTTGATGGCCACTTGGAGCCCATGAGCTTTGACGGCGCTACAGTCAGTCCTGAAGACGATCTCAAGACTCAGATACAGGTTGGGGGGGTGGGGGAGAGAAGAAACAAGTTACACAAGACAGCCGGACCTTGAAATCTGAGTGACCTACCATGTAACCGTTTGAGGTCAAGGGGGTCAAGAGCAGCCACAGCCTCAGAGACTCTGGAAGGCCGGCTGACCCCTGCGCTGTTGACAGCTCGCACGCGGAATGTGTAAGACCTTCCTTCAACAAGTCCCGCCACGGGGTATTTACAGATCTTCACAGGGGCGTCATTGCATTGAACCCAGTTGTCAGTCCCCACCTCACACCTTCAAATTATAAAAAAGAGTAGAGAATAACAAATATATCAGTCTAAGAAGTATGTACAGGCGTATACACACATTATGTACGTATATTACATACAGAACACAATTACAAGAGGAGAACATCTCCCATTGGTAAAATCGATGCTGTTGAAATACTAATTTACACAAACAGCAGTATAAATAAACTTTAAAAAAGTTATTACATTTCATTAAATAAACTTCAAAAGACAGAGCTATTTAGGAAATGTGACATATATGCATATATCTCCCCAAGCCTATATAACTGATAGCTGAAGCTTAATTCCTGACTTCCAATACATTTAGGCAAAATCTCTCCCAAAGGTCAATTCAGATCTAGCTCCGACAGTTCTCCTCCAGGTTACACCACAAAATCCTGATGCCCCTAAGCCCTCAGCTTGTCTGCTGCTACGGCTCAGGAAATGAACACCCTTCACTCCCAAGATGCATCTTTCTCTCCAGAGCCACAGAGTAAATCCTCACAGCCAGGCTCCCATCTACTCTGATCACGTTAAGATGTTCCTTTCTAGAACCCTTCTCATGTGGAATTTACAAGTTTTTTTTTTTTGAAAACATTAAGTCCTGATCAGAAACCTGGAAAAATGGAAAAGATTAACCTCTATTTTTCTTCCTTTCTCCCCCCCCCCTTTTTTTTTGGTAGCCACCCCCACGGCATATGCAAGTTCCCAGGCCAGGGACTGAATATGAGCCTCAGCTGCAACCTATGCTGTAGTTATGGCAACCCCAGATCCTTTAACACAATGCACCTGGCCAGCATCGAACCTGTGCCTCTGCAGCGACCTGGACAGCTACAGTCAGATTCTTAACCCACTGCACCACAGTGGGAACTCCTAGCCTCCATTTGTGACAGACTGAGAAATTTCAATATGGAAACTTCCCATCAAATTCCAGGGAGAAAGAGCAAGTTCAGAAAATCCATCTTTCTGAGTGGTTCAGCCCTGGGGTTGTGCCTGCGCTTCAAGAAGAATCAACCCTCTTTTCTCCTGACTATTTGGGATTTTTCACATTCTCTGACTGCATGTGCTGACCTGCTTCAGCCAGTCTGACGTGGTCAAAACTGAGGCTGGCGGGGGGCAGGGTTGGGGAGGGACAGCTCAGGTCAACACCCCACCTGGCAAGTTACCAGGACAGGAGGGTGGCAGGAAAGGAACTCCTGGATCCAGGAGGTTCTGTTGCTTTTGTCTTTTTAATGAGGGAGAGAGGAGAGTGGAGTATTAACTGTGAAGGTGCCCAAAATCCAAACGGTTAGAAGAATGATCAAACATCAAGGGAGAATAGAAAATAGCTTTTATTTTGCTTTTTGTTTTTTAATTCAAGGTAAACCCTGAACAATGTAAATCAAATTCCAGCCTATCCAATAGTGCCCTGGTTATATTTTACCTAAGAACATAGCTGTGTTGCACGATGAATATAATTTAATCAAACAATACAATGCAAAAAAAAAAACCCAAAAAGAACTAGGCTGATGTTTCTGAAATAACTACCTTATCTTATTGTGTTTCACACAAATAAAATCTTGACTCCCTACCCAGTTTCCCACCCTCTTATTCCTCAATAGCTTATACCCTTCTGTCTTACTACTAAATGCATTTTCTTTAACTATAATTTCTTTCAGTGATTAAAATATGTATTTGAAGCATATACTGCATATCCAATAAATTCACAGCTCTGTTCAGTTTCCCTCCCAGGCTCTGAGCACTACCCTAAGCAAAGGAACATGATAGAGTTAAAACCCCTTTGGGTTTAATGATTACCTGCATTTACCTTATTACTCAAAGATAAGGTTCAATGTTTTGTTCCTTAAAACATCGTATTTTTTACTTTGAAACAAGAACACATTATTTAACAGAGACGTCTGGGCTTTGAGTATGAATGAGCTGGTGTCCTCAACTGGATGTCGCTGTGGCCCAGCTCTGGTCCTCAGAGGAAAGAACAGGGCTAGGCAAGGGTCTCCTGGCTGGAACCCGTCCCCAGCTCTAGGTGGGACCCTCAGCAGTGCCTGGAGGCAGACTCAGAGGGAGCCTAGAGGAGCAGGGCTGGATTAAAGGAATCTACTGTGATTACACGAGGCCCCACCCTGTGGTGACACTTTCCATTTCCCTAGTCAGGGGATTAGATAACCAGACTCTTGAAGTACCTACAGCCATCAAGAACATGCCGTGAACTTGAGTTTAGACAGATCTCCATGTTCGAGGTCCAGGGTAACACAGGTAACTCTCGTTTCAGGAACATTTCCATCCCCCGAGGGATCAATGGACACTCACCGATCGATGAAATAGCCGAGGACTGGACTCTCCTTGGTGGTATTAGGCGGCTTCCAGGTCACGATGACGTAATCCCGGTTGGCATCGTGGCAGTGCACATCCATGGGTGCGCCCGGCGCCCCCATGACCAGGGGGTCGGCATCTGGGGGAGGGGAGGCACGCAACAGGGGAGGGGTGGTGACAACGACTTCAAACTCAGAATTCTACCTGCTCTCCCTGGCCCTGCTCAACCCTCACGTCCACATGACTCAACCATGATGGGTGGTGACGAGAGCCTAAACTTATAACGTCCAGTCCTCTACCACACACCCAGGTCTATGGGTTTTCATAACTGAATCCAAAGCGGAAATGCACCTTCTCCTGTTGGCACGCTGTCACCTAATGTGATATCGATGTCACACTGTCACCTAACGTCATGTCCTCAAAAACCAATGGATGAAAGGAGGATAATAATGAGGACTTTGAACACCCGAGACTCATTACCTTAGACCTTTGTGTGCTTCAGGATCCTCAGAAGATTTGAGGATTACGTTTTGTTTCCGGCAAGCTGTGAGCAAATATTGGGTCCGCTCCACTGCCTAGTTACAATCACAGTGCAATTAAATCTGTTTTCCAATTTTAAGTACAGGGGCACTGGAGGTTGACAGAGCTACTTAGAAGGTTAACACACCGAACGATTAATTTCCTTATCTAAAACGTGTCTTTATTTGGTAACCACAGCCGTTGTGCCGTCTCAGCAGCATAAGCACACTGTACAGTTAGTTCCTTGCTCCCGTCTCCTCAGCATATTAAAAGCTAAGGCTTCCATGACATGGAACCAAATATTTTCTCCCATGTTCAAAATCCTCAAAAAGTCATGGGAACAAACTCCTCCGAACATGCATTATTTCCTTCCTGTTGGCAGCGGGGCATAAGCAAGGCAATTCAGCTACATTGTACTCATTGCACTTTGATGGGGCAAAGCCCTTGCTGGAAGGCATGCTCAGAGCTGGAAGGGACGTTTTAATGCCAGCCTAATAAAAATGGTAAAACTTTGTGGAAGTGTCTAAACCTTGCGAGTTCATGCTGTCTAATGGGAGTGGGGAGGGTGGGTGTGTGCTTGTTTCGCATCTGTTCTTTAAAATATTCCCCAATGTAAAACCCTTCCCTCATGCACAAAGCTAGCTGATCCAGTTCAGAAAAAAACAATATGCTGACAGTGTTATTCCAGGCACATACAACCTGGAGCCCGAGTGGGGCAGGAAGGAGCAGGAACACTGAGCACAGGGCAGGTAAGGCCAGGGGTGTGTATGACACACCATATATACACCTATGAGTATATCCACCTATAAGCCTATCTACCTTAGGCTCGTGTAGGTGGTACATAAATATATGTGTGATGTGTATATACAAGCACATCTATGTAATGCATGTATAACACCCAACACTGTGCCTGGCTGTTGCGAACTCTGCCCTCCGTCACGGGTGGGTTGAATCGAGCTCTCCTGGGGGCCCTTATGAGGATGAAGCTGCCCGGCATAAACCTCGGAGGTGTGACCCTCTGTTCTTGTCTTAAACACGCACAGGATCAAAGGAATGGTAATGATAGTGGCCATTGCTCCCCTCCTGTTATTAAGTCCAGGGTGGGAAAGGTGAGGGGGAACCAGGGGACCCGGCTCCAGCCTTGGACCCTCCAGCAGAGCAGCGGGGTGTGGTCACTCTGGGAGTCAGGCCATGAATGCCAGCAATTCATCAGCGACTGAGACAAAAAGCTCTACTTCTGACCCACTCTAATGACACCTGCTTATGTCACCCACGTGGTGGGCCGCACCCAGAAACACCGCCTGGCCGCCGGGCCATCTCCCCAGAGTGGTCACTCCACCCACGCCCGCCTGTCAGAGCCGCGAACCTCGGACAAACAGGAAGGCGCTGTGGTCGCTGATGCCGCCTCTGGACACGATCCTCAGGGTGTAGAGGCCCTCGTCGTCCTTGTTGAGGTGGCTAAATGTCAGCGAGGCCTGGCCTTCTCCAAAGAACATCTTCGTCCACTTGGATTCCTTCAGCAGCACATCTGGAAGGGGGGTCAAGGGCAGTCGTGCTCAGGAGCACCCAGGACCAGAAAGCACAGAGGACAGACAGGCCAGCCTGACCTGGGGCTCACGCCCAACCAGAGCAGGTTAAAACAGCCTTCACACCAGACTGGGTCAGCCCTGGGCCGGGGCGGGGAAGGTGAGACTCTGAAATGGGCCCTGCTGAGCCTTCGAAGGCACTTATGCTACACGCTGGCACCAGGAAGCCCCCACCAGCCGGCCTTGGACATACATAGCAAGGTGTCCTCCACTGGACACAGATCTAAACCATACTGGATGTTCCATCGCATAAACCCATAGGCCATAGTAAATGCTCAGAAATAAAAAGCCTGAAAATATTTTTTAATATGCTATTGATCAGAATATTAGGGATTTCTTCAATAGGCGTATCCTTTTATTTGTCTTATTTGTGATAAGATCTGACTTGGAAACCTGAACTCAGTGGAAAGATACCCAATTTCACAAAATTCATCCTCTTTTCTCTCTCTCTCTCTCTCTCTCTCTCTCTCTCTCTTTTTTTTTTTTTTTTTTTTTTTTTGGCTTTTTAGGTCCACACCTGTGGCATATGGAAGTTCCTAGGCTAGGGGTCGAATCGGATCTGTAGCTGCCAGCCTATCCCACAACCCCAGCAACATGGGATCCAAGCCGCATCTGCAACCTACACCACAGCTCACAGCAATCACGGATCCCCAACTCACTGAGCAAGGCCAGGGATCAAACCCACATTCTCATGGATACCAGTCAGATTCGTTTCCACTGCACCACAATGGAAACTCCCATCCTACTTCTATGTGTAAGGACTTGTTGGAGACCACTGAACTGCTGAACTCTGAAGAAGGCAAGTATCTGCTGACGCAGAGTTCTAAAGTCCAGGGTCTCTTTCAAAGACAAGATAAGGGAGTTATGTATAAAGCGTGCTCTTCTACAAGCAGCTGCACTGTGCCCTAGAGGTAATGCACCAGTGCTGATCGTTTCCTTTGTTATTCACTAAGACGTAGCTTTGTCATTGCCTTTGCCTGATTTCGCTCACTAACCTACATCCACCACCTTCCTTAGTAAAAGGCATGAGGGCTAAAGCCTAGGTGCCTTTGTTCTTCAGAACAGAGTGCCTCCTGGTCCCCCACTTTATAAATGTAAAAGAGGCTTGTGTGTTTTGTTATACGGCACCATCCCTCTTCCAGGATCTCCCGGTGCCCTGCAGCGCTGGACACAGCAAGGACTGACAGCCTCTCAGCATAGATGGATATATACTTTAAAATATTAGATCAGAAAGCCTATTTATCAACCTCCTTCTCTCCATTTGATCCCAATTTTTAAAATGTTAACACATTTAGCCTTCGTATTCTGTAGTATTAAAGACTGGATTATCTTCCAGTAAATGAATGTTCATGCATTTAATTAATCTAGATAATATCAAAGATACACCCCATGCAACCAGCAGGCACAATAAGATGGAATATTTCTGTGTCAGCAATATCTGGACTTTGATGCCTGAACAAAGGATGCTGGAACTGACAGCCTAGTGTCCAAAGCCGTCCACAATCCAAGCCCAATTTAACCCCTCAAGGGTACCTTCCACCTGTCCCCTTCCAGGCAGATCCTGCCGCTCATCCTCTGGAAACGCCCCAGTCCTGGATGTTTTTACTACCACTTCTCCCTCCCCTTTGTATCTCAGAGGAACTCAGCACTGTTTCCTAATGAGGATCATCCAGAAAACCCTAAAAATGCTGAAGGCCCACCTGGGACCAATGGAGCCAGATTCTCAGGCCGACCCCAAGCACTGGGCTTATTTCAAACCTCCTCAGTGAGCCCTGTGTGCTCCCAGGATTCAAACCTGGGTATCCCTGCCTCCTCTCCTCCAGCCGAGGCCCAGGGAAGGTCCCTGGAGGGCACTGAAGCAGCACCAAGAGCATCAGCTGGGCACTCAGGCTGCCTCCTGCCCCCGTGCCCAGCGCCCCAGCTCAAATCATTCACACGTGACTATTCGGTCCTGTTTCAGGTGAGCACTTTCTTCCTTTTCCCCATGTCTGAGGGTCTGTGCCTTCCTAGAAAACCTAGAAAACCTCCCTAGAGATGTGGATCTCTCAGCTGGACCCCAGCCTCTGCCACTGTCCACACTGGACACTGCCGTGCTCTGCCTGCCCCAGGGGACCCCACGCTGCTCTGCCGTGACCCTCAGATGAAGCCACCGCACACACCCTGATGCTCAGGGGAGCCCAAGCTTCCTGGCTAGCAGCCCTCATGGCCTAGCCAAGCCCCGAAGCCCACTGTTTAGACGGTTCCCTCTGGAGAGGAGAGCAGTGGCTGTGGGTCTCCAGCAGGTGACATGCCGCCACAGCATTCAGGTGAGCACAGCTTTGGCTGTGCATTTAGGACTGACAAGAATTTCCGAAATAACACCGGATGTGATGACTGAACTATGCCCCTCCCCAAATTCACAGGTTGAATCCTAACCCTAAAAGGGATGGCGTTAGGAATGGGGCCTTTGGGGGTGACTAGGGTTGGTGATGCCATGCAGGTGAGGCTACGGCAATGGGACTATTGTCCTTCTAAGAAGAAGGGACCAGACCCCACCCCCCGATCCACCGTGAGGACACAGGGAGATGGCGGCCGCCTGCAGGCCAGGAAGCATCTCTCACCAGGAATGGACCTGGCGGCACCCTGACCCTGGACTTGAGCCTCCAGAACCATGAGAACTAGACTGTTGTTTAAGCCTCCGTCTGTGGTGTTTTGTTATCACAGCCCAAATGAAGACACGGGGATTGTACAGAGCAGGGACTACCCTGGCCCGTGTTCCAGAGAAGCTGTAAGTTGTCTGAAATTGCTTGGACCAGACAGGCAGCATGTTCACACACAGGAATGTGAATAACAGACCAGGCTCCTCAGCTGCCCCCCACACACAAGGGCTGCAGGACATGCGGCTGGAACCCAGCTCCTAGCACTGAGCCCACCCCCTCACCGGCCCCATAACCTCATCATGACTTAGTACATTGGCCTCAAGTGCAAATCATACCTAGAGTGGTCCCGGGTTTATTGTCAGGAGCAGGTGTTTCCAGGCCAGCGATCCCTCTAGAACACTAGCCCATCTTTAAACTGTGTCAGTGCATTTCCCGGACCCAGCGGAGGGGTGTCATTTCATGGACTGACACCACTTTGGGGCTTACAAGCCACGGGTGGCTCACAGCTCATTAACTTTAAAGTGTATAAGGCATCTCCCTGCGTCTTAATTCCAGAAGGAAGCTGCAGAGAATGGTCTCCACCAGCTCCACAGAAGTAAACCTGCGCAGGTCTGGCAATGGCTGACAGCGTGGCGCTGTCTGGGCTCAGTCTCCTGACCGCTGTCCGGCTCCCTGTGGAGGGCGGCTGTCAGATGCCACTTTGAACTTGCCTGTCCATTCTAATCGGGTCAAGACTGAAACCATGTCTTCCCAGAGTTCCAGGTACTTTCTAGTCATGAGAAAACCTCAGATCAATGCAAACACCCACTGGGAACCAGCAGAACTCTCCTCAAATCCATTCCATTTCTCTCCAGAAAAGGTAAACTAGAACCTTAGAACATGTATGAGACCTTAACTTTGAACCACGAAGGTAAATGAAATTTCCTTTGCCATCACAGGCTCCTCCTCCCTCCATGTCCCCTCCTCTCCCTCACGGACCCTGAAAATCAGACATAATGATCCCATCACGGGTCTCAGGCCTCCAAGCCGGCAGTGCGGTCCGGGCGGCCAAGGGCAAGGTCACTGCAGCTCCTCTGGCCTCAGGCACGTTCTGCCGTCCCCTGCCCTGCGCTTGGGCACAGGGGCCCTCCCTCTTCACCAGTTCAGAGCCTTCTCGTCTTTCAACAACCTATTTTTTTTTCCATAAGGCTCTCCATCATCACGGCAAACCTGCTCTCTTGGCCAGCGGGGCCAATACCATGCCTTTGGCAAAGGGTCACACCCTGTCCTGGGACAGTCCTTACACTTCACAGAGACACTGCTTTGCCATTTTGTGTATTTTCCACAACTAGATTATAAATATCTTATAGCACATGATTCTTTGCAACATTTTGCATTGTGTTAGATCCTGAATAAATACAGGCAGAATATTCTGCCACTGAATCCACAGAAACAAGCTCCCTTTAGAAGCTTCCTTCTGTAGTCTGCATACACGTGGCTGGGCAGGGTTCGAATCCCAACCCTGCCACTTCCTGGGGTGGGGGTGGAGATGTGGGCTGAGGAAGTTCTTGTCCAACTGCTCACCTATGAGGTTAAGTCACACCCCTCTCACAGTCCTTATGAAAACCAAGTGGGTCATTAGGCCCAGAACAGGGTCAGGACATAATAACTAATAAATCTGAGCTGCTGTTTTAGCCAAGGGAAAACATAAAGAAACAGACACACCGCTCAGGCTTCCCCACCACAGGGAGACGCTGTCTATGGGGCTGTAACTACCCCCGATGCGTCAGCCCCACCCCCACCCTGCACTCCCTGTTAACCACAGTCCCTGGGGAAGCTCAAGGTCAAGCAGGTCCCCAGTCGTACTCGCTTTGCAACCCAAAGCTTTCACGGATGTGGAGACAATGCCAGTCACAGGGAGTTTTAAAACACACTTTTACGCCCATGTGC
Organism: Catagonus wagneri; assembly: GCA_004024745.2. NCBI lineage: Eukaryota > Metazoa > Chordata > Mammalia > Artiodactyla > Tayassuidae > Catagonus > Catagonus wagneri. The sequence goes on along the minus strand of PVHT020000521.1, from coordinate 32,649,657 downwards.
CCCAGATCCAAGTCAGAGCGAGGTAGGACCGCCTGTGTCTGTGGCCGTGGCCATGGCACTCACCGTCCCGGTACCACTCGGCCCGTGGCTGCACCCGCTTGAGGTCTGGCGTCACCAGCAGTGTGCATTTGAGAGTCAAGGTCTCGCCTTCCCTTCGGAAGGTGACCCCGAATTTCTCCAGAAACTGGACATCGAAGTGCGTGTACGGAATCACGGATGACAAGGGCACTGCAGAGAACAAAGGGACGCGTCTCAGCAGGAGGGCCGGCAGATGCAGCCAGTCAGCCCTGCAAAGCCTGTTTTCTCACCGCCTCCTGAGCTCACGTCCTCAAAGGAGCCACACTGTGGGCAGAATATCTGATCCCCCAGCTCTCGTGCTGAAGCCCTGCCCCTGGTGTGATGACATTAGCAGGGGGGCCTGTGGGTGACTAGGTTGGATGACGTCCTGAGAGTGGGGCCCCGAGCTAGGACTAGTGTCCTTGGAGGAAGAGGAAGGGACCAGAGCCCTCTCTGCTCTTGGTGAGGTCACAGGAGACAGTGGTATCTGCAAGCTGGGGCTCGTGGGCACCTTGGACCTTGGGCCTCCGGCCACCAGAGCTGAGGTCAGTAACTGACTGATGTTCAAGCCCTGTGTGTGGTTTTTGTTACGGGGCCAATGCTGACTCAGCCACTTCCGAAGAACCAGAAAGCCAGCCGTGGAGTTGTATCTGGTCCTTTGCGGACAAGGAGGATGGAGGGGCAGGGTGTGCAGGGAGGCCACCTGCACAGGGACCATGTGCTGAGAGTAAAGGGTTTAAATCCAACATCAGCCCCAAGACCCCCGACTCCCACCAAGTCCCATCACTCTGAGTCCCTGAATCCATGGCAACAGACTGTCAGCACACAGACTATGGCCAGGAGAAAGGGTTTTTTTTTTTCTTTTTTTGTCTTTTTGATTATCTAGGGCCGCACCCCCCGCATTTGGAGGTTCCCAGGCTAGAGGTCTAACAGGAGCTGTAGCCGCCAGCCTTCGCCACAGCCACAGCAACGTGGGATCCGAGCCGCGTCTACAACCTACACCGCAGCTCACGGCAACGCCAGATCCTTAACCCACTGAGCAAGGCCGGGGATCGAACCCGTGACCTCATGGTTCCTAGTCAGATTCGTAACCACTGAGCCACGAAGGGAACTCCAGAAAGTGTCTTTTGAAATATGGTTTTTAAAAAAGATTTGATGCTTAGGAAGTATCTTTTTAGTTATACACTATGTCGGTACACATTCTTCTGCACAAAAAGACAAATAAGCGACTTACATCCGATTGGGAGTCCCACGGAATGGAAGGGCTCCTCGTCACCGTGGAACCCTGCGAGACAGTTGGGCGGTCACGGTCACGGCCACGGCGGAGAAACGGGGTGGGGAGACACCCCCTCCTCCCATGAGAGCAAACTCACTTCTCACCACCACCGCCGCGTTGGTGGACACCTGTCCATGCACGTTGGTTGCCACCGCCGAGTAGGTCGCAGTGTCATCAAAGTCCGCCCTTGGAAGGAAAGAGCAAGGCCATGTCTGAACTAGCCGAACTGTCCTGGTCTCTGAAAGCCGGTGACCTGGACGGGAGCACAGCCTTCCTCGAAAGCAGCTCGTGTGACCTGGATCCCTCGTTCATGAGTGGTTCATTTAAGAACAATGCCAGCTCTGTCCTTGGAACGAGGTCTTAATTATAGACACGGGTGCTCTCTGATCCCGGACAAGACCTTGGCTTTGGCTTTGAGGGGAAAAAAATGTACCGGTGCTTCTGAAAATCGTTCATTTCATCTCAAGGAGAAGCCTGTATTCCCTCTGGTTCTGTTTCTCTACCTCTTCAGAAGCTGTGGTTTTATCTTGTCCACTGGCAGCCCCAGTGGCCTCCACCTCCGGAGAATGAACCCCAACCCGCCCCCTCCACTGGGGGTTCCCTGCACAGACCCCAGACAGGAAGCACCCGCTGGACGGACCCACCTGAGTCTCTACCTGGAGAGTCTCGGGGAGGTGTGTTCTCCCCCAGAAAGGACAACAACCCAGAAACCTAGGCCCCGTTTCTCACGGTGGGGTTCCTCCCCTCCCCCACATCCATCTCACAGAAGTTGAAGTTAATTTTCTCCGCGATGAACTGTTTGCCCACCAGCTTCCCCTCAGAGCTTCACTGAGACAAGAGGATGCGAGAAGGGCTGAGCGCCAGCTCTGCTAGTGACCGCACGCTGACAGCTTTGTACAAACATCTCAGGGTAGTGCTCGCGCCCTGTTAACACAGGGATAAACTTTTTCTTTTTTCTTTTTTTTTTTTTTGCTTTTTAGGGCCACACTCACAGTATATGGAGGTTCCCAGGCTAGGCGGTAAATGGGAGCTGTAGCGGCCGGCCCACGCCACAGCCACAGCAACGCAGAATCCGAGCCGCAACTGCAACCTACACCACAGCTCACGGCAACGCCGTATCCTTAACCCACTGAGCAAGGCCAGGGATCAAACCTGCGTCTTCATGGATGCTAGTCAGATTTGTTTCCACTGAGCTACAACGGGAACTCCAAAACTTCTTCTTTAAGAAGACTGTAGCTTTCTGCACCGGCTGCGCCTGCTGCTGCCTCTCCAAGGGTGAGCGTCACGGGCATAATAACAAAAAACAGGCAGAGTTTACTCCAACCTCACTTCTAAATGCTTTAAACAGGCGGTGTCCCCAGAGACAAGCCCTTTACCCAGAGGCCCTGAATAATTTTATTGTCTTTTCTATTCCACTTGGAGCTGAAAATAGCTTCTTTGACCAAAAAATACACAGCATTTCCAATAAAAGAGAGAGAACATTCAGACAACCAGGCTACCCTTGCCGCAAGGCCCAGTGCAGTTCCAGTGTGTCCTGCAATGCAGTTCCGCCTGGCTTCCTCCAACTCCCACAGCTCCTGGCAGATGGGGAGCAGTCACACAGACACAACCTGCCCCCGTCGGTGTCCAGACCACATGCATCAGCTCAGGATCACCAGCCACAAAGCTCCGGAACGAAGCAGCAATTCTAGCCTGAACTCATCAGCACTACTGCAGGTGCAGCCATATCCCCAGGGCAGAGCGACGGTGACTGTGAAACACGTAAAAACCCCTTAACCTCGACGCTCTCTCCATCGCTGAGCATTCACAGCCTGTGCTAATCCACCCAGATAAGCGTCCCGCACACGCCCCACCAAGCACAGGACCTGGGAGCCACCTCTGGGACATGGCTGGGTCTAGGGAAGGAAGAATTACTTCTCTTCCATAACCTCAGGCATTGCACGAATTTTATTTATTTTTCTTTTCGGCCACACTTGCAGCTTATGGAAGGTCCCGGGCCAGGGACCTACACCAAACTGCAGCAGCACCAAGTCCTTAACCCACTGCACCGGGTTGGGGAATGAACCCATGCCTCAGCAGCTGCCGAGACTACCCGAGTCCATAACCTGCTGCACCACAGAGGGAACTCCTGCTTGAATTATTTTTTAATCTCGCACTTGGGTTATTTCTTCTAAACAATGAAACCACTGCATTTTCCCAAGTGCATTCTCCAAACGGGAAGCATTCTGTTAGCTCTACACCTTTCCCTACGGAGACCCCGTCCCCACTAGCAGTAACTGCAGACTAGAGAAAAGGGGCTGGGCTGGGCCCCCCAGGGTTGTGGGCTGGGGAATCCAGAGGCCAGGGCAAAGCGGGAGAAGCAGAGGCTCTCATACAAACTGCCTTGTCCAAGTACCCAGCCAGGGAGGCTGGGATGGATCCACACATGACGGGGACTCAGAAGTCGGAGCCATGAGGTGGAAGCAAACACCCCACACTGCATGGAGAGATGGGGCCAACCCAGTGTAGGAAGCGACCCTCCCCTCCTGGACCAGGACAAAGACTGTCCCCTGCCCCACTGGTCAGCATCCCTACCAGCTCCTGAGTGAGGAGCCATTAGTGCCTGAACCATGTGAGTCCTGGAGAAGACCGTGTACAGACGTCATCTAGAGTGTGGCCAGCATCACCAGAAAGCTTTCCTCGTCTCGAATGCCTCCCTCAAAAGCCCTCCTTGGATATTGTGTAGTATCAGTGGTCTCCAGACTGTGTCCCATGGTTTTCAAACCTAATCTCCCAAAGGAGCTACCCACTTCTCCTTCAGTAGGGATTTTTAGCAGTTTTTAAAAGTATAGTAGAAGCATGCCCTGGAAGCATCATGGGCTGGTCACCATCCCTGATTAACTGAATTCTCTTCTGAGATTTCAAAGTCAAACTTAATGTTCCCACTTGCAACTACTTATCTCTGTGAATCAGGACTTTCCTCAGTCTGTGCAATCAGAATAAACTCTGGAGGAAAAATGACTGCTGAGACCATTATAAGCCTACAGCCATCTGCCACTAGGTCTTATTTCAGCTCTGTGCCCTCATTAGACCAGCCTGGTAAGCAACATCTATTGACTTTATAAGAAATAAACACTATGTATTTTAAACTTCTCCAATGCATTTATTGAACACCTACACTTTACTTGGGGGACACTGATGATTAACTGAAACAACGCCCTTGAAAACACTTTTCAAGTTTACGGTACCATATTACCTGTGTATATTATTCATTAAACTATATATGGAGATCCTGCTGTGGTGCAACAGGACCAGCGGCATCTTGGGAGTGATGGGACGCAGGTTCAATCCCCACCCCGGCACAACAGGGTGAAGGATCCAGCCTTGCCACAGCTGCTGCTTAGATCGTGACTGTGGCTTGGATCTGATCCCTGGCCCAGGAGCTCCATATGCCACAGGGCTACCAAAAATAAATAAATAAATAAATACATAAATACATACATACATACATACATACATATATACATACAATCAACTGCATTAGCTGGATTCCTGGACCAAGTTCAAAGGAGGTTTCCTTTCCCTCCTCCAAGAAGCCCCTTCCCTCTGCTTACATCCCCACAGAAAAGCACACATTTCTATGCATTTTGAGGACTATAATGAACTGCTTTCCATGGAGCTTTAGTGAAAGAGGCTTGTGAGGGACAGACGGGCAAGTGGAGCCTTCAGTTGACTCATTGATTTAGGACCCCGGGGAGGGGAGAGGTACCTAGCACATTAGCACCCGCCTGCTGGTCAAGCACTTGGTACTTGGAGGAAGGGAGGGGGCGGGGAGAGGGCACGTCTCCGGCAGGACCTCAGGACACAAGCACACGCATACCTGCCCACATGCTCTTCTCCAGAGGAGATGACCCACAGGGCTCCCCCGATCTGTAAAGAAGCCCACGCCCCTGAAAATACTCAGACCCCTGAGTTACTGCACCAGACCCAGGGCTGGGCTGAGGGAGTGTGCAGGGGCGGTTAGAACTTCCGGTTGCCCGTATCCACTTCCTTTTTCACTTCTCTTTTGTGAATGTTTTACATCGTATCAAACACATAGATATAAATAAACACACCTGCGTGCTTTGAGGGGGAGGGGTCATATACATCGGTGGGCTGCTGGTGCGGGGTCGGGGGTGGGCTGCAGGAAGCCTGGCAGGCGGGGGCTCCGGGCAGAGGCGGCAGCCGGGGCCGGGCAGGCGGGACTTGACAGACTCAGAGGAGACAGTGCCCAACTTAAGAATTTGTCCACAGGTCACTTGAGACCCACAGGCCTGACCACAGCCCAGGGAGCTCCAACTTTTCTCTCCCTCCCAAGGCCACACCAGGAGAAGCACTTTGCCAGCCCACCGGGTCTAATTCGAGCCTTTACTTCATGCTGTCAGAAACTGCAAGCGACTGATTAAGGGGCAAAAGGGTTTATTTTCTATTTGGACAGGATCCCATGATAGGTCGCCTTTCCTTTGCTCTCAGTTGTTACAAACTTCTATGAGGCACATTGTATCCCAAAGCCTGGATGGGAGTGACCCCAAAACCACTCCCGGGAGAGCCTAATGCTGATCCATCTATTTTAAAGAAGGGAGACATACCCTGTGCCCTTAAAGAGGGGGAGGCGCGTGGAGTTCCTGTCATGGCTCAGTGGTTAATGAACCCGACTGGGAACCATGAGGCTGTGGGTTCAATCCCTGGCCTTGCTCAGTGGGTTAAGGATCTGGTATTGCCATGAGCTGTGGTGTAGGTTGCAGACGCAGTCCAGATCCCGCATTGCTGTGGCTGTGGAATAGGCCAGTGGCTGCAGCTCCGATTCGACCCCTAGCCTGGAAACCTCCATATGCCGCAGGTGCGGCCCTAGAAAAGGGAAAAAAAGACCAAAAAAAAAAAAAAAGAGGGGAGATGCATTAAGTGGTGCAAGAATCTCTCCTGGGTAGTCAGGCCACATGTTCTCATACTCTCAGCAGTGTTGACATGGGATTTAAAATTTAACTCCAAGTAGAATTTGAATATCAAAGTCTAAAAATAAAGTGCAAGAAGATGTTTAGCCCTGGAATCCCCCTGCAAGGCGTGGGGCCTAGGGAGCAGTGACATTGGAATAAAACACGAAATAAGAGGTTCTAAACACCTTTATAAAAACACGGCAGTGGCACTGAAATCCTTTGAAGAAATAGCAGTCACGCTCTGGGTCCCAAGAGACAATCTTATGAGCATATAAAATAGTGCCAATTATAGCTTATATTCGAACAGCCCCAAAGGGAACCGAGCTTCCTTTTCGGCAGTTCAAGAATTTGGCGACAGCGGCCCGAGAATATTCATAGAAATAAATGTCACTCTTGTAACAGAAGGAGGAGCCCCTGAACCCGGGCAGAGCAGGGGCCAGCACATTCCTCACCACTCAAGTGGCCACAGATCAGATGATGGAAAGTCAGCAGTTTGGAATGAACAGCTGAGGTCAGCTGTAACCTGTGGGCTTCCCCACGGCTCTTTCGTTAAAGAATATTCACAGTTCATCTGCTAAGAATGTCCCAATGCAGGTAAGATTATTGAGAGAAAAGGTGGCCTCCACAGTCTCCTTCTCCCAGTTCCTTGAAGATGTGCAGGTGGATGCAACTCCAAGTCCCTCTGAGGACACCTGGATATCCCAGGGCCTCGCTGATTCTGCCCCCTGGTTCAAAGATGCCCCTGTTCCCAGCACAAATGTGAAAGTGGCTGACACTACTGTGAACAGGACTTTCTCATATTTGAGAAGGGGAATTCATTTTTGCTATTAAGACAACGGCTAAAATAGAGCTGGAAAACAAACCGGTTGCTATGAGGGTAGTTTGACAAGTAGTCACAGGGCCCCCAGGTTAGAAAAGTGTTCCCCCTCCTGGTAAAAACACACTTCAAAATGAAGGCAGATGCGGAGTTCCTGTCATCGCTCAGCGGAAACGAATCCAACTAGGAACCAAGAGGTTACGGGTACGATCCCTGGCCTCACTCAGTGGGTTAAGGATCCAGCGTTGCCGTGAGCTGTGGTGTAGGTCACAGACGCGGCTCAGATCTGCCGCTGCTGTGGCTGCGGCGTAGGCCGGCAGCTGTAGTTCCGATTAGACCCCTAGCCTGGGAACTTCCACGTGCCGTGGGTTCAGCCCTAAGATGACAAAAGACCAAAAAAAAAAAAATGAAGGCAAATGGTCTCTCTCTAGATAGTCTGCCTTGCTGCCTGTGGAAATGTCTGGAAATTTGGGGAATCAAAGGTGGTAGCTGCCTAGACCCCACCCCCCGCACCATCCCTCAGGCTCCCCATCCCAGCTGATGCAGAAGCCCCAAGGAGCACCATAAGGAAGGGCCCAGTGTCACACCTGGACACTGGGCACAGGTGCAGTGAACACACACCCGGACACTGTCCTCTTTCTTTAAGCCATTTACTCCCTTTGTTCCCAGAACCACCGAACTCACTGAATTCCCTCTGGCCTGACAGCAAGGTAACAAAAGGACGCTCCTACTACCCACTAAATTAACCCAGGCACGTGGGGCGGGATGCGGGTGTGGTGTGAGGGACCCGCTTCCTCCCTTGTGTGTGAAGGGCGGGTGCTGGGGGTGCACCGGCCCCACCCTTACCTGTTGATCTCCAGCGTGTGCACTCCATACTTGCTCTCAATCCTGTACTTGCCCGGCTCCCCCGCCTGGCAGATCAAGCTGCCGTCTTTATACCTGAAGGAGGTAAACACTCATCTGAGCACAAAGGCAGACCGAGGTTTGCATGGGCCCCGTCTTCCGTACCACCCTCGAGCACGTCGTCTCTGCCCTGCCCTTCGCCTCTCAGATCACAGGGGTCCAGAGCCACCCTTGGCCGTCTAAGCAGAGAGCAGCTCATGCAGGACTTACACTGCCTGGACCACCCTCCACCTGCGACAGAGCTTGGGCCAAAGGTCCCCTTGCACTTGTTAGGAGGCAGGATACAGCAGCCCCAGGAAAAATGCAACCAGCCTCTGGGGCCCACGTGTCAGAAAGAACCCCTCTCCAGAGGAAGCTGGCCTCAGCAAACCCCGGGACAGCAGGCCTGCGGCTCCCCCAGGCCAAGGCTGGGTGGCTCTCAGCCTCCCCACCCACCATGTGAGCAGCCTGAGGGCCCAGGCACTATTTTTCTGCTCTGTGCTGGGAGCTCCAGTCAGCACACAAGTCAAATGTCTGTGGTTTTGTGACCAACAACACACTCTTGGGCTCCTGTCTCCCTCCATCAGGTGGGCCCTGGAATATGCAGGTTAGTTGCAGCCACACAGAAAGTGTTGGTGGGGCTTAGAGGTCTCATTCTTGGATCTCACGAGGCTTGAGGAACCCTCGCCTGTGGTTCTTGAGCCCAGGAGCTTAGGGTCTCCTCCTACATGAGTAAAAGCAGAGCCGCAGGTATAAACGCTGGTCATTTCAGGGAGCCTGTTTTTTTTCTTTTCTTTTTTTTGGTCTTTTTGCCTTATCTAGGGCCTCACCTGTGGCATATGGAGGTTCCCAGACTAGGGGTCTAACAGGAGCTGTAGCCGCCGGCCTTAGCCACAGCCACAGCAACGCGGGATCCAAGCCGCGTCTGCAGCCTACACCACAGCTCACGGCAACGCCGGATCCTTAACCCACTTAGCAAGGCCAGTGATCGAACCCGCAACCTCATGGTTCCTAGTCGGATTCGTTAACCACTGAGCCACAACGGGAACTCCCAGGGAGCCTGTTTTTAAAATAAAAGTCCTCTGGAACAACCATTGGGTCAACATCATTAAAATGAAAACACCCACCTAGGGTTTCCAGCGGTTTCCAGCGGCCCCTCCATGCGGTTCACACACATTTCCCATGGGCACCAAGCACGCTGGTCTGCGGAGTGGGTGCCAGGCACCCACGTGCCCTGCAGGAGGGTCTCCTCCACCCATCGGGTGAGCCCGCCGCCCACCGCAGACCCTTCCAAGGGAGTGTGAAGCGGCCCCACTCACCACTGCACCACGGGGGTGGGGAAGCCCTGCACCGTGAAGCACAGCTTGACCGACATCCGCTCCCAGACGGTGTGCGACCTCAGTCGCACCAGGATCTCAGGTGCCCTGCTCATCCGCTCCTCAAACGAGTGCCTCTCCCAGGCCAGCCTGTCGCCCACCTGCGGCAGGAAGCAAAGTAGTCAGGGCTCCGAGGGTGCAGAGCCCGCCATCAGGCCCCTAGCCTGGCGCTGGCACAGCCGCACCCCGGATCCGCCCACCCCTACCGCGTGCCGCAGGGCATGTGTGTCCACGTGCTGCAGCGCGAATCTGTCCAGCTTGTCCCGGGCGTGGGTGCGGGCCAGGTGCACGTCCTCTTCCAGCTGGGCCAGCTCGCTGAGGTAGCGCTCCCGCTTGGCCTCCCCGTAGGCAGCCAGCAGCGAGTGGTACCTGCAGGAACCGAGAGGCGCATCATGCTCACCACACTGCAGTGAGCAGCCACGTCATCCTTGCCTCACCTGCAGAGCACGTGTGGCCATCATCCTACCACACCTGCCAAGGACACGTGGCCACTGAAGGCCTGGGACCAGACACGCTCCCCAGGATGTCCCAGGTGGACGTGGGAAAAAAACTGGGAGAGATGCTACTGCTGCTCACTTTTGTTTCTTTCAAGAGGGCATCTGGGTGCAAGTCCAAGGTAAGGAGCCGTAAGAAAGGGCAGCTGCAGGATTTATAAAGGAGACAAATCTGGGAGGTGCCCACCCCAGGGTCCTCTCACAGAGGCCAGTGGGCTCCACTTCATCTCGCCACCAGCAGTCCCTGTGCCCTACTCCCTGCTGGACACGTCCGGTATCGGAGATGACCCTGCACGTGGCGGGCCATGACAAAAGGCAGATACTGGGCCGGCTGATAGTGGGTCTGAGACACCCTGCAAACAGGACTTGCTTTCCCTGCTGTCGACGCAGCAGCTCACAGACAACAGGTGCTCAATAAAGACCAAGCAGCCATGGGCAAATCACTGAACGTCCCAGGACTCGGTGTCCCGTTTGCAAAGCCAGGACTTGGGCTGCCTTGGGGCTCTAAGAGACCTGAGGCCTGGGTCCTGTGGACCAGGGGCTGTTTCCGGTCAGGTCTGACACACGAGGGTTTAAGGCAAGGCCAGGCCCGGCTGCGAGCTCATCTCTGCCTAGCAGCACACAAAGGCCACTCGTTTTCCTGGGGCGGGAGGAAGGACTGCCATTTCTTTAGGATGGAAGTAACACCTTCTGAGCTAACATTTCAGATCAGAAATGTGAGTATTTTAGAAAAATTAAAAGGATACAAAAACCAATTCGGCTCTCGATCTGCAGGGTCGGAGAAAGGAGTACACAATCCTTCTGGCCCAAGGACCATCTCCGGGAACCCTACTGATCACACCTGACATGGCCGGCCCAGCCTGGCAGCCACACCCCAAGCCTGAGCCAGCTGCCCTGTCCCTGTCCCTGTCCCCGGCCATGCCCCCTCCTCACCGCATTCCTGAGAGTCACTGCCTGGGGAGGGAAAACAAGGAACCAGCGTCTCCTGCGGAATCAAGTGTGCAGTCGGGAGGGGCAGGGCCAGTGCCCTCCGTCCGCAAACGTGGGTGTCAGCCTGGAAGCACTGTCTGCTTCACGGAGCCCATTGTTTCAGTAGAGTGGACAGGCTCCAGCTCAGGGTGAGGGGGCCGTCCGGGCCCCTTCCTGCACGCCCCCGCCCCAGCACTGGCCATCAGACCTCTCTTCCCCAGATGGAGTGCAAGTTAAGGCCCGGGGCTCATGTCTGGGGCCTTGGAGATCAGATACGGAGTTGCAGAAAATTCTGCAGCTTCTTCAGGCAGAAATGTGGATTGAAGAACAAAAAACTAAACCAGCAAGTGCTGATTCAGCCTCCTCTTCACTCCCAACCGACCAGCCCTGTTCATGCCTGCCTGTGCCGCTAGGACACACGGGCTTCTGCCACCGTCTCAGCCCTTCTCTTCACACCTCGGGCCTTTCCCACCTTCTGCTCATGGTGATTCTCCCCCAGAGGAGAAGAGGATTCAGTGTTCCTCAGGCGCCGGTGCACAGATGATGACAGCTGTCACCACCCCACCTCCTGACCCCCCCCAACTCCCTGCACCCTGGGTGCCAGGTGCACAGAAGCGGCTCTGTGGGTCCGTGTGGAGGAACAGCAAGCATCTTGCTAAGAGGACCCGCAGGACATGAGGCTTCTCGTCTGCAGTGAGTCTCACAATGACAGTGACGACAAAGACAAATCTTCACTCCTGCCACAAACTCTCATGACAGCTTAAAGGGTCAGAAGTCCCATCGTGCCCTCATTGAATACGTCCACGTGTACTGGACTTGTCAATAGCACCACCTTCCCGTACTGTTCATAACAAATATTACCACTGGAATTGCTCCCCCTGCCCCGCCCCAAACACTGTGATTCAGGATGCTGAGAAAGTGTTCTTACTGGTCTCTGACGAGGTACACGTGACTCTGGCTGCCTTGTGCAGAATGATGTCACTCACTGTGCACCTGCCGGGATGACGAGCCCCTAGGACAGCTGCACGGTGCACGGAGGCCCATTCCTCACAGGACACAAGCAGAGACATCAAAGGGACATTTCTAACCCGCTGTAGCTCCCAGAGGGATTGCTGGACCCCCGCCCCAGGGCACCGATGCCTCCTTGGTATTTATTTTATGTGAAGACAGAACTTAACTCTCACTGACGGACCCATGACTTCATCTTTCACAAAGGACTGATTTGTCCTGTAAGTTAAACCAATATCTACCACATAGGAGGCGAGGAACAATAAGTGCTTCCATTAATGCTGAAGGCCAGCCTGAGTAGTGAATTATCGTAATAGCGCCTGGAATTCATTCAGCTTCTCAGATCACCCTACACCCAGTTCCCCGAATGAACAGAGCAGGAATTGCAATAAAATCCCCATTAATGGAGTTCTCGTGGTGGCTCAGCAGTAATGAACACAACTAGTATCCACGAGGACACGGGTTCGATCCCTGGGCTCACTCAGCGGGTTAAGGATCCAGCATTGCCATGGAGTTGTGGTGTAGACTGAGGATGCAGCTCAGACCCCATGTTACTGTGGCTGTGGCGTCGGCCTCCAGCTGCAGCTCTGATTCGACCCCCAGTCTGGGAACTTCCACGTGCAGCAGGTACGACCCTAAAAAGTTAAATAATAAATAAATAAATAAATAAATAAATAAATATATAAATAAATAAATAAAGTAATAAACCCTAGCCTGGGGACTTCCATACGCAGCAGGTGCAGCCCTAAAAAAAACAAAAGAAAATCTCCAGTCATCAAAATCACCAACTACTTAGATTTAAAGGATGAGTAAGTAAGATTTTTCACGTGGAAGATATGTACATGGGCTGTGAGAATAAATCATCATGAGGGTCCTAAAATGCAGAGTCCCAAAGCCTGGGAACAGGGCTCCGGGGAGCGTCAGCACAAGCCTGACCTGTGTCCACCAAGCTTGCCTGGAGGGTCTGATGTCCATCACCAATAATCGAAGTACAGTCAGACCTGCTCTAGCAAGAGGGCAGCTTCCTGTGTCTTAGGAAGATTTCCAACATCTGGGATGGTCACAAAAGGCATTTTCAGCTGAAATCACAGTAACCCACTCTCTGAACTGTCCAAATTGATACAAGCTTACTTTCCCCATTCCTTTCATCCCAGGAAACTGAGGAGTAGGATGTTATGTGATAAGGTCACACCAAGGTATAACTGATTAAAAGGTTTTCTCACTCCCTGTGCCCAAACCTTACATATCATAGAATACTTTCTGAGATAATCCAATACATAAAAATCAATTTTCTTAATGTACACATTTTTTTTTCTTTTTATCTTTTCAGGGCCACACCCGTGACATGTGGAGGTTCCCAGGCAGGGGATCTAATCTAAGCTGTAGCCACTGGCCGACGCCACAGCCACAGCAACACGGGATCCAAGCTGTGTCTGCGACCTACACCACAGCTCATGGCAACACCGGGTCCTTAACCCACTGAGTGATGCCAGGGATCGAACCTGCAACCTCATGGTTCCTAGTCGGATTCGTTAACCACTGAGCCACGATGGGAACTCCAATGCACACATTTTGAAGTGATTCTTTCACAAAAGAAGACTTCGCTTGACAATAAAGTTAATTTACAGGGCAAAATTCCCATAGGGTGTTTACAGGACAATTCAAAATTTTTTAAATAAGAGCTAATCTTTTCAGCTATACAATATTTTTATTATACAGATTCCTTAGTCATAGTGCAATGTTCAGACTGAACTATGTTTACCCAAATCTCCTTGTTCCTTCCAGTTCTGAGTGATAGAGTGAAAAATTTCTGGAAATAAATAGTAGGGGCAGGGGAGGAAAGTAAGAGACCAGGCGCGAAAGGAAGCACCATGAGAGGCTTCACTGCTTTGGTCTTAGAAAATCAAGGCAAGTTGACCACCTGTTCTCTGGGGTCTGGGAACAGTTTTAAGACCAGCATTCTCATGACTGCACCTCATTCCCGTGACATGTTCCTCAGGAGTTAGGTCCATGGGAATGGGGAGCAGGAGGGTCTACGGAACGCCGTCCGCTCTTCACACAGACACCTGGCTGGAACCCTGGCCCCCTTCTTGAGTCTAACGTCTCACCCTCCCGCTGTCCTGTAACAGCCCAAGAGGTTGTGGGTGGAAAACTTCAAACCATCAGGTCTCTCCGTGCTTCCGAATGTGACAATCCTGCTCTCTAGAGACAGGTATTGAGTCTGGGGGTAGAGGACAGGCCAGAGGCCAAACCCAGCCGCACAGGGCGAGAGGCGTGTGGCCCTAGACAGTGGCTGAGAGGCCTCCGGACCACCGTCTGCACAAGGAGGCAGAAAATCCATCCAAGTCGTTTCCTTGTCAAGATTAAGAGAGGATGATGGAGGGGACTAAGAACAGGCTGGAAACAGCCGCTCACGGCTTATACTGCCCAAGGTGCTGCCATTCGACTTCGATGCCCACCCCCCCGCCCCGGCCCTTTTGCTCCACCCCCAACTTCCTGACCCAGAGCCCAGGTCCCTGCAGCGGGGTCCGGCCTGGCGCAGGTGGAGGGCGCGGAGGCTTACCTGCGCTTCCTCTCCTGCTCTTCCTCTTCCAGCGCCGTGCTCACCCTCTTAGCGCAGAGCCTGCAGGTGGTCCCTCCCAGCGAGGTCTGGCTGGACGCCCTCTGGGACGATGACTCTCTCTGAGACGATGACTCCTGAGAGACAGATTTCTGGGAAGACGACTGGATGGAAGCTCGCCTTGAAGAGCATTGAAAAACTCATGTGTTAGAGAAGTATAACAAACACACATAACAGCTCACAAACTACAACATTCCTTCATGCACTCCAAACCATCCTTGAAACGGGCACTCACACAGCATGCATGCACGCACGCACACACACACGCGCTCATGCACACTCATGCAGGCAAGCTTGTGTGCTCATGCTTACCTGCGCATGTGAACACATGCACACCCACATCCCTGCACGCAGGCTCCACGTGTCCCTCCCACATGCCCCTCCCTCCCAGACTCAGCCCTGGTGCCCCTGCCCCTCCCTTGGGGCCAGCAGTGCTTCTCCCCCTTTTTGGCCTGAGGCCACGACTATGTATAACTTCAGGGATTTGAAGCCCCTGCGGCTGCTGGGAGGGACTGCAAGTGTTTGGCTCTGTTCCAGGGATTGCAGCGGGGCACAAGGACCACAGGCGCTTCTAAATACGGCCTGCTGTCACCCTCCTTAGCCAAAGCTGCAGAAACACGGCAGTCAGGCCCCTTTGGATGCTGGGCCTCAGAAACAGACGAGGCTGGGGCTGGCCCCCAGCCTGTCGGGCGCTGAGTCCATCTCTGTTTGCTGCACTCACAGTTAATGCAGCAAAACTATCCCTGAGATCAGCTTCCGTCTGATCTTTACTTGGTCCCGTTAACTCCTGTCGCCCCAGCCTTCACTCCCATTGGGTTCCTTCTCTTGTCCTTGCTTTTGGTGACCTTTTGATTCTAGTTCTGGGAGGTGCGTAAAGAGGAGTGAAGTCAAGGAGCACTCACTGAAGGCCCCTGCCTCATGATCTAAACCAGAGGCTCGGAGCCAGTCGACCAGGACCTAAAAGGATCTGCCAGGATCTCTCGGGGCCTGCCAGAATCTGCCAGATCTACCAGGATCTTCTAGGATCTGTCAGGACCTGCCAGGATCTGCCAGGATCTCCAGGATCCCCCAGGATCCGGCACGATGCAATGGAATACAACGCTCCACACCTGGTTTATGGGGCAGCCGGGTCAGTCCCCCCTCTGGCGCTGCACATGGGCGTCTGGAAGTATTGCCCTCCCCAGCCCCTCCCAGACCAGTTCATCTCCAGGTTTCTGGGGATCGGATAAGGATTCCCGCCCTGAAAGTCAGACAAAGCTCATAATCAAGGCCCAGCCAGATAATCAGTGAATTTCAACTTACTTTTTCGCAGCATATTCATCCAGGAGGTACCTTGTTTGAATATTCCGGTAGGACTGGTCAAAGTGTCTGTGTCTCTTTTGGTAGAAGGGCACGGCGACAAGCGACATCTTTGCGCACACCTACAAGTAAAGTGTGACAAAAGGAGCTGAGACCCTGGCGTTTCAAAAGTACTCGGGTTCCTGCAATTTCCACACCAACACGCTGCGTTGTCCCCAGTTAATAAAACCCTCTGGGTGGGGGGGGGGGGGTAAAAGAAAGATTTTATCAGAGGAAGTTATCTTGAACACCTCTTCAGTTCCCTGGGACCTGATTTCTTGTTTGCTTCCGAAACAGTTACAAGATTGGGCTACGTGTTTCACTTAACTGTAAACTCAACCACTATCTGTGGAATAGTTTGTTTAGGGCAACTGGAAGAGCAGTGTGAGCGATAAGGATAAAAATAATGAAAGCAGAGATCAGAGAAGTAAACAAACACTTAGAACCCAAGCGAAGAGGAGATAAGGGCAAAGAGACACAAATTGCTCTGGGGGTGAGGGGGGAGCGTGTGGCAGCCAGCGGCCCTGCAGCAGGTGGCGTTTAAGAAGAGCCCTGAGGGATGGGAGGTGACAGGCAGGGACAGGGGCGGGCAGAGGGCATCCCGGGAGCAGGGCAGGAGGCAGGAAAGCACAGGAGCCCAGGGTTTTGGAGGAGGAGACGGGACAAGTGGCTCTGGAAGACAGCGGCCTCGTGGGGAGGAGATGTGCCCGCTTTCTGCCTGAAATGGGGGCCGGGAAAAGGACGTGTACCCAGGACGACTTCCAGCCCCACTTGGAGAATCACGCCTCACAGGCGACATGCCCACTTGCTTGGCTGAAAGAGGCGGGGACGGGGGCAGGGACTGAGGCCAGCCGGAGAGCCTTGGGGCTGTGAGGAAGTGAGTGGTTTTGGTTAGATTTCCCCCAAACAAGAAGTGGTTGAGCCCCATCCTGCGGCAGGGACGTGGGGATCTGAGGCGGCACCGGCGTTAGACAGCCATTTAGACGGTCGCGGCGCACAGGTTCACACCGACTCGCTCTCTGCAAAGGAGCCTTGCTGGGCCCCTTGCTCTCTACAAAGGAGCACAGACAGAGTCCCCAAGTGTCTGTGACCATAAACCTCCCGGGCAAAGGGGCACAAGCACTCCTCCAAACCCAAGCTCCTTTTTTGCCCTCTGTGCCGAAACTGAAATAATCTGCCCCAATTTAAAGAAAAGAGCCTTAGGAGACCCCACCCACAGCCCCAGGGGACACGGGCGTGGCCCTGCAGTGATCTGCAAAGATCTGAGTGAGTGTTAGAACACCTACCAAACATAATGTGCTCCAAGTCTTTGCCTCATGATCAATCCCTTTAGACTGATTTCCTAGAAGCCCAGGACTACAGAGCTTGGAAAGGCCCTCAGAGATAACCCAAGCCCCTCTTCTACGGGAGAGAATGGGTGGGGCGGGGGACTCGGCACCAGAGAGGAGAAATGATTTCCCCCAAACATACAGAAGGGGCCTGCCCATCCAGAGGCCATCAGACGTCCACTTCCTGGCCTTTTACACTTTTCCACACTAACTCACCTCAAAATTCCCTTGAAATCCAGCTGGTCAACCAACCACCTCCTATCCATGGAGGGTCCAGCGGGTGTCTGGTGGCAAGCTGGCATGGGCTTGATCATATATACATAATAGGATGTTGCCCCTAATGGAACACGATAAAAATACACCCCCTGTTTCCCACCTGTTTAGAAAGAGGTACCATGACGCTGAGGTCAAGGACACAGGTTCTGACCTCTGATAGACCTGAGATGGGCCTCTGACTCCAGCACTCAAACATAACCTTGGGCTACCTTCTCACTTTGCTAGCTCTGATGTCCCACTGAATCTGTTCAACACTGGCACCGGGCTTGGTAGGGAGGAACAAATAGCGGAGTTGGTAACTGACCCTTGCGTACTGTTATTGTTTGTTGCTGCTGTTCACTTGAATTCTGTAGGTAGGAGAGGGTATCTGAAGACACACTCATCACGTTAATATCTGCAGGATCCTCGACTGCATCTCAGTGGGGTCTTCCAATGAGTCACTCGAGGTGAGTCTTTAAGAAAAGCTTCCCGCCCACAGTGGCGCACATTCCATTGCCCATTGCCGGGGAACGTACACTGAACTGACGTGTCACCACTTTGAACCAGTTTTGTCTCCACAACATCGTCTCCCATCGCCTCTGCACCCATGGAGGAAAATTCTGCTGCTTCAGAAAAACCCAGAACAACCCTGCAGCTGCTGCCACCCCAGCAGTCCCCTCCCATGACAACATTTACTTCCATCTGCGTCCAGTTCCCCCTCAAAGCGGCTGTGCTGCTTGGCAGAGGGACGAGTCCAAAAACAGCCCAGGCGCCAGGAGAGGATAAGCTATCTTGACACGTGTGAAGTGTGGCCGTGGGCACCCCCAGGAGGGGCTGTGCATCTGTGACAGGCTCGGACCCAAGCCCTTCCTGCCAGGCCTGATTGGAACCGCCCCTCACGTCACTTTTATTTGTGAAAATGTTTCAGTTAAAACGCATTCACTTCCATTTCACCCGAGGATCGGTGGTCTGCGGCGGACACCGTGCAGGCCTGTGTGCACAGGGAAAGTTCTCACGGAGCAGAGACGACAAGTGGGCCACGCCCCACGCAGCCACCCCCTCGCTTTCCACTCACCCTGCAAACGCCGTTCCCCAAGGTTTTTCCAAACTACTCCGCTCCACCAGCAAATAGAACTGGGCAGAGAATGATCTTAAATCGTCATCGCCCAGCACGGCCTGGAGTCGAAGGTCTGGCAGCCAATTTCCCAAAGTGTTCCCCCAAATGACCTTTCAGATGTAGGACTAGGTGCCACCGCAGTTCACCGGCAGCCCCTCTCCCTGCGGCTGCAGTTCCTCGGCTCCCGGGAACCTGACCCTTTCAGGCCCAGCGCTTAAGCAGGATCAAATTGGACGGAGAAACAAGAGAATGTGCTGCTTCCTGCCCAGGAGAACTTTCCAGCCACCCAGCCCGTTGCCACAGTTTTCACAAATCGAGAGAATTACAAACAAACCAACAGTTACATGAACATTTCAGCCCATCAGATTCTACCCCCAGGTTGTCCTTGTTTCACCAAGAACAGGCCCGTGGGTGAAGGCCCCTGACGCAGTGTGAGTCTCTTGCAGATTCGCTGCACAGATGACCCAGACTGGGCTTATTAAATGATTCCCCTATGTGATCTCTGCTCCACGTGCTCTGTGAGGGAGGACCGTGAGACCAGGAAAGCGAAGCACTTCCAACCCCCAAAGACCCCGTCCCTGCCTCACTGCCCCTCATTCCGAGTGCGGACATCCAGCTGCATGGCCCTCGGACCAGAGAGAGCTCACACGCTGGCGAGGGAGCCAAGCCGGAAAATTCTGCAGGATCCCAAGGCATCAGGCACATGGGAGAAGATGTGGTTTTCCAGTGAGAACGTGGAAACTGTGGCAAAAAATACGGCTGTCCCTCCCCTCTGCTTATCCAGGTCGAAGCCGAATGGCCCCAGCTTCTTCTTTCTTTCCTTTTTTTTTCTCTTGAAAAATGATCTCATTTTATTTCACACGGCTGCAAACTCGCCCTCTCCTCAGAGGCTCTCACTTCTGAGACTCACAAAAAGCGCAGACCGGAACCCACTCAGAGAGCCGAAGATGCTGCTGCAGAAACCAGGGCTGAGGGGCGGGCTGGTGGGAGGGGGCTCAGGGCCTCCTAACAACAGGGAAGGATCCAGACCCAGTAAAGAAACACAGCTGCTGATGTGATCACAGAGTGGAGAGCACGGGTCCACGTTTCTCCCCCCGAACAGGTCCACTCAGAAATCTGAGTGCAGCCAGCTTGGGCGCACACAGCATTCTCTCCTCTGAAGCCTCAAATTAGAAAAGGAAAGAGGAGCGGGAGACTCACCAGAGAGAAGGCGAAGCGGCGAGGAGGAGTGGGCTCTGCCTCGAGGGCTCACCAGGCTGCAGGAGCTCGTCTCCCTCCAAACGCCCCGGCCTCCCTCCCATTTATGGCCGAGGAGATGCTATTTATAGATGCAGGGACTGCCCAGCCCCAGCTGATACCTGCATCATAAATCATCAGCCTGATCTTAGGAGGGAAAAAGTCTAATACGAGTGGGAAAAATGGAAAAGTGAAAAGCATCCTTGCCGACTCACAAAGTACAATTTTCATACCCAGGAAACTGACCATGCAGCTGCTGAGCCAGAAAAAGAGGACAGGACCCCGACCTCCCACTCCCCCCCGTCAGCCCCCAACCTGGCTTCACACTAAACATAAGTTTGCAGACCCGTTTGCAACCCTTTTGAGCTAAAGTTCCCCTGGCACATAAACGGACTCTCCGGAACAGAGCTCTAACAACAACGCTTTGTCACCAGGCTTTTTACCATTTTGGCACCAAACCCAAGAGCACAGTTAGCCGAGGGTGGAGGAACAATGGCCTTTTTGGGTTTGTGTGTGCTGGGTCTGGTTTTTTAAGTGTATTTCAGAGACGGCTCACACTCTGACTTGGTTTCATCCTGGGGTTCATTTAGCCAGAGTGTCTCCCTAAAAGAGGACCCATGAGTTATGCCTTATTTATAGTTATTTCCACAGGCGTGCACGGCATCTAAGCTGCCCAGGGCTGCCGGGGACCAGGGCTCTGCACAGCGTGTGGCCGTGTATAAATAACACACGACTGGCACAGTCAACCCTGGGCTGTCACTGGGCGCCTGTTGCCGAGAGGAGGGCCGTATGGGGACGCCCCGTTTCAGGAGCCGGGGCCAGGGCCAGCGCAGCTCAGCAGGGACAGCTGGGCCACCTCCCCATCTGCCCAGTCGTGCTGCTTCCCCACTTCCAAGAACGTGCATAAGAACTACCAGCTTTTACGGCTGTTGCAAAAATTAGGCTAATACACAGGAAGTGCCTGAATATCCAAAAACTCCCTGTTCCTACTTCTGCTTTCTCAGAAACGTAGCCAAGGACCAGCAACATAGGACAATGAATGAGATAAATGTCACAAAGACACACAGACAGGGACAAAAACCAAATGTCCATCGACAGAGATGTGGATACAGAAGATGCAGTACATATAGGCGGTGAAATACTACTCAGCCATAAAGAAGAATGAAATAATGCTATTTTCAGTAATGTGGATGCAACTAGGGGTGATCATGCTAAGTGAAGTCAGACAGAGAATGACAAATATCCTATGATGTTGCTTCTATGTGGAATCCAAAATATGATACAATGAACTTATTTCCAAAACAGAAATAGACTCAGAGAGAAAACAAAGTTACGTATTAGGAGTCTGGGATTAACAGATACACACCACTGTGTATACAATAGGACCTGCCATAGAGCACAGGGAACTGTATTCAACACCTTGTGATAACCTATAATGGAAAAAGGATCAGGAAAAAGAATATGTGTGTGTGTGTGTGTGTGTGTGTGTGTGTGTGTAACTTACTTTGCTGTGCACCCAAAACTAACACGATATTATAAATCAACTATACTCCAATAAAAAAAACAATCACAAAGGCGCAGTGTGAAAGCCGTTCACTCCATCATCTGAGCATCCCCGAGTCCTCTCTCTGTCCTCCCTAACACTCCTGCTGCAGTTCAATGGAGCCAATCCCTAGCCTAGCCCATCCTGAGCCGCTAGTGCTCTGCTCAGCAATCTTCAGATGCCACCTGACCCTGACTAGCCTCACAGGGGGGCATTGTCACACCCCCTCCATGCATCTCACTCCCTTCGGACTGATGGCTGCCTGCCTGGTGGCTTAAGGCTGACCCCTGGACCCGAGACCCAGTCCACCCTGGACCCTGTCTCCTTGGACCCTACCCCCCTGGACCACAACCGTCCCATGGGGCAGGTGCACCACTGAAGCAGTCAAGTCCTAGAGGAGATCAATAAACAACTTACCTAAGAGAAGCAGTCAGATCTTAAACATTGGCTTCTTGTCTATATCCTCAGCTGCTCCAAACAGCAATCAGCATTTTCTCAGCACGCTCACACAATCCCACATTTTAGGCAACGAGGCAGCCATTAAAAGTATCTCCCCCCTCCTATTGGACACAGTCACCAAACATGGGAAACCAGAGGCCACTGCCCTGGACCACTTGCCCGCCTCCGGCTGCAGCCCCATCTCTGGCCTCCTCCTCCAGCCCTGGATGAGGGAGCACCGCAGAGAGCTGCGCTCTGGACCAAGGGACGCTGTACTCTCTCTGCAAGGTTTTCCTTCCCAGACGTGTGTGCTCGAGTGTTCCAGACTCAGATCCTGCAGGAGGGCTTAAATCTCAAGAAAAGCACATCCAAGGGAGAACCTTCTGAAAACGCTGGTCCTGTGCCTGGACCTTGTGTGGAGATGAAACCTCTTCTTACCTCCCCCTGCAGCCGCTCTCATCCCACCGACCAGGGAACACGAGCCATCACCCTGCCCTGTGGGATGTGTTCTGAGTCAGTCAGACATGCCTCCACAGGGAACCATAGCCTTACTGCAAACTTTCAACGCTTCCACCATTTCTGACACATTCCAGGGAAAGGTGGGAGAAGAAATGCTTCTGTTTCCTTAAACTGTTTTTACCCAAGTCTGACCCTGTTTTGGACCCCCAGACGGGTCTTCTGGTGCCTTTCGGAGGCCAAGAGCCATAAGACACATTGAATTTAAATTTCCGGGGGCGGCTTCCCTAAATAGCCCTTCTCATGGCTCCCAGTATCCCAGCCATACGCCGAAGTGTGGTCCCCTTGTCCCCAGATCATGGCGCAACTCCATGCTCAAAAGGGATTGCTGAGTTAACTACAGAATGAATGGGTTAAAGACATGGAAACTCACTTAGTAAACATTAGTTAATAGTGAGTCATAACTAGAAAGAAACATCCAGGGTTACTATATTCAGTCATTCTTTGCCTGTATGTATTATATCTCTACATTAAAGTGTGTATATATATGTTAAATATACTTATATAATATCTAATATTCACAATGTCTCATTATATCTGCATGTTTTGACCCCCTCACCAATACCGAACACCACAGTGGTACATTGGTTGCAATTACCACTCAAAGCCTTTTCGTTTTTTTTTTGTTTGTTTGTGTGTTTGTTTTTTGCTTTTTAGGGCCGCACCTGCTGCATAGGAGGTTCCCAGGCTAGGGGTCGCATCGGAGCTGTAACCGCTAACCTACACCACAGCCACAGCAATGTGGGATCCGAGCTGCGACTGCAACCTACACCACAGCTCACGGCAACGCCAGATCCTTAACCCACTGAGTGAGGCCAGGGATCAAACCCACAACCTCATGGTTCCTAGTCAGATTCGTTTCTGCTGCGCCACGACGGGAACTCCCTCAAAGCCCTTTTGTACTAGGGTTTCCTCTTGGTGGTGCATTTTCTATGGGTTTTGGCATTTGTATGACAGTTATTCACCATCACAGTATTGCACAGAATAGACTCATTGCCTGAAAATCCTCTGAGCTTTGCCAGTTCATCCCTCCCCCCACCTCTGGCAACACTGATTTTTTTTTTTTAACTGTCTCCATAGTTTGGCCTTTTCCAGACTGTTATAGTGCTGGAATCACACCGTATGTGGCCTCTTCAGATTGGCTTCTTTCACTCAGTCATATTCACTTAAGGTTCCTCCATGTCTTTTCAAGGCTTAAAAGTTTATTTCTTCCCAGTGCCGAATATTATTCCATTATCTGGACACACAATAGTTTCTTCATTTACCTACTGAAGGACACCTTGATTGCTTCCAAGTTTTGACAATTATGACTAAAGCTTTTACAAATAGCCACGCGCAGATTTTTATGTAAACATAAATTTTAACTCATGAGACTTGTTTTCATGAGTTTTTCAACTCCTCCAGCACGACTGCTGAACCATGGAGTAAGAGGATGTTTATTTTGTAGGAAGCCACCAAACTGTCTTCTGAAGTGACTCCCACCTCTGCTTTCCCGCCAGCGGTGATGACAGTTCCTGTCGCTGCACAGCTTCACCCGCACTTAAGTGTCATCGGGGTCTGGGTTTGGGCCATTCCCATAGGTGTGTGGTGGTGTCTCACGGTTTTAATTTGCATTTCCCTGATGGCATGTGATGGGGAGCATCTTCTCATGTGCTGACTTGCCATCTGTGTGTCTTCTTTGGTGAAGTGTCTGTCCAAGTCTTTTGCGCCTTTCTTTTTTTTTGTCCTTTTAGGGCCACACCCGCGGCATATGGAGATTCTCAGGCTAGGGGTTGAATCGGAGCTGTAGCCACTGGCCTACGCCACAGCCACAGCAATGCAGGACCCAAGCTACACCTGCAGTTTACACCACAGCTCACGGCGGTGCCGGATACTTAACCCATTGAGCGTGGCCAGGGATTTAACCTGCGTCCTCAAGGATACTGGTCAGATTTGTTTCTGCTGAGCCAGGACGGGAACTCCTTTTGCCCGGTTTTTAAGCTGTTTTTTCACTTTCTCTTGTTGATTTTCAATAGTCCTTCGTATATTTTGGATAACGGTCCTTTATCAGATGTGCATTCTGCGTATATTTCTCCCAGTCTGTGACTTGTCTGTTCATTGTCTTGACAGTGTCCTGCACAGAGAAAATGTTTTGAACTTTCACAAAGTCCCATTATTTCTTTCATGAATTATGTCCGTGGTGCTTTTTACCTGAAAAATCATCACCATACTCAAAGTCAACAAAATTTCTTCTTAGAATTTATTGCTTAAAAAGAATAAAAAATTAAAATTCTGGAACTGAAAAATCCAACTAATGACCTCAGTAAACATTTTCAACAGCACCCTCTCTCTCCTTTGCTCCCTAAGGCCAATTCGCCCAGCTGTGCTTTAGACCCCATTCCCCCATGTGGAACCATCCCCAGAGTTCATATAGGGTCTGGGACACTTCGTGAGTCCATCCGCCAGACAGAAAAACCGCACAGTTCATGAGACATCTGCCCTCAACCGGGCATCAACTCAGGAACGCATTCAAAATTACCCTCCGACGAGGCCGCTCTCACATCTCCACAAGCTCAAGAAAGACAATGGATCAAACACACTAAATAAAAACATGGAAGATACTGAGAAGATTCAAGTGAAACTTTTAGAAAATACCACATCTGAGAGGTTTTAAGGTACTGATGGGATTGACAGCACATTACTTCAGCAGAAAAACATCACCTGAATATTGAAGATACAACAAACAACAGGACATATACAAGATAAAATTCAAAGGGTAAAAGACAGGAAAACATAAAAAAAGAGCTGTAGGACAACTTGAAGCAGTGATACACATGGAATTAGGGTCCCCAAAGGAGGTGGTTGGACAGAAGAACGTATTTGAAGAAATAACAAGAAGCTCAACAAACATCAAGTTCAAGAAATGAACGAAAGAATACCAAGTCACATGATAATCCAACTGCTTAAAGCCGGTGATTCAGAGGCAAGCTTGAAACAAGAAGAGAAACAAGGCTTGTTCAGGGCAGAGGAGCAGAGGTAAGAAAGCAGTAGAGTTTTCACAGAAACAATGCAGAGGACAGTATTCAGCAAAACAAACAAACAAAAATCTTTCAGAAAGAAAGGTGGCAACCCCCGCACACAGCCAGGTGCTGTGAACGGGGACTTAGTGGGACCCTGGCCCCAAGGTGGCGCCCCTCCCCACACCTGGGGGTCAGCAGCGGTTCTCACCAGGAACCAGGCAGCACCCTCCCCACCCCCGCCTTCTGCCAGCCCAGGGCCAGAGGAGGCCTGATCTAAACAAGGGCCTGGGGGTGTCCAGGAGGAAGACTGCAGGACCGTGGGGTGGGGGGTGTTGTCCGGGGTCCATGCCTTATGCTGCTAGTGGGGTCTCCTAACATAACACCCCAAATATCCCCTATGCACGCAATGACTCTGTCTCCTTCTCCTCAAAGTCAGCCGAGGTCCACATACAGGAACAGACTCAGTTTGCCACAGGAAGCCCATCACGCTGCTCCTCTACCCCCAGCACCTGCTCAGGTGATGCTGTGGTCCCCGCCCCCGCAGCCACCCACTGATCCTTTCCTGTCACCATCCCAATGACTTTCCAGTGTCCCTCCCCTGAGGGTAGGAACAGCCCCCGCCCCACAGCCCCGGCCACCGGGGCGACCTCCCAGCCTGGCTGCGGAGCTGTGCAAGGTCACAGTCTCCCTTTATCCACTTTCCACTCGCCCTTTGGCCTCTTCCAATCTACCTTCTACTCCTGTCACATCACTCACCAAAATAGCCCTCAGTCACCCATGACCCCGTGTCACCACACCCAAGGACACATCTGTTCCCAGGCTGCTCCATCTTCCCTCACCACC
>PVHT020000521.1:32538177-32622593 GCA_004024745.2 Catagonus wagneri | reverse complement strand
CTCCAGGGCCATGGTCCCCGCACCTCCTGAACTACCCCAGCCTCTATTTGCACACGCCCCCGCTCCTCTGCTCTGTCTGCTCCAGGCTATGTTCCAAATAAATGTCGCAGGAGGCAGATCTGAGCAGCCACCTCACCCCCCTTAAAGCCAAGCATCTGACGTGGAAGCCCCGTCCACAGGGTCGTCCTCAGCTGCAGGCTCCCCGCTTCCGCTCAGGTACCCCTGTTCACACTTCGTCTCAAGCCCCGGTTTCTCAGGCGCCTTCCCTGACCCCAGTCTGAGTCAGTCTCCTCGCCTACGTGTCCCGGGTCCCCATCTCGATTTGGAACCATGCACGCGCAACGATTCCGGTGACGATCTGGTGGGTCCGTCTCCTGGATAGACTCAGAGCACAGGGCGCTGCGCTGGCCATGGAAGCGCAGGGTCTCAGCTCCAAACCCGCATGAAAAACTCTCTTACCAAGCAAGTGCTTCCCAACGACTGAACTATCTAAGGGCCTCCCTCAATATTAGCAGAAACTAAGCAGTGATCCAGCCCATGCTCTTCCCAACATCAAAGCGGCAAAGCTGCCTGGCATCGGGGCATTCCTCAACGTCTGTGTAATGGAGCCCGGAGTTTTTCCATATTTTATAAATCAAAACTAATCCTAGGAAACCTGGCAGCTGCTCTCGGCCGCGTACCTTGCAGGTATCATGTGTGCGTTCCGTTCACCGTGACCTCCAGACATTCCATACAGACACGGGGGCACAGGAGCCCCCAGGGCCACTGGCAACATGCAGCCCAGCTCATGCAGGGCTCAGACGTTTCCTGTCCAGCTCCGGAGATTCATCTGCACCAGTAAGAGGATAAAAGCTGCCTTAGGAGGGGAGACCCAAAGAGGCTGTGGAGACCCGTGTGGGAGAGGAGCTTCTTATCGTTGTCAGCACAACCACAGGTCTCTACATCTTGATGAAGTTCAAGATCACAATGCTGTCCTTAATGCAATATGGTTTAAAACTATGAGAACTGCCCATCTGACTGTTAGAACTGTACACACTATGCCTTTCTTCTAAACCAGCTGGCCCTGAAGCCAAAGACTCGTGCAGAGACGGGAGATGGCTCAGAGCCGTGCCTTCACTTTGATGGGGTTGTGCCTCATCCATCGGACAAGCTCAATACATGCATTTTTACTCAACATGAAAGCATGGCTTTTACCCTGTAGATTCTATTTACAGGTTTCTGTTTAAAGATATGGCCCTCAGTTAATGGGAAGTTTATCTCTATGCTGTCATGAAACAACCATAACAAAGCCAGAAGAGGTGAGGTCTGGCCAGGGAGCCCTGAGCCGTTGTCAAGGACACTGGCTTCAGGCCTGGTTCTCCTGTTTGTTAATCTGCTGCTGAAGCTGCGTGCCCAGGGCAGAAGCCCGGCAACGCCCCTGGCCTTGGCTCCCCCATTTGGAAAGTGAGCCTTGGATTAGATGATCCTTGTCTAAGCCCCGATACGCTATGATTTCAATCCTGAACCATCACGCCCGGTGAAGGGAGCGTTACCCACATGAACAGGGTCGCCAGCTGCCCAGCCCCGAATAGGATCCGGGAAACAGGAACCAGAGCACAGGATGGTCACGCCAGGAGGATTCCATTCTGCAATCGCTTAATGGCTTAAAGATTACCAGCCACACAACAAGCCATGTGCTTACAAGAAGAGTGGTTGTCATAAAATAAAAGTGGGTGGAAGGGGGGGCCACCTGTCCTGTGTAGAGCAGGAGACTGACCATGTGCCCTGGGCTCTGGGGAGTGGACGAGGTGGAGACAGAGATAGGACAGAGGCCAGTCCTGGGAGGACTCCCAGAACCGGACAGGACACCAGCTACCATCCCACCTGGGCCCTCACTTCACCCTATAAACTTGGAAATTGAGGCCCAAAAAGGTTTTAAAGAGTTGGTAGGGTCACACGTCACGTAGTGGGTTTTAATAAAATTAAAATATCTTTATCCTCAGGCCCTCATGATTTAGTCTCCAGAGAGGGGCTGGTTCCCACAGGGGTTGTATGAAGCCAGGTCAAGGTCAAGGCAATAGCCATGACCAGTTCAGCTCGTGATTCAGGCCACAGCCAGATTGTGTGATGGGGTGGTTCACACACAGGTCAAGTCTGCTAAGGGGCCAGACCCAAGGACACATCCAAACATGGGCTTAGAGTCCAATTCTTTTTTTTTTTCTCTCTCTCTTTTTATGGCCGCACCTGCAGCACATGGAAGTTCCCAGGCTAGGGGACGAATTGGAGCTGCATCTGTGACCTACGCGGCAGCTCACGGCAAGGCTGGATCCTTAACCCACTGGGTGAGGCCAGGTATCAAACCCATACCTTCACAGAGACTATGTAAGGTTCTTAACCAGTTCCCACAATGGGAACTCCCCAAATCATTTTGTTTTTATTGAAGTACAGTTGATGTACAATATGTTACAGGTGTATAACAGTGCTTCACAATTTTTAAAGGTTATACTCCATTTATAGGTACTATAAAATACTGGCTATTTTCCCTGTTTCATACAATATATCCTTGTAGCTTATTTTTATGCAGTAGTTTGTACCTCTTAAGCTCCTATCCCTGTATTTCTCCTCTCCACACCAATAACCACTAGTTTGTTCTCCATAGCCATGAGTTTCCTTCTTTTTTGTTATAGTCACTAGTTTGTTGTTTGTTTTTATTTTATTTTTGTCTTTTTGCCTTTTCTAGGGCCACACCTGTGGCATATGGAGGTTCCCAGGCTAGGGGTCGAATTGGAGCTGTAGCCGCCGGCCTTTGCCATAGCCACAGCAACGCGGGATCCAAGCTGCGTCTGCAACCTTCATCACAGCTCACGGCAACACCAGACCCTTAACCCACTGAGCAAGGCTAGGGATCGAACCTGCAAAGTCATGGCTCCTAGTCGGATTCGTTAACCACTGAGCCACGACAGGAACTCCAGTTTGTTTTATGCTTTTAGATTCCACATATAAGTGGTATCATACAGTATTTATCTTTTTTCTGACTCATTTCACTTAGCAGAACGCCCTCCAAGTCCATCCATGTTACCTCAAATGGCATTATTTCATTCTTTTTATGGCTGAGTAATATTCCACTGTGTATATACATATCTTCTTTATCCACTCCTCTGTTTATAGACATTTAAGGTGCTTCCATGTCTTGGCTATTGTGAATTGTGCTGCTGTGTTCGTACATGTATCTTTTTGAATTAGTGTTTTCTTTTGAGGGGGGGAATGTATGCCCAGGAGTGGGATTGCTGGATCACATGGCCACTCTACTTTTAGTTCTCTGAGGAACCATAACCTGTGGGCCACTTTCTACAACAACCCCCCGCCTTGTGTCTGTCTGTCTATCCGTCTATCCCACTGGCTGTCTCTCTGGCAGACCCTGAACCACAGCCCCTCGTTATGACTCACACCAGCTCAGCGCCACATGTGAGGAAGTCGCCCCCTCACGTCTGGGGAACCAGAACCGTTTGGGGCCCGAGAGGCACCAACTCTGTGAGAAGGATTTGCTTTCTCCAACAGACTATTACTTCTCCTTTTGGTCTGATTTAAAACTGAGCCCACAGAGTCCTGCTCTTTCCCCGTGAGCTCTGCACATAATTATTTTTTATGCTTGTGAGCAGCTTTCACAGAATCATGGCCCTCGACTTGAGCGCTACATTGCCCTTCTTCTTTTAAAGACTTCTTTTACCATCACAGACTCCAAGAAAAAATATGCAGATAATACCCCAGTGGTAAAATATCCTAAGTTCATGCAAAGGTTATTCGCATAAAATTCTAATTTCACCATAAAACAGCAGACCGCTATGCCTCGGGCCTAAAAGTCATCAGTTATTCCTAAATGAACAGATGACTTTCCTGAGTTAAATCTGGCAGTGATTTTAGAAATTTGAGCAAGTTATTTTCAAAAGTATACAAAAATCAGGCTATTATTTTCCTACCCCAGGAGAGGCAGAAACTATGTCTCCTTCTCTTTTTATTTTAAACAACTATCCTGGGCTGGCATGTAACAGACACTCGATAACTATCCCTTGATTGGGTTGTTTAAAAGAAAATAAAATGAACTGAGTTAAGAGATGTGGTCAAGCCAGGAATGGAACTTGCTTTAACCCTTTGAAAAGTAAAGATACAAGTACCAACTCTTGACTTTTTCATGTACAAATGAAATGATGTTAAAATATCAAAAATCAACACTAGAGGGGAGTTCCCTTTGTGGTTCAGTGGTTAACAAACCTGACTAGGATACATTAGGATGTGGGTTCGATCCCTGGCCTTGCCCAGTGGGTTAAGGATCTGGCATTGCTATGGCTGTGGTGTAGGCCGGCAGCTACAGCTCCAATTCAACCCCTAGCCTGGGAACCTCCATATGCCATGGGTGCGGCCCTAAAAAGACAAAAAAAAAAAAAAATTTAACACTGAATAAATGTTTATTATTATTTATTATTCTATTCAGTCTAGTCTTTTAATTCAATGCTACATTCTATTATTTATTATATGCAGAATATCAAGTACTCCTTTAGCCCAAAGTTTCTGGAACATTTTAGTCAAACGTTTTCAACCCCTATGCCCCCTTAAAAATTATCCCAAATTAAAAAAAAAAAAAAAAAACAGGCGTTCCCGTCGTGGCACAGTGGTTAACGAATCCGACTAGGAACCGTGAGGTTGCAGGTTCAATCCCTGGCCTTGCTCAGTGGGTTAACGATCCGGCGTTGCCGTGAGCTGTGGTGTAGGTTGCAGACGCGGCTCAGATCCTGCGTTGCTGTGGCTGCGGCGTAGGCCAGTGGCTACAGCTCCTGTTAGACCCCTAGCCTGGGAACCTCCACATGCCGTGGTGCAGCCCTAAAATGACAAAAGGCAAAAAAAAAAAAAAAAGGTCTTTTCAGTAAGTATTGCTGGGAAACCTGAACAGCTGCATGCAAATCAATGAAACTAGAACGCACTCTCACACCATGCACAAAAGTAAACTCAAAATGGTTTAAAGACTTATACATATAAGACAAGACACCATCAAAGTCCTGGAAGAGAACATTGGCAAAACATTTCTGACATCAACCTTACAAATGTTTTCTCAGGTCAGTCTCCCAAAGCAACAGAAATCAAAGCAAAGATAAACCAATGGGGCCTAATCAAGCTGACAAGCTTTTGCACAGCAAAGGAAACCAAAAAGAAAACTAAAAGACAACTTACAGAATGGGAGAAAATGGTGTCAAATGATGCAACTGACAAGGGCTTAATCTCTAAAATATACGAACAACTTACACAACTCAACAGCAAAAAAGCCAACAACCCAACTGAAAAATGGGTAAAAGACATGAATAGACATTTTTCCAAAGATATGCAGATGGCCAACAAGCACACGAAAAAATGCTCAACATCACTGATGATTAGAGATACGCAAATAAAAACTTCCACGAGATACTACCTCACACCAGTCAGAATGGCCAGCATTAGTAAGTCCACAAACAACAAATGCTGAAGGGGGTGTGGAGAAAAGGGAACCCTCCTGCACTGTTGGTGGAAATGTAAGCTGGTACAACCACTGTGGAAAATAGTATGGAGGTACCTTAGAAATCTATACATAGAATTACCATATGACCCAGCAATCCCACTCTTGGGCATATATCCAGACAAAACTTTCCTTGAAAAAGACACTTGCACACTCATGTTCATTGCAGCACTATTCACAAGAGTCAAGACATGGGAACAACCCAAATGTCCATCGACAAATGACTGGATTAGGAAGATGTGGTATATATACACAATGGAATACTACTCAGCCATAAAAAAGAATTTAAAAAATGCCATTTGCAGCAACACAGATGAAATTAGAGACCCTAATACTGAGTGAAGTAAGTCAGAAAGAGAAAGATAAATGCCATATGATATCACTTATATCTGGAATCTAATATACTGCACAAATGAACCTTTCTACAGAAAAGAAAATCATGGACTTGGAGAACAGACTTGTAGTTGCCAAGAGGGTGGGGGAGGGAGTGGGATGGGATGGGAGTCTGGGGTTAAGAGTTGTAGACTATTGCCTTTGGGATGGAAAAGCAAGGAGATCCTGCTGTATAGCACCAGGAACTATGTCTAATCACTTGTGATGACTCTATATATGTATGTGTAACCAGGTCACCACTCTGTACAGTTGAAAAACTGACAGAAAACTGTAAACCAGCTATAATGGAAAAATAAAAAAATACTTTATTGCTACAAAAAAAATTATCCCAGATAGCTTTTATTTATGTGGGTTATATCTACCTAAATTCACCACGCTAGGAATTTAAGTCATTTTAAGGTAAAAAAACCTAACCCATTATATGTTAACACAACATATTTATGAAAAATAATGATATTTTTGAAAACAAAAAGTGGTAAAATGGTACTCTTTTAGACTTCTACAAATCTCTCTGATGTTTGGTTTAAGAAAAGACAGCTGGGTGTGTATTTTTGCATTCACTTGGTTACAAGCCAGTTTGGGGTTGAAATGTGTGGAGAAGACCCAGGCTCACACAGACACAGTTTAGAGAAGACCATCTTGGAGTTCCCTTCATGGCACAGTGGAAATGAATCCGACTAGGAACCATGAGGCTGCAGGTTCAATCCCTGGCCTCGCTCAGTGGGTTAAGGCTCTGGCATTGCCATGAGCTGTGGTGTAAGTCCCAGACATGGCTCAGATCTGGCGTTGCTGTGGTTGTGATGTAGGCTGGCAGCTGTAGCTCCGATTCAATTCCTAGCCTGGGAACCTCCATTTGCCAGGAATGCAGCCCTAAAAAAAAAGGGGAGAGAGAGAGAAAGAGAGAGGACCGTCTTATGTACAGTCTTTTCTTTCACTAGAGCCAAACGCTATGTGGTAGTGGCTTAAAACTCAGTTGCAAAGTGGACTCTGGAACCTCAGCAAGAACTTTTCTCGCCTGTGAAGTTAATACACTTGAACCTCTCCTACAACCCGGATGCAGGTTGTGACAGCCCATGTTGCCGTATGGAAAATAAGAGTTCACTGAATGTACACTTATCTTCCAAATGCCATCGTACAGCAGCAAAAATTCACATTCTTGATACAGTCACCAAGTTCATCACTACCATGACATTGACTGGACTCCCAGGCTGTCTAAGAGGGCATTAGACACCCACACTCCGGAATTCCCATTGTGGTTCAGTGGAAACAAATCTGACTAGCATCCATAAGGATGCAGGTTTGATCCCTGGCCTCTATCAGTGGTTTAAGGATCCAGTGTTGCTGTGAGCTGTGGTGTAGGCCAGCTCGGATCTGGCATTGCTGTTGCTGTGGTGTTGGCCAGCGACTATAGCTCCAATTTGACCCATAGCCTGGGAATCTCCATATGCTGCAGGTGCGGCCCTTAAAAAAACAAAGAAAGCCACACTCAGAGAACCTGGTGAAGCTGCAAACCTCGGGCTTCAGAAATCTTGACAAAGTGAGTATTCAGCTTACATCCACTAGAGGGCGCGCCGAATCAGCGGAACCATCTCCATCCTTTTCAGGTGGGAAAATGTGCTAATACCAATTCCTTTAGGAAGAAATGCAAAAGTGCTTTGTAGGAGAGAGGAAAAAGACTATAAGCAAATTTAAATAACTGTATTTCCAATGTTTTTTTGCAATTTTGAAAAAAATTATATTTATCCTAACTTGGTTCCAGCAAGTCACAGTAATTGTATCTCACAAAAAACATGTCAGGGGAAAATCCAAGTTGCGTAAATGGCAGCTTAGTTATTTGGAGTAACTCTGACACTGAAAATAAAGGTTAAAAAATCTGAAGGTGTGTGTTTGTGTGTGTGTGTGTGTGTGTGTGTGTGTGTGTGTCCACACTGGGACAGTTAGTTTTATGTGTCAACTTGTTTAGGCCATGGCACCCAGATGTTTGGTCAAACACTAGTATGGCTGTTCCTGTGATGAAGGTGCTTTTTTTAATTTATTATTATTAACATCACAGATTATCCCCTGTGAAGTGGGTAGGCCTCGTCCAATCAGTTGGAAGGCCTCAAAAGAAAAAGAAACAGAGGATTCTTCCAGCAGACCACCTTCAGACCCAAAATACAGCTCTCCCCCGGGTCTCCAGCCTGCCACCCACCTACGGATTTTGGACCTGCCGGCCCCAAAGTGGTGTAAGCCAACCCATTGCTAAACCTCTCCCCAGCTTGGTTTTACATTGTCACCTCGTACTGGCTCTGATTCTCTGGAGACCCCTGACTAACACACACAAACACACACACACACACACACACATACACGCACACAAGGACTGACAAGGAATTCCACAAGGAGTACCAGCCTGAAGTAGAGGGGGGACAGACCAACGCCTTCACGTGGCAGCTTGCATTAGTCACCCATAGCTTCCATTTGACAGTCTCACGTAGGAGGCAGAAATAAAAAATCCTGCATCTGACAACAAGGACCTGCTGTACAACACAAGGAACTATCCTCAATAATCTGTAATAACCTATATGGGAAAAGAAACTGAAAAAGGATGTGTGTGTGTCTGTGTGTGTGTGTCTGTGTGTGTGTGTGTGTGTGTGTGTGTGTGTGTGTAACTGAATCACTGTGCTGTACACCTGAAACCAACACAATATTGTAAATCAACTAGACTTCTATAAAAAAATTTTTAAATCCCACATCTAAAATGAGGTGAAGAATCCAGTAAGTGACACCGCCCCCAAGAACTCCAAAGATGGGGTCCCCAGGGTGAGGACACTGGGTACAAAAGCACAGCCAGGTCAAGTCCTGTACCCTCAGGACAACCTTAAGTTAAAGGGAGAACTTGGTTAAACTTGGTTAAAGGGAGTCCCCATCCACTCACCCACCCACCAGACACCCAGCAGAAATAAACATAAATACAATCTGAAAAAGTTATCTTGTCTGTGCAGAAAACTGCTCCTACGGGTAATTTTCCAAGAACAATGTCTGGTGTCTTGTCAAAGATAAGGAAACATCTGTGAAAACAGCAGAGACTAAAACAGGTCCCCCGAGACGCACATTATCGCCATCATCGGGCAAATTGTAGAGTAAACACCAACCACACGGGTCTTCGGGGAAACAGCCTAAAGCACAGGGAGATGGGACCTCACACCCACGGCGGACGTCAGGACACCCCGAGGAGGTGGGAATTTCAATGACTCATCCACACTGGGGGACAGTCAGGCGGCTCCTCAAACATTGGATACGGCCACCACGTGACCCACCAACCTCGATGCTGGGCAGACACATGAGAGCAAGGGACACACAGACACTGGTAGCTCAGCTTCGTCGGAAGCTTCCTTGTGGTTTCCCAACAGTGGGGACAAGCCAGAGGTCAAGAACTGAATCATGAGCAAAAGGAAACCAGGCACGAGGCCACGTACTATGTGATCCCACTTTAAAGAATGTCCAGGACGGGCAAATCCGCAGAGGCTGAAAGCAGACTGATGATTGTCTAGGCTGTGAGGCTGAGGGAAATTGTGCAGGTTTCCTCTGGGTGTTGGCGGCCTAACACAGACAATGTGATGGCTGCACACCCTGTAAATACCCTAAAAACCACTGACTCTCTTAAAATTTTTGCATCTATGACAGAGAAGAAAAACCACCATCCTACAATTTAGATCATCTTGACCAGTGGTCAGCCGCCCTCTCTGTAAAGGGCTAGAGAGAAAGTATTTTAGGTTGGGTGGACCCACTGGTCTTTGTAACATACGCTTTTTTGGTTGTTTTGTTTTGTTTTGTTTTTAGGGCTGCAACCACGGCATACGGAGGTTCCCAGGTTAGGGGTCGAATCGGAGTTGCAGCCGCCGGCCTATGCCACGGTCACAGCAACATGGGATCCGAGCCGCCTCTGCGATCTACACCACAGCTCAGGGCAACGCTGGATCCTTAACCCACTGAGCAAGGCCAGGGATCGAACCTGCGTCTTCATGGATCCTAGTCCGATTCGTTTCCGCTGAGCCACGATGGGAACCCCGGTTTTGTTTTTATAAATCTTTAAAAATGTAAAAGCCATTTCAGCTTAAACGCTGCCAGATTTGGCCTGAAAGAATTCACATCCCTTGGCACACATTCCCAGAGCAGTTTTTCCTTATTTTTCTAAAATAAATATGTCTTAAGAATGAGGTAAATTCCAATGGTGTGGGCCATTCATCATAAATACCCCATTAGGATGTCATGAAAGTCTTAAAAATTCATCGCAATTAAAAAACTTCCCATGAATTTCATAGACGTACATTTATGCCAAGTTGAGGCCATTTCTCTCTTTCTCGGCTCTTTATATTTTGTCCCACAGACGTTCCATCTGGGTCATGTTCCTTCTGTCTGAATGGCATCCTGTGGTATTTTCTGTTGGTGGCAAAACATCTCAGTTTCTCTTTGTCTGAAAGATTAGCACCTTGCCTTCATTCCGGAAAGATCACGTCTCCGGTTGTAGAGGTTTGGGTTGGGGCAGTTTTATCCCCGAGCACCGTGGGTGTCACACGGCATTTTCTGTCCCCATGATGGCTTAGAGGTCAGAGGTCAGCTCATTCCCCAATGTCTTTACTTTGAGGCTATCCCTTAATTTCCTCTGCCTTCCATTAGGATTTTATTTGTATTTAGTTTTCTGCAGTTACCTGTGGTCAGTGTAGGTGTGGATTTTAACAATTTGATCCTGGCATTTGTGAGAATTCTGGGGTCTGCAGATTGGTGTTTTCCATTTTCCATCAGTTCTGGAAAAGTTCCACTGTCTCTTCATCTTTGGCCTCTGTGTCACTCTGTAATAAGTGTGCATTAGAATGGCTTCCACACTTGTTTTTCATGGCTTTTACATTTTCTCTGGATAATTTATTCTGATTTATATTCCACATGTTTATATTTGTGTGCCAACTCTGAAGTTAAATCCATCCAATGAGGGTTTTTTTGTTTTTTTATTGCTGGCCGCCCCACCGGTATATGGAGGGCCTGGGCCAGGGGTCAGAACTGAGCAGTAGCTGCCGCCTACACTGCAGTTGCGGCCACGCTGGGGCCTCTAACCCACTGCCCGGGGCCAGAATCAAGCCTGTGTCCTGGCACTGCGGAGAGGCCAACAATCCCGCTTCGCCACAGCAGGAACTCCCATCCACTGTGTTTTTTATTTGGTTTATTTATTTTTTATTTCTGAGAGGTCTGTGTAGTTATTTTTAGACTCTGGTACGCTTACCGTTATCGTAGATTTCCTTAGGATTGTCTCTTACCCGTGTCAACACTCTCATGTAATTCTTTCAGCTTTATTGAGATATAATTCACAGACCATACAATTCCCCCATTTAAAGAGGGTCAGATTAGGAGCTCCCATTGTGGCTCAGTGGTTAACGAGCCTGACTAGTAACAATGAGGTTGCAGGTTCGATCCCTGGCCTCGCTCAGTGGGATCCAGCATTGCCGTGAGCTGTGGTGTAGGTCGCAGAGGCAACTCAGATCCAGCATTGCTGTGGCTGTGGCGAAGGCCGGCGGCTACAGCTCCGATTCAACCCCTAGCCTGGGAACCTCCATATGCCGCGGGTGCGGCCCTAAAAAGACAAAAGACAAAAAATAAATAAATAAATAAAGAGGGTCAGCTTCCAGGAAACCCAAAGGGACAGGGTGCCTCCTGGGGCCAAGTTATTCCAGCCGTCTTTCCCCTCCAACCACCTGCCTCCCCCATCACCGTCCCCCAGGACTGTCTCAAATTAAAGGGGGGCTGCCACACACAGTTTGTTTCCCCCAAACAGGAGGCTGCTGCAGAAGTGTACCGGCAGGAAGACCTGCTTACTTAGTGTCAGATACTAGTTGAAATTTTAAAGAGAAAGATGTTGGCTTAAGAGGCATTAACAAAACCAGTGCGCATGGGGACCAGGCCTCCTGCTGGGTATTAGCCTTTTCAGACAAAATGCACAGATTTCTGAAAAATCTCTACCAGGGCCAGAGAGGGCCATGAAAAGGACCGAGGACATGGGGTGTGATAAAGAGGACATGGGCCTGACCTGCTCCTGGGAACCACAGGGCCTTTCAAAGCCCATACCTGTCTCAACGCCTGCAATAGTGTACCTACTATGCGCAGGCTCAGTTCACACTTGTGTTCAACACGCCAGGGCCCAGGCCCTGCAGAGGTCACAGTAGGATGGCACCGAGATGGGTCACAGACACAGGTGGGCTGGGGGTCTGCTCTGTGGGGAACAGGGAAGGACTGGGGGCCAGCTGGGCTGCCACCTTGGACACGGTGATGGAGTGGGCCTTGCCAATCAGTTAGACAGACACATCGCTTTCTGTAGTTGCTAAATACTAACATTCCCAAGAGTCTTCCTCCTTCTAGTTTTCTATATTTAAAAATGCTAGATACACTTTTTCTAGCCTCTTGAATAACTCTGGGCTGCCATTTGGGATTTTCCAAAAGGCCCCTATTGATGGGAGGAACCCAGTCTGCTCACTCCGCAGGGTGACTGACCTTCACCACCGCAGTGAGCACACACGAAAGCATCCACGGGGTTAAGTTATTACCAGAATGTGTGTCACTGAAGGGTTTAATGCTCCCCCTTTGAAAATGAAGATGAATCTCAGTTCTTCAATTCACAAGTATCTATTGTGTGGATGCACTTTAGGTAACATTAAATGCACACCCAAAGGGTTTTGAAAATATCTTGTTGCTCTGATCTATTTTACAGTAGCTGTGATGTCATTTAAAATACTTTGATCTTTCCCCAATTCAGGGTCTGGATGTTTAGTTCACGGTTGGCTCGAGGTGTAATGTATTCTTTGCCCAGCAGATGGCGGTGCTGGCCGCAGCCCTCGGCAGGCCGGGCGGTGGGTCTAGG
The DNA here is from genome assembly GCA_004024745.2 of Catagonus wagneri. Lineage (NCBI taxonomy): Eukaryota > Metazoa > Chordata > Mammalia > Artiodactyla > Tayassuidae > Catagonus > Catagonus wagneri. The sequence goes on along the minus strand of PVHT020000521.1, from coordinate 32,609,793 downwards.
TTCCTGACAGACCGCAGACGGAGCAACATTTTTGAGGCCCGAGCATGAGCATCGTTCCGTGTGTGTCCTACGCGAGGATCCAGGTCCAGAAACGCACAGGGTGCCGTGGATTCGGGGTGGCTTGAACCGCGGCCAAAAGCAGGGAAACAAAACAGAACTCCTTCACCCGCTTCAAATCGGGGGAGGTACGAGGACAGGAGGTCGGCAGGGAATTGAGGAGGAAAGGCTGTTAACCTTTCTGCCACGACAGCCTGGCTGGAGCGCTGCCCCCCCCGCTCCCGCCCCCGCCGGGACCGCCCCTCTCCCCTCCTGGTCCAGGCTCGACTGCGGGGGCTGCAGCGGTCCTGCGACACACGTGTGCTCCTGTGATGGTTGATTCACGTGTCAGCTCCACCGCCTGGCCCCCGATGCCTGATTAAACACCGTTACTGGGTGGTCTGGTGGCACCACACAATCCCCCCAGGACGGATCAAACTGTGTGAAGCACCCTCTGCCCATCTGCTCGAGCTCAGCATCCTCTGTGCTCCTGGCTCCCAGGCCCTCAGACTCAGGGCCAGAGGGAGGGGTCGACACAGGGAGTCCCCAGCCCTCCCGCCTCCAGCTACACCACCCATCAGCTCTCCGGGGAGCCTCCAGGGCTTCTCAGCCTCCAGCGTCCCGGAAGCAAATACCTTATGACAGATGTTTTCTAGAAACAGAGATGTAAGTATGGACAGAGATTTGCATATGGACGCAGACACAAACAGGCATCTCCAGGTCCACGTGGCTGTCAGTATCTCCATCTACAGCTGAACCCCCTCCTGGCCTGTCTCCCTGAGACCCCCCCACCCAGGAGCCCCCTGACTTCTAACTGGAGAGGATGCTGGCTGTGCGGAACCAAGAGCCCAGGAGCAGGAGAAGAATCCAGACAGGCAGGTACGGGGGGCAGCCAATGTGACAAAGGCCCTTCCCGCGGCCCCTGGAGAACACGTGTGTGTCTGTGTGTCTGTGTATGTGTGTGTCTGTGTGTGTCTATATGTGTCTGCGTATTTGTGAGTGTGTCTGAGCATGTGTGTGTGTGTGTGTCTCTGTGGGTCTGGATGTGTGTCTGTGTCTCTGGGTGTCTGTATTTGTGTGTCTATGTGTGTGTGTGTCTGTGAGTGTGTCCATGTGTGTCTGTGTTTCCCTGCTTATGTCTCTGTGTGTCTATGTGTGCCTTGTGGGTGTCTCTATGTGTCTGTATTTGTGTGTCTGTGTGTGTGTCTCTGTGTATCTATGTGTCTGTGTGTGTGTGTGTCTCTGTGTGTCTGTGGGGGGGTAACTGCTCACTGCCACTTTGTGTGATAAGCTCTGATGTTAGTTATTCTGCTCTATTTCAATCCATATGTGCAGCCACATCCCAGCAAATTGATTTCCTGATGCGTGAGTCACACCTGCGGTCTGGAAATGCTGATGGGTGAGGCAACTGATTCCTGCTAGCATTTCCGCAGCTTAGAAGGTGCCCGGCTGTGTGGGGTGGGACCAAGTACCAGCTACTAGGATGGAGAAAAACAAAAACGAAGAAGCAGTTGGAAGTGCGCAGGGGCGTCCTGGCAGCTCCCGCCTGCCCCTGCACCCCTGCAGTTTCTGGAACCTCAAATTTCATCTGACTCAGTCCATGTCCAGTCCCCCGAGGACTGGGGGCTGCTCCGCTCCCTGCACAGGGGCAGCCGCGGGCCGAGTCCCGCTGTGTCCCCGCCTCTGCTGAGCCCAGGTTCGTGGGAAATGGAGCAGAGGGAATGGGGGGGCAGTCAGGGGCCTCTGGTTTCTGATGCTTGTCCCTCAGAATGTCGAGGTCATTGATCAAGTCTGCTTTTCTGCCGGAAGGTGGAGCTCAGCCCCCCATCTCCCGGGGCACGTGGGCCCCTTCTCCCCGTGGTCCCTGCTCCTGACGGGGCAGAAAACGACCCAACCTGCACTCAGGGGCCTTCGGGCTCTGCTGCGGTCACAGCCCTCCACCCTCGGCGCTGAGCGCCTGCCTCACTCACTCGCAGCGGCGGCCTCCCCGCCCGAGGACAGGCCCCCACACACTCAGAGGCATGTGACAGGCAGGTTGGTCCAGGCCCTGTGAGTCCTGACCCATGATTCCTCCCGGCCTCAGCTTCGTGGGGACGCGGGTGGACCGCCCGATGGCCTTGGCACAGGCACCCTCACTGCATCCAGCCCCCCAAACTGTGGCGTCCAGGGGCCTGTCCTGCACCGGGCTTAGTACTGCCTTCTCCAGGAAGCCCTCCCTGACACTCAGGACCCCGGTCATGCCAGCGACCGGGGCACAGCTGGGCTAGGCCTGTTCACGGCACAGCAGGAGCTCGAGAACTGCTGAAATAACTGCTCCTACTTCCGCTTTTATATGATCCTTCCTTCCTAGAATCCGAATCTCCATTTGAGTTTAATGCATTTGAATTGGGCCAAAGAAGTATCAGAGATGATTGGTGTCTGGATGGGGTGGGGGTGGGAATCGTCCATAGCTCAGGGCCAAGGCTTTGAGAAGCACCTCTCTGACGCGGTCGCAAGCTCCCCGGACCCACGACCCTGTGGCAAAGGGACACAGAGATCAAAGAAAATCCTTTAACCACTAAGGAGAGCTGTGAGGAATTAACAGCTTCCTCTTGCTTTTCTCCACTGTGGTCCCTGCTCTGGGCACCGTTGTTGCATTTGCTCCTGGATGCCATCCCGCTGGAACCGAGGAAACGGGAGGAATTCAGACCAGAAGCCAACAGTAAGAAAGAGCCTTTGTCTGTCCTTTGTTCCCACAGCCGCTTTCACACACACAAAGGCGGCCGTGGACACTGCTCCGCTGTGTCCCTGCCCTGGGTGTTTACAGATGGGGTCTGTGACCAGCAAGAGGGGATGGGACAGGCCGTGTGTGCAGAACAGCACCTGGCAAAGCAGGGCGTCGGCTGTAAAGTCCTTCCGAGGAAAAGGACGCCGAGGCTGAATAACAGAAAAGTGGAGAAGAAAAGGAATGGGAACTGCCCAGGTGAGGTCCGCGCACGGGACACGCTGGGGTCCTGTCCCCGCCCCAAGCCAGTGGCGCCGAAGGTGCCGATTTCGCCCCGAAGGTGCCCTGCCTTGGAGGAGATTCCAGGACGCTGCGCCCTGATGGAAACTAAGATTTACTGCCGTCTCTGTGTCTGGTTCCCGTGGCCTCGGGCTCCGCCAGCGATGCCTCACAAAGGCTGGCGTCCTGGGCCTTTCAGACCCAGACTGAAGCTGCTTTTAGAGCAGCAGACGTGACCACATCCTCCTGTAAGTCCCCACTCGCATCCCCAGATCTCATTTGCAGAGTAAACACTCTCTAAATGACCACAGCTGTTGTGCAGCTTTGCGCTGGCCGCGGAAGCCTCGGTCTTGACCTCCCACATCCCAGGAACGCTGTCTGAAGGAAAACAGCCTTCGTGACCCACAGACCCAATATCAGGTTACTCCTACACTATCCGGAGGGGCCCGTGGTCTAAAACCCAGGAGGAAACAGGGCAGCCTGACTTGGCCTGTGCAATACATTTCAATGACAATGCAATGCTGAAACCGCAGCAAAGGATGTGATGTATATTTTTCAGATATTAATTTTTTTCTTAGATTGTATGTGCAAGCCCAATTCTACCATCATGGCTCAAATTTTAGAGAGTTTCCAAGTTATGCCGAAGCAGGAGATGCTTTCAGAATGCACAAGAAAGGCTAATGTTGAGTTGGCAGAAAAAGGCGTGGGGTTGGACTTGAATCTCACTGGTGTCTGGGCATTGCCCCCAACAGTGCTACCCACTCTGCCCGAGGACCCCACAGCTCCATCCAGACTTCAACACCAGGACCATCTGCCAAACTCCAGCAGGGCCACCAGTCCCTCGAAGCTGTGTCCCAGGAGGACCAGACCCCGAGGAGGCCCCAGGCTGCCGGGAGGGCCCACCGTCTGGGCCAGCCGCAGCCCTGACCTTCCCAAGAGCATTTACTAACTAGGGCTGAGGAGGGTGAGCCCCTCCTCTGTGCCTTGGGGACAGCTGTGCACCTGCCACAGCCCAGGAGCGTCTCTCAAGGACCCGAGAGTCATGCCTTTCAGACGGAATCATCAGAAAGGACAGGGCCGGGGTCCCAGGCCCTGGGGAGGGCGGAGTCCTGACTCGGGCAGCTGCCACCTGCGGACACACGGCCTGTTGTGGTTTGGGGCCGGCCTTGGCACCGTCCCCGGGTCCCCTGTGTCCCCTCCTGCTCCCTCAGTCTTGCTGGAAGTTGCTGTCACCTCCGTTTGAATCCCGGGGGCCCTGGCCCTTCCCACTGTGGATAGGAACTGAAGACACGTCGTCACCGCTTTAAATGAGGTCCCTTTTCTGTCCTCGAGGGGCTTCAAGGTCAGGAGGACTGACTCAGGCCCAAGCCTTGGTCTGGGGGGAGGGAGGGTGGCCACCAGGACGTCATCTTTGGCATCAGCTATGGGGCGTGAGCCCGGGCCCTGTAAGGACGGGGGGCCGGGATGTGCGGGCTGTGGGCACGGGCACGTGACTGCGGGGCCGGAGCGCGGCTGGTGAGGAAAGAGCAGGGGGTGGATGGTGAGCACGCGTGGGCTTGGCAGTTAGGGTTTGGCAGATCCCCCACCTACTCCTGGGCCGTCTAAGGGCTGTTCGGAACACGGCTTTTACCCCCAAATGCAAAATGGCCAGGTGGGCATGGGTCAGTCCTGCAGCCGCGGCGTCTTACCCTCTGTCCAGGCGTCAGCCACGCACGCGGCTCCCTCAGCGAGAGGGTCCCTTGAGCCTGGGCCTGGTGGGGGTTCAAGGACACGCTCTCCCTCCTCTGCGTTTCCAAGTGCCGAGTGCCTGCCCTGTCCCAGGTGCCGACCGAGATCTGGGGACGCGGGGGTCAGTGGGACCAGCCCCCTCCCCTGTCTGCAGGGGGCTTGATTTCCGGTGAGGAAGGCAGACCACAGTCACAGATAAAGACCCACTCACTGGATACTAGCAACAGAAACTAAATTGATAATAATAAAGACACAGGCAGGTAATAATAAGAAAGATATGACATAGTGGATATTAATAATAAAGACATGATCTCAATGGGTAATGCCTGACATAACAGGAAAGTAATAATAAAGACACAATATGCTGGACATCAACAACAAAGACGTTAGCAAGAGCCATCAAGAAAAACAAAACATGCTGAGTGGACAGTGCCCGGGGTGGAGGTAGTGAAGTTTGGACTGAGAGAGAGAGGTGGGAGATGAGGCTGGGAGATGTGGGGACAGAGGCCCAGGCTGAGGGGACACAGGTGAACACGGTGGGATGGGCCTGAGGAAGCCAGACAGCCTAGTGCCTGGAGAAGTGTGAAGATGGGGGAACAGCAGGGAGTGTGTGCAGAGGGTGGCAGAGGCAGTCTCAGAGCCCTGTGGGCCAGATCTGGAGTTTGGGGTCCATGGGGGTGTGCTGGCACCAGAGGGCCTGTGTTGGGGAGTGACAGGCCTGTCCCAGGAATGGGTCATCCTTGGGGTGATGACAAAGGCCAAAGGGTGAGATTCGGGCTGGGTCGTCCCCATGGATTAAGATCCTGCAAGTTCCTCACAAAACCCTGCACTCTGCCCATCACTGCCAGAGCCTGGAGATGTCCAAGGTGAACGGGGAAATAAACTGTGGAACATCCCGACAAGAGAAGATTATTTAGCACTAAAAAGAATCGAGCCCTGAAAAGACATGGGGGAAACTTAAATGCATGTGACTACGTGGAAGAAGCCAATCGGAAAGGCCCCATGTGTGACTCCAACTCCATGACAACCTAGAAAAGGACAAACTATGGAGACGGTCACAAGATCAGTGTTTCCGGGGGGGAGGGCAGGGATGATGACCAGAGGAGGGGCACAGAGGGGTCTTAGGGCCGTGACACTGCTCTGCGTGATATCATCATAGTGAATTCATGTCCTTATACATTTGCCCAAAACCAAAGACCATCAAACACCAGGAGTGAACCCCAGGGTGAACCCCAGGGTGAACCACGGCCTCCGGGGGACAGTGATGTGTCAGTGGAGGTTCATCAGCTGTTACAAACGGACCGTCTGGTGGGGACACTGATGGGGGGTGGGCCATGTGTGGGGTGGGAGCAGGACTGCTCAGCTGGGTGCTCCCTCCATGGGCAGAAGCAGCAGCACAGCACACCTGTCAGGAAGGTTCCAGAAGGGCCACTGCCGTCCTGTAGTGCTTCTGATTTCTCAACCCAGAATTACTGGGTGATTGGACTCTGAACTGCAGTTCCCAGGAGCTGCCTGGGACTCCCCCGCCATGAGTGAGACCACGTGCCTTCCTTCATCCCACTTGTGCTTTGTGACACCATCACCTCTCTGGGGTCACCAACAACTTCAGGTGGCGTCTGCACGATGGACGTCAGCAGAGAACAGAGCCCCAGGCCACGGGCCTAGACCACGGCCACCAGGACCACCAGCATCTGACCACCTGCGCTGGTTGCTAAAAATGCAGGTTCCTGGCTCCAGCTCAGACACATTAAATGGGAGTCTGTCCTACAGAGACGTAGGAATTCATATTGTTAAGCAGAAACCCCACCGGACACCATGGCATGTAGGTGCCCACATCCAACCTCGTGAACGCACTCAAGGGTGTCACATTCTACCATCTGGGAAATGTGAGCATCCATGGGCCCAGCGCTTAGTCCTGCAACGTGGCAGGAGGCAGAACCAGACTCACGCGGACCTGGGACGACCCACTTCGGTGGTTCTGCTGAGTTACGACCAGAGGAGGCCATGCGGCGTTCAGCTCTCTGATGACCCGTGAGGTCCCCGCCTCTGAAACGCTCCCGTGACCGGCTCTCAGCATGACCTCTGTGGGATGAGGCTGTGTGCTTTCAAGGCTTAATCTCCTCAGCTGAAATGTCTGGCCGTCTTCTGAGACTGCTGTGAAACAGGCACGCCCCCGCCGCAGTGCCCGGACCCCTAGAGTCAGTGCCCCGGGGTAGAGACGCGCGCAGGCTCCCAGCCCGAGAACCGGGCACAAGGAACTCTTCTTCATAAGGATAGCTGCAACGTCATTTGTCTGAAGAGGTTGCTTCTCACTTGGCAAGATGATCACGCTTGGGTGACTTCCTCCTGCATCCCTCACCCGCCCCAACTTCCCTTTGTCAGATGCGTCACCTCCATCTGAAAAGCCCATGTGTTTGGTGCCATTACATCTACTGTAAAAGATGCCAAAGGCCAAGAAAGTCATTCTCATTGATCATCAAAATCCCAACACTCAGCAGGGGAAAGCAGGAAGCCATGGGAAAGTGCAGGTTTAAGGATATTTTTGCAGAAGACGCGATGGAAGTTCAGGTCGGTGAGAGTCCTTCTCCACCCTTTGCTTAAAAATATCCCGTTAGCAGCATCTTCCCCATGAAAAGGTAAAGGTTTCTACGAGGGAAGATAATTTTTAAAGAATCCCTACAGAGGAACAGTAACATGAGTCCATACTTTCGTTGGGTGTGAATGTTTGAGGGCACACCATTTTACAGACTTTCCATTCCAGGACGCAGAGGCAGGAGCACTGGCTCTGATGGAATCATCAGTTTCCAGGCGGGAGAAGAGTATGATGTGTTAGCCGAGAGGTCCAGGCTCTGGGGCAGGTGGCCCAGACGACCTCCCACCACCCCGACATCACAGCCTCACTGAGTCCCTGTCACAGCACCTTCTCTCCGGGCCTTCAGGCCACCTCTCCCCTGCAGCCTGGGGCTCTGACGGCTCTTCCAGAGCTGGCGCTGGGCCCTGCCCCATCCCCGCTGCCCTGCTCCATCTCAGACCCTGCACGCCCCTCCCCCAAGCCACTGCCATGGGAGATTCTGTGCAAAGAGCCCCCGGAAGTTCATGTGCAACGGCCCATGTCTGACACGCCCATCCAGGCTCCAGCCGGAAACTAAACAGAGTGCAATGGACAGTTTCTAACCACCCCCAAACCCGGAGAGCCGGGAGCCCCATGGTCAGCTCCAGCACGCCGGGAAACGGTGCCCCAGGGGACAGATGGCCGTCCCCATCCTCCTGCCGTGGGTGGAAATGTCCAGGCTGGCACGTCCGCTGTCTCTCGGCCCCTCCCTAGCCCTGCGCCCGGGAGAAGGGGGAGCCGAGGGCCAGACATGAGGGAGGCCCTGCCCTTCCCACTCCGGGCTCCTTCCTCGGGATCTGCGCCTGCGAGGAACAGGCATCGTCCGTGCCCACCGTCTGTGCCTGCCTCGGTTTATAAAGGTGACATGTGACATGGGAGGACTCAGTGACAAGGAAAGAAAAATATCACTCAGTTCCCCAGAGGGGAGGGGCAGGCTCACCTCCAAGGGCAAGGGAGGGGCACGGGGCGTGGGTCCAGGTGCAGAAGGCAGGATCCAGGCGGGTCGAGGCCCAGCCTTTACTGGGGTCTCCAGGGGACAGGCAGGGCAGGGGAACACATAATACTGGCCGGTTTTAATGGTTTTGTTGGGTTCTGGGTGGCAGGGGTGTCCCAAGCTGCCTGGCTCCCAGGGGATTCAGGCAGAGGAATGTTGCCTCCTGGGGGCAGGGGGACAGAGGAGGCCTGGCTGGTGGTTGGCATGTGTCACCAGGGGAGCTGCTCGCTGGGAGGGGCCAACCCTTCCCAGGCAGGAGGTTTAATTTTTTTTTTTTTTTTGGCTTTTTGTCTTTTTAGGGCTGCACCTGTGAAATATGGAGGTTCCCAGGCTAGGCATCCAATCGGAGCTGTTGCTGCCAGCCTACACCACATCTCACGGCAATGCTGGATCCTTAACCCACTGAGCAAGGCCAGAGATCGAACCCACAAACTCATGATTCTTAGTCGGATTTGTTTCCGCTGCGCCATGACGGGAATTCCAGCGGGAGGTTTAAGATGGCAGAACATTGTACAGACAGGAGACAAACCCCGTGTTCATCCACCTGCACCTGTGGGTCCGCAGGCCGGCACCCTCCGAAGGGGGCACGGGCCGACACCACCTGACTCGGGGCACAGGCACCCCTTCTCTCCCCTCCTGTGCTGGTCAAAGTGTCTGTCTGACCAGTGAGCCCATTTCTCAACTTACTCTGAACTTGGCTGGGGAGGGGAGGGGAGCAGGAGGAACCCCCCCTGGCCCCAATTCTGTGCCCTCTGGCATTTTAGAGGGAGCAGGTGTTTCCCAGGAAGCTGGGAGTAACACAGGGAAACCCAGTGAATGTGCTTTGCTGCTGCTGCACCTGAAGCACCCACTGGCACCCCAAACCCTGGGAGGGGTTGGGATGTGGGACCCACAGCTGTGTTAGTTGTGCATCTGATTTTCTCTGCTGTGTGATGTTTTGACTTGGGAGAGTCTCCCCCCAACCTCCAGGGCCCGGGTCTCCCTAGAGACAGCAAAGGGCGGAGAGCACGACCTCCATAGAGAACCCACCCAGGCAAGTCCCCTGCCCAGCCTCACACAGGCCAGCACCTCCCCGGCCTGGCCACTGAAGCCCTGGGGACCCCTCGCGGTGTCCAGTTCCCAGCTGTCCACCCTGCCTGCCCTCCCAGGGAAATCCAGTGAAGGCTCTCCCTTCCCTCTGCGACCCTGACCAAAGCCAGGTGGGCCTGGACACCTCCCTGTGCTGTGAGTCTAACAAACTTCTTCCTCTGAGTCCGAGTCCTGTCCTCTCCTGTGGCCACACCTCTCCCACCCCACCGCCAATGCCACAGCTTAAGAGAATGGCCTCTCCAGGAAGCGGCGCAGCCAGAGGGGCCAAGGGGCCAAGGGAGGCAGGGGGAGATGCCCAAAGGTACCTGATGCCCAGAACTAGACCCCCTTCCTTAGAATCGGAAGGTGGAAGGACCCCGCCCCCTCACGGAGAGCCGCCCACCTGCTCATTCACGGATGGGGGATCCAGTCCCAGGCCTGGCTGGCAGATCCCAAGTCCTCCAGCCCCAGGGAGCGCGACCCCAGAAGAGGATGCCCCGGCAGGGCTCTGCGCTCAAGAAAAGACACAGGAAGGGCCCAAAGATTTCAGGAGCGCTGGCATCGCCCTGTGGTTTATTTCATTTTGACACAAACACACAGACATACAGGATTTCAGGGGATCCGTGCCCAGGCCTGGGACACTGAGTAGCCAGCGGGCACCATCTTCCACAGGCACGTGTCTTAATCCGCGGCAGCGCTGTGGCGCCGCTTAGACCTTTCCAAAGCCGGGGAGGAGTTTCCGTCTCCCATGAGAACACACCTGGCTTTTTGTTCCAACTCATTTCAAACCCACTCCCCAAGCAGGCAGAAAGCGGCGCCCCTGCCAGCTGGGCGCTGAGTGGGAGCCGCGTGGCTCAGGCATCTACCAGGACCCGGGGCTCGGAGAGGGCGGCTGCTGACACAGATCCAGGCGCCACGGGAACTTGACACACTCCCACCCGTAGCTCTTACCACCTTCCCGTGAACAATACTATGGCAGAGGAAAAGGGAAATAGGAACACTGATTTCTTTTAACACCAAAATAAAACACGTTATAAGTTGGGAATGCATGGAAAATAAGACAGAACACAAAATAGCGCTTTTGTTTACATTTCGCCCCAGGAAGGTGTTACAACAGATTAAGTCCTGAAACCATCTTAACTTCAGGAAAAAGGCAAAGAACCAAAAATTCTGTTTCAAAATATTTCACAGGAAGTTACCCAAGAGACCAAAAGATTAAACGGAAGCTACTAGAATTACTAAAGTGACAACAGAAATGAACAGAAATGGAGCAGGTAATTCATTTTAAGTATTTGCAGCAAAACTGATACAGGCAGGAGTTTTAACTAAGGAGCAAAAGAATTTCCACAGCATTTATTCTCTTCAAGGAAAAAGAAAAGGTGCCACCACAGATTGAGAAATAATGAGACGCTCTATTTGGAGTTCCAAAGCCGGCTCCATAAAGTGCCAGGACTCCACCCTGGCGCTGGGGCTGTTCCCAAGACCAAGCGTGAAAAACGGAAAAAATGAAGACGTCTTAAGCCAACAATACAAAGGTCGTTGCCTCTCGACTAACCGAAAGATGGAACTTTTGTGAATTACAAGGTTTCCCCTTAAAATGCCACTGTGATTTCAAATATTTGGGAATGTCCATGTGCATGAGTTTTGTAATTTTGTGAGATTTATGGATGGATGTGGTAAAGGCATTAACTTCATTCGATTCTTAACTGATCGAAGAGCAGGGTTATTTTTGCACCGTCTCTCTAAACAGAGTTGGACAGAGACTTAGAATGTCACAGCTGATATGACAAGATCCTTCCTCGGAACACAGACCAGAGGCAGCTCTCTGCTGTGCTTCCCCCTCCTGCCAGCCGTCCACCAAACCAATGACCTTGGACGGGGTGGCTTTTCCATTTGTTTAATCGGTGCACACCCTCCTGGCCCCACACCCCAGGTACTGGCCCCAGAAAAGCAAAATAAACTGGTCCCCAGAGCATGCCACGTTCTCTGATATCTGTTCTCGTGACATTCCTATTAGAAATGTGGTCTGTAAGGTTCTGCGGCCTCCACCCATACTAAGCCTCCTTGGGTATTTCATCCTGACAGGTCCCTGCACTCTGGGGCCAGCTCCCACAGGAAGTGATGCTATGTCTCGAACAGACATTCCTCCATCCAGTTAAAGGATGAAATAATATTTATCACGTGGCTGTCTGCACTGGCTCTAACACACCCTCCCCCATCCTCCTCTGGGTAGCGTTTACTTTGGAAGCCCATTTCAGCCTTTGTGTTTTTAAACTGTGAACATCATACAAATGATTTCTCAAGTAAAGTCACAGTGATAATAGCTCACGAGTTTGCTGTGGGAGGAATGAAAATACTAAATTGGTTCCATTTCATATCAAAGTTTTAGCATAAATAATGCAAGTCTAGAGAAAAATGTAGTATCATGTGAAACACTTGTGTCTTTAAAAGAACACTGTTTCTTTTGGATCTTAATTTTTTTTTTTTCCTGTCGGTCCTCCAGTCCATTCCTACAAAAAAGCCAAAGAAGTCAGGCAATAGGAAGCCTGTTTTTCATGCGGAAGATGATGAGCCATGCTCTTAGGTCAGCAGCAGCCATAAGCAGGCACACAAGTCACCAGCCACTCCTGACCCTCTGGCACATGCAGAATTAAGCTGTCCTTCCTAAACATGCTTAACTGATCACCTCATCACCACAGCCTCTTTCAAAAGCAAAACCTAGATCCATATACCCACCAAATGACAAAGAGAGGTCAACTGCCAACACTAGAATCAGGAGTAAATCACAGCAAGGTACACGTGACTTCATCTACTTATGTGCCAGTAACTTTCAAAGTTTACTTCTCCTATTGCAATAAAAAATAGGGTTGGACTCAGAATTCAAATCATTTTGCCTCTATTTATGAGTGTATACTTTCTCCTTAAACTCTTAATCAATAGTAAGCCCAGTCTATACATATTTGGAAAGTAAAATGTTATAACAGATGAGGAAAGACCAACTGACTTGTTTTTAATCCTTGTGCCCTGTCAAAGTAGTGAATTTCAGGCTAATTCTATTAAGGTATTTTAGAAGTCACAGTTAGAAAAATGTAGTTTACTCACTCTACTACCTTATACATATACGTTATTACCCCTTACGTCAATAAGCTCACTGTCATTCTGCCACACTTTCTTAGAAAGATGCTTGTAAAAATGAATATCCCTCATCAGAGTCACACAATTCATATTTACAACATCATAGGTAGTGGGTTCAAACTGTGCCTGCAGATTTTTCTTAGAACTCTTAGAGAGAAAGGATTTTAACCTCCTTTTGGGGGGGGAGGGGACACTACTGTCTTGGAACCCACTATAAAATATGAAAGTGGCTGACCATACCCGGTAGCTACCAAATCCCCTTTTAAAACAGACAAGCGCCACGTTCATGATCAGCTTTTCCTCCTGATGACATGTTCTTTGGTAAACATTTCGTCACCAAAGACTTAAAACTAAATAACAGGAAATCATTATTATATCATTGAACATGATTATTAACATCCTTGGACTTGGAAACTTAAACCCACCTCGGTTAAGCATGAGACAGTACCGAGGTTGAGGTGTGTGGGCCTCTGGGCCCAGGGCCACCTAAGTGACGGAGGAAAAACTTCCAATGCTTACAGGACAGGAGAGCTTATTGGTAATCAAAGAGTTTACCTCTAATGCTTATTATGTTGAAGCGGAGCCAACCAAAGCTTCAGAACATATGTCTGGAACTTTTAAAACTAAGTTAGAAAGGATTTAAGGGCTTTATTTATCAGTTATAATTTTAAACCTCAAGCCAAAAAAAGTGTAACCTTCTTTCAGTGGTTCCATTGACACAGTTCCTGTTGGCCTAGTTTAGGATCTCAACTCTGAGAGGTGACCTCAAGGTCCCCCAGGGGCCCTCTCATGGTGCAGTAAGCAAGGTACCCAGTACCCCCACGCAACTCATCTGGCCTCCTGGCCACTCCACGAGTGACCATGACTCACTGGGGTACACTCCAGGCCCCACCCACTGTACCCTGAAGCATAATCTGATTCTATTTCCTTCTTTCACAGGTATTTTGTATCTTAGTTGTAAGGTTGTCTATTTGCACACATCCTACATCTTACACCATCGGCCCATTAAGCAAGCAAAGCAAAGGGAATGCAGAATAGGAAGCAGACCTTTACACAGCATCACAAGAGATCTTCAAGGCCTTGTGACAAGCTCCCACCTGCTAAGCGCTAAATGACCCCCGTGGGCGGCGACCACCCACGACTCTTTTCCTCCCCACTTTCACTCCTCTAGCCCCTTCCAGGCTCCTGGTTGGGGCCTCCGCCCATGGGGTGTCCCCTGTCCCAGGGCCGGAAAGGGACACGCCCATGTGACCCCAGCCCACCCTACGCGGCGCCCTCCTCGCCTCTGTCCGGCTTTTCCAGCAGGTTGAGCACGAACGGGAAGAGCAGGCCCCGGGCGTCCGGAGGGGCTCGGAGCGACTGGAGCTCGAAGCTGCCTTCCGGGGCCGCGTCGCCGGCGCCAGGCTCGCAGTCTCGGGGCGGCACAAAGCGCCAGGTGCCCGCGCGGCTCACGCAGTAAATGGTGCCATCCAGCGCGGCGCAGCGGAAGGGCTGCAGGCTCGACGGCGCTCCCGGGGGCCGCAGGTGCGATGCGCAGCGGCTCCACTGCTTGGCCAGGCAGTGGTAGCGGAGCACACTGACCGCTCCGGCTGGTCCGGCCGCCGGAGCGTCGCCTCGGCCCCCGCACAGATCGAAGCGGTAGATGGAGCCGTCCAGGGCCACCATGTCGGCTGAGCGCTCGCGGCTGCTACTGCAGGGGCACTCCTGCCACTCGTCGCGCCGAGGGTCATACTTGAGCAGGCGGTAGAAAAGCGAGCCTCCCGACACGTATATCTCGCCATTGCAAGTGGTGGCTTCGTGAGCCACGGCGAAGGCGCCCCGGGGCAGCGGGGCCACGGTGGCCCAGCGGTCGGCGCGCGGGTCGTAGCGCTCCACGCTGAGGAGGCACTCGCCGCCCACGGCATACAGGTTGCCGTCCAGGGCCAGCAGCTTCAGCTGCGAGCGCGCCTGGCGCAGCGGTCTTACGGTGCTCCAGCAGTCGGTGGCCGGGTTGTAGCAGAAAACCTGGTCCGAGGGTCGCGCGCGGCCGTCGGGCCCCGCTGGCCCCACGCCGCCGGCCACGAAGAGGTAGTTGTAGAGCACGCACAGACCGCAGCCCCGCGTCGGCGCGCCCTCGGGCAGCCGCGTCAGCTCGCGCCACTCACCGGCCACCTCGTGGAAGCAGTAGACGGCGGCGTCGCCGCGGCCCTCAGCGTCCCCCGACGGACTCTGCGGGCGGCTTCCCGCACGCTCCCCGGCCGGCCCGAGCGCGGCGGCCAGCAGGCGGGCCCTGCCCGCGCGCAGGCGGCGGCGCAGCAGCAGGTCGCGCTCGGCGCCCGACAGGCGCCCGAAGACCGCGGGCTCGCGCAGCACTTCAAGGTAATGGTCGCTCATGAAGCGGTAGGCGGCTTCGCGCAGCTCCGCCAGCCGCTGCCGCTTGGCTGCGCTCAATACCTCGTAACAGTTGGCCAGGCTCAGCTGCGGCGCCACGGCGTCGGTGGCGCGTTGCGCTGCACAGGGCAGCTGCAGGCGGCGAGCGCCGGCCACTACCTCGGCCACGTTGTCGGGCCGCACGCCCGCCATGCGCCCGGTGTACGCGTAGGCCAGCAGCAGCCGCAGCGCCGCCCAGCTCACGCCCTGCACCCGCAGCACGTCCCGCGACGCTCGCGCGCGGAAGTAGTCGCTGCGCGCTGCCAGTACCGCCTTGTGAGCCCGCAGCCTGCGGCCAGACACCTCAATGAGAAGGTCAGGCTCCCCGTGCTCCGGCCCAACGCCGGGGGGGACGGGCGCAGGGTCCCCGGACTCCTCCGGGGACGCAGACTCTTCCGGGGACACGGGCTCCTCCAGGGACACAGGCTCCTCCAGGGACACAGGCTCCTCCAGGGACACGGGCTCCTCCGGGGACGTGCGCTCCTCCTCGGGGGACACGGGATCCTCTTGGGATGCGCGCTCTTCCGGGGACGCGGCACCCGCACTGCCGACCTCCCACTGCCTCTCCACCACCCTCTGGCCGCTGCGTAGCGAGGGCGGGGAGGCCCCGGCGCTGTCCGCGGCGGAGGCGCGAGACTGCGGCGGGGAGTCGTCTCCGGAGCTGAAGCACAGGGACGCGCTGAGACTGCAGGGTGTCTGCGCCGGGGACGCAGCGCCCTCCCCCGCGGCCGCGTCCGGCAGCTGCAGGCTGCCCTCTCCCGGAGCCTCGGCAGCGCTGCCCCGACCTGCGGCCTGGCCGCACGCTCCGTGCGCAAAGGCGCGCCGGGGCTCGGCGCCGAGGACGCGGGGGGCCACCGGGTTCTCCATGAGAGCGCTTTCTCCCGCCGAGGCCCCACGCTCAGCAGCCCCGCATAACTTCGCCCTGACTCTGGCAGCTCAAGGTCGATCGCTCCTCTGGGGTTCCTGGCTTCACACGCTTTTCCTGGCAAGCGATCAGATTTCGCTTGCGTCCACACCGGGTTTTGCTCACACGCCGCTCGGCTCACACCCTCCCGATCTCCTCTCCCGCGAAAGGGGCGTGTCGACTGCAGGGCTCTCTCAGCTGAACTTGTGAACTCGGCAAGGTTACTGCCCTGCAGCTAGCTCTCTGCCAGGGTCTTTGTGGCTTAGTCTCCAAGCCGCCTGGTGATGCTCGAGTCGATGGGCAGGACGACCCTGCAGCCACGGCTGCTGCTCTCTCTGTATGTAGGTCCTGCCCTGCAGAACTGAGCTGCCAGGCCCTTTCTTCCCAAGGAGTCAGTGATTATCACTCCACATTGCCTCACATCTCTGCCTCCACCGACGACCGACGAATCAGAGACAGGCTGCAGTCAACACTGATTTTCACTCCTGTTGTACAGAGAGCCGCCCCAGGGAGCTTTCTTTTTTGTGTGTGACTCCCATTTGCGATGAAGGTTTATGAATGGTCATCCCGAGAACCTGTGCATATGTCTGGGCACCGGCGCCCCCCTTGAAGTTCCTGCCTCGGCGGTTTTCTCCCAGGGGGAGGGGGAGGGCATAGTTCACTGGCTGGTGGGTGTTAGAAAAACACAACCGCTGTGAACACTGGAAGGGCCTTCCTCCCTTCTCCATCAGGAGGCTTCCTCGGCAACTTCCTCTGCTGGACTATCAGGTGTTTCCATGTCATGTCACCACACTCTTCGTATTCCTGTTTACAGGAGAAAAAGAGAGGGTGTTTGAATTTGCATTTCTCAGCAGGGCTATTCTGTGCCAGTGGCTCTATCCCACTTCCCTCCACAACCTCCAGGTGATGGGATTCAGATTTGGTGGGAGGGAGGATTTGAATTTTTGTGGAGAGCCTGGTGAATAAGATACACGGGATTATTTAGGTATTAAAAACTGTTCCTGTCCTATATCCAATCACTTGTGATAGAACATGATAGAAGATAATATGAGAAAAAGAATATATATATATATATGTATGTCACTTTGCTGTACAGCAGAAATGAACAGAACATTGTAAATCAACTATAATAAAAGATTTAAAAATAATAACAAAAGAAAAAAAAAACAGTTCCTCTCCTGATTTTTGATGCCTGTGAAGAAGCAGCAGTTCAGCCACGGGCCTGAAATACATTGGGTTGAAACGTAGGAAATGGCTGGGTTTGTGGCTCAACAGAGTCAAATATCAGCCATTTCCTATTTTCAGACTAATCATATATATATATACACACACACACACACACACACACATATATATGTAAAACTAAGAACTTTTAGTGAGAAAGTATGACTGGCCTAGGAAAACTTATTGGTTTTACTGTGTGACAGTTTTCCTGAAATCTTACAGTCAGTTATCTCAAGTACAGTCACAGCAGATATTTGGAGACAGGTACCGGGGCCTCTTCTCTGGCGGTGGCCTCAGAGGCTCCAATGCTAAAGTCTGTTTGAACCGCTCATTCTTGGATTCATGTCTCTGAGAAACCTTAGGGAAGCCAAGACTTCAAATACAACACATGCAGCAAAAGAAAAGCCAAAGCCGAAAAAAAAAAAAAATCCACAGGAGTACTTGGAAGACAGACGTGAGCACCTGCAGATGAATTGTTTTAAAATATAGTAAAATATATTTCCTAAATTGGCAAAACCTTCATTGAGATTCCCTGAGCTAGAAGGGGTTGTAGGGCAAGGGAGTCTGACCCAACACAGCTCAGGCTTGTCATCAGACCTTATCTCTCAAGTGAGATAAAGTGCTGCTCAACCACCTACCCTCAACTTCTGAGTTTCTGCAGTCATACTTGGTACTGTCACCTGATCCTTATAAATGCTCAGGGTTGAGTGTGTAGTGTGTGTGTATAAATACATATATGCTTGCCCTGCTCTTCCCATTCCCATGTTACTAAAAAAGCTTTCCCATTGTTCTCAGAAAGAAAAGTGTCTCAGAGTTGGAAATTCAAGACCTTCAGTCTCCTCTCCCTTCCTCTCTGCCTCTGTCTCTGTCCCTCCCCCCTCCCTGTTTTCCAGAAATCTTTAACATAACCTTTTGGGCATATTCACCACGTGCAGGGCACTGTCCAGGACACGTGGGGAGGTGGTGTGCAGAATGTGGGGACGGGCTGACACTCTGACCAGGGTGTGCAGGGCGCGGAGCTGCCGCGTGTTTACTCAGCTGTGCCGGGACCGGCGATGCTGCCTGGGAGGCTAGGCATGGATGGACATGAACCCTGGCCCGCAGCGACCGGAATGTGATGACAGACTGGAAACCTGCAAGGATTTTATAAGCAAAGTTTCTGGCATGTTCCCAAAACGGCAGAGGTGCTTTCTTAGTCAGCGGAGTCATTTGAGGGAAAGTTAGATAACAATTAAGACATACTTACGCATCTTACCCAAGTATACACATGAACCTCAATATCTGAAATAAAGTCAGGAAACTGGCTCTCTTATTTGCTTCATTTTTTTCATACTCTCTCAGGACAATACAGGAGACCTTGGACCCCAGAAAACTAACTGGTATTTTTTTCTTTCTCTTTGGCCAGGAGGAGGGTTTCAGAACTTCCTAGTTCTTTCTTTGGCTTGACTCTCATCAGAATGCGCGAAAGCCCAGCCTGAGCGCTCTCATCATGGACGTCATCACAGACTCACAGGAAAGGCAGGGACACATATGAAAAGCCTAAGTTTGGAATCCTTATGTTTTAAAAGCTCTAGAGAATCAGTGTAAAGCCTGAAAGAATCACGGTAAGTATATATTCTGTCTTAGGCACAATAAGCAAGTGTTCCAAATACAACCTAAGATGTCAGGGATCCAAGCAGGCATGACCTTGCCAGCTCCCTAGGCATCCCTGGCACAGACCACAGAACAGGTTGGCAGAGTCGGGGGGTGGGGGGTGGGGCGAGACCTTGGCACAGCCACTCAATCCCATCCAACTGAAGCGTGACAGCCGCTCACCCAGGCAGATAGCTCCATACCCCATGACCAGGTCAGGAGTCCCTGTTCACTGCACAGTTGGCCAAGGAGACACAAGTCATCTAAACATTGTCAGGTGTGTCAGGAGACTGTCTGTCACTGTGATGCTGGAGGTGGCGCTGCTGGATCCCAGGCACTGGGAGCCACCCAGTGGGGCCACTGTCTGAAGTAAGGTTCTGGAGCACGGCAGGTCCTGGCCCCCACCCAACCTGCAGGATAGATGGTCAGATCCACAGGGGAAATGAGGAAATGAAGCAGAGGGGCCATTTCCTTTATCAAATGATGCTAAAGAAACTCAACGTTAAGAACTATCTTTTTTTGCCCAGATTGTCCCATTACTGGGACGTCCCATTACAGGGACGATGCCTACATCAGCCCATTTTGTGTGCATCAATTTTCTGAGGTGTCAGCAAGTCTGATAAGTTAGGGACAGATTTTTCTGGGTTGGAATTCCAGGATTTTCAGAGGGACTTTCCCCCGATGCTGCAGCTGGTTCCAGAATCAGAATTCCCCCCAAGAAGCTCCTGGAAGACTATGCAGACATGGTGCCCTCACACATAACCAGAAAATAACCAGACTTCCCACCCAACGGAAGTAGAGGTCACAGATGCAGCCAGGATCTGGTGTTGCTGTGTCTGCGGTATAGGCTGGCAGCTGCAGCTCCAATTTGACCTCTAGCCCAAGAACTTCCATATGCCACAGGCACGACCCTAAAAATAAATAAATAAATAAATAAATAAATAAATAAATCTTAAGTAGTGTTTCCCCCTGAAGGATATAAATTTCTTCCTGACATTGCAAGTATCTAAATGGAACTTTTTTTTGGGGGGGGGCCACCCATGGCATAAGGAGTTCACGAGCCAAGAATGGAATCCAAGCCAAAGCTTCAGCCTACACCCCAGCTGCAGCAACACTGGATCCTTAACCCACTGTGCCAAGCCAGGAATCGAACCCAGGCCTCGGCACTGACCCGAGCTGCCACAGAGACAAAACCAAATCCTTAACCCACTCTGCCACTGAGAGAACTCCCTAAACAGATTTTTTTTTAAGTTTCTATGAATTTCTTCACTGTCAATATGAGTTTGTTTTACAAGACTGTTTCCTAATGAGGATGTTATTTATGTACTTAATGTGGACGTCAGATTTATTTAAAATTAAATATGCTTTGTTATAATAACACAGGTTGCTAAAGAGAATCTCCCTTTTAAATAATCAAAATCAAATTAAAATTTTAAATATTTTTTAAAAATATTAGTGAACAGACTTAATTTATCTAAACTTCTGCCACATGTATGTATTGCAGCCAGTTCCTCCTTCATGTCCTCCGCGACATGCCAGCTGAGTGTCACCCTCGTGTCCAGTCACACGCCTGTGACAGCAGAGTGCCGCCGCTTGCCCCCCGCCCTCCCCAAAGGCAGGACCCCATTCCCGCAGTGAAAAGCCTGAGGTTAACTCACAAAGAAAACCACAAACAGAAGAAATACCATTGAGTCTTAGAAACTTGCAGGAAACCTCGGGATTTCTGTTTGACCATATAAGGTGTCGATTCGCTTTAGCCATTCACAATAGATATTGTTTTCCAAGCTTCACTCCTCTTTGGGCCCAAATGAAATGACCTGGTGGTTCTGGGTGCACAGGGCTGCCTTAGGCGGGGCGGGAGGGCAGCCAGAGACCTTCAGTCCAGCCGGAATCCACTCTTTTCTGTAGGAAGCACGGTCCTAGGAAGACCATCAACACAGCATGTCTGGGATCTGCCAAAAGGAAGCATCACCCACAAAATGTACTCATTTTTAAACGCATCCCAAGAGTTCTACTGTCCCGCTGCTAAATGGCAGCTGTTCTGTGGACTTGGAAGGCGTGGAGGGCGCAGGCCCTGGGTCTTGTCTGCAAGGCTCTGGACTCTTCAGGCAAGGAGACGGCGCATGGATGAGAGGAACCCAAAGCCAGATTTAGGCCATGTGTTCCGTGAGGTTTAGGGGTGGCCAGGGCGTCTGGTAAGCAGCCTGGCGTGATGAATAATTAAGTGGGGAAGTGATGTCCTTCCATAGGTCCAGGACGCAAATCAGAGGCTATTCCACCAGGATTTGACTTTTAATTTACTTTTAATGAAGGACATTTAAGACTTGAGACTCTAAGACTCCAGGGGCTGTAACGTAAGCCGAGTGCACTCGTAATAATGAAACAGCCTGCGTCTATTTTGTCTGTTTAACAAGCATTGCTGTCACGTGTGTGACATCACAGGACACAGGAGACCCACACAAGCAACCCTTCTGTGGGGTCATCGTTTTTACCTCCCAGACAGTGAGATGTGAGGCGATTTCATCAACCTCATACAATTTATCCGCCCCAAACTTCGTGGGTGGCAGAACAAGAAACACCTCGAGGCCCTGGCCAATGCTCTGAAGCCCCCGACTGTCAGCAGCCCCAGCGCTGCGTCGGTGCACTGGCGGGTTAGGCGCCCGCAAAACGCTCTGGTGTCCGGATGGCTGCCCAGCACACCCTGTGAGAGGATCGATCCCAGGGTCGCTCCCACCTTCGAGAGTAAAGCAGACCTGGGGTGGGGGTGGGGTGCTGTGGAAGATCATGGGGTGTGACTCAAACCGGCGCTGCTCTGGGGGCTTGATTTAGGGGAATAGGCCTCACGGGAGGAAGTAAAATTATTGAGGATTTCCAAAAGAAAAGCTTTTATGTAAGAGCTAGTCTCAAAGTGCAACCTCCTTCCGCTGGGAAATGAGGCACCGGGCCATTCACTCCAGAGTCTCCGCCGCCCTCATCTCCCGGCCCCTCTGCCTGGAACCCCTCTCCATCCTCTGCTCCAGTCGAGGATCGAGGATCGGAGCTCCGCGGCCGTATCCCTGCGTGCAGACCCCCTGTGGGGGTATCCGCATGCATTTCCACCCCAGACCTCTGCCCTGCAATCCCCAGAACCACCTGTCCTCCTCTGAGCCAGAATCCTTGCTCTTTCTCAGGCTCAGGCCCCCAGGGACCTGCTGTCACTGGCGCTGCCTTCCTCACTTTCGTGGCTCCTGTAACGGTGCCGTCTGTGTTCACATGGTACGTCTTATTTTAGTACCTCCTATGCCTGTGTGTCATCCTTTTCCACGAGAATGTGGAATTCATCATTCTAACCCTGGAAGGGATGGGTTCTTGCAAGGGCCACCAGGAAGTGCTTGATGGAGGCATGGATGGTAACCATGGAAACTAGTAAAAAACAACTCTGAAAACAACCAGAATAAAAAAATCATACAACAGCAAGTTCTTAAACTACACAAAGAATGATGTAACTAGGGTATTATCAATGAAATATGATATATAATATACGGTTCACAAAAAAAATTCTTCAAAAAGGATCGGTGGTTGTCTGCGGATGCTGGATCAGATAGGTGTTGTTATCATCTATGTCCAGTTTCTATATGTTCTAAAACAAATATACACTGGCCTCATAATCATAAAGGGCTGTGGGTTTTAAGTGAGAAAGGGGTTCCAGTCCAGACCAGCGCCCAGATCCTGAGCTGGGTCTGGGAGAGCCAGCCTGGCTCAGGCCAGGTCCTCCTGCTGAAGCAACCTGGCCTTCAGGTTGATGGAAGAGAAGGGCTTTGCCCACACAGAGTGGATGTAGGAAGTGGAAAGAGAGGACGGCTCTCTGGACAGGGTCACCCCCTGCCAGGAATCGGCCAACATGGATTCCTGTCTCTTGAAACTGAAATACTTCTGACTATAAACAAGAACCTGCCTCGCCGGGTTGCTGTGGGGAAGAAATGGATGTTTGGAAAAAGCGTAGCCCTGCACAGGCCCCAGCTCCTCGTAACCATGCACTGTGAGATTCTGACCTGGAGAACGTGGTCCCCAGCTCACAGAAAGGCCCGCAGGACAGAGGGACAGTCCCTGCAGGCTGTCCCCAGACCAGCTCCTGGCGCCTTCATGGCAACCTTCCCTCTCAGCCTCAGGATTCACACGTGAGGATGGACAAGAAACAGCT
The DNA here is from genome assembly GCA_004024745.2 of Catagonus wagneri. Taxonomy (NCBI): domain Eukaryota; kingdom Metazoa; phylum Chordata; class Mammalia; order Artiodactyla; family Tayassuidae; genus Catagonus; species Catagonus wagneri. The sequence goes on along the minus strand of PVHT020000521.1, from coordinate 32,586,889 downwards.
GTGATCTTGATTCAAGAGACGAGAAAATGATGGAGGCCCAGAGACACTAAGATACTGGTCTCCAAAAACCAGGGTTAGCAACAGACAAAGCCACAGGGCACCCTCACCTCCGCCGCCGTCTCTGGGGCATCTTACACAGGCCTCAGGAGAAACACCTGGGATTTGCACTTGGTCACTAAGGGAGTAGCCATGTGATTCCCAAGGCTTGCTTCCACCAATCGGGAGCTTCGGAAGTTTGGATGGGAGCCTCAGATTCTGGCCCCTAGCCTCACGCTTTGAGTAGCACAGCCCCACTCTCTGGCCACAGGGTGCGGGGCTGTGACAGAGGCTGGTGGCAGTTACAGGTGTCTCTGTGCCCTTGGCCACTGCCGGTTTGGGGGAAGATGAAGCCAGTGTAGAGAGATGAATTTACACTAAGCCAGCTGGGCAGCTGGGTTACGAAAGCCTGCTGAACAGAGTCCATGTTCTGCTTCCTTCATCGGATTGTGGGTCTCTGCTTTTAATCCAAGAGGTACACGCAGTATGAAAGCTTTGTGATTCCCAAGACAGAGCTTTGTTGGTGCTGCAACAACAGCCCTGAAATCAGCACACTTTAAAGCAGGGAGGCTCCCAGGGGCGTTGCTGCCGTGCTCAGTGAGGCCTATGCCTTCGGCCGCTCCCTAAGGTGCCATCGGCCAGCGGTGCCCCCCTCGGTCCCCATTATGACACAGTCCTGTGCTCACTGGAATCAGCCCCTGAAGAACAGGAAGGAAAGTAGATGAGGATAAGTCCGTAATGGCTCAAAAGAGCCTCCAGGTTAGGTGAGTACAAATTACGAGCTGGGTTCCGGAAGTGCCTTCAGGGAGCAAACTCAGAATAGTCTGCAATAGAAGCACCTGCCTTCGCTTGTGGCTTGGGGTTCATGACTTGCTGACTGAGCCAAGCACAGAGTAGGGGCACTGGGACCCCCAGAGTCACTGAGCCTCTGGAAAGAAGCACATGAAATGCAGTCCTTCCCGGAGATTTCTAGCTCTGAGACCCAATTCTGAGCCATATTCAGGTAAACTTAACTCTTTTCACATAAGTCAAGTTTGTGCATCCACTGAAATCAGGTGTGAGTCCGACCAGTGATGGAGTCAGAAATGAGAGGCCGCCTGGGCCACACAAACCCCACACTTTTCTCAGTTCTTCAGCCTATTCAAGTCCCACTGACATGTCAACACTGATAATAATTAACGGTATTCAGTCATTTGCTCATTTACTCAGCAGATAAACACTGAGCATCGACAGCGTCCCAGGAAATGCCCTGGGTCCCAGACAGCAGCAAGAATCAAGACTTGGTCCTGGTCCCCACATGGCTCACAGTCCAGTGAAAAAGGCAAATATAAGCCATTATTATATGAATTCTAGTGGAATTCCAAAGCACAGTAGGTAAGTGCTATGAAGGAAACAAACAGGAATCTGAGATAACGTGGACGGACCTGCTTCTATCGGCCTCGGAGAGAGAAGGAGGCTAAACACGGGGAACAGACGGAATAACCTCCTTTCTGTGGAAACAGGCTGGACCAGTTCTAGAACCTCAGAGAGGCTGGGGGGACAGGGAGCCCTGTAGTCAGCAGGACAGGGTCCTGTCATCCTAATGACAATGGCACTCCTCTGATGGCGTTAAGGAAGTGAGCAAAGGTGACAGGGAAGTAATGTGATCAGCCTTGTGTTTTGGAGGTTGCTTTGTGACCTTTCGTACAAAAAGAATTGATGAATCTACATTTGGGCTGATTTTCTAACATTGCCGACGTGACCTCACAGGTAAAAACAGATGAACCACATATGGCTCTCTATATTGACACAGATACCTTTCAAAAACATACTTTTGAATTTTTAAAGGTTTGCCGGCTGCAGAAAGATCCCATAGAATACAATTTACTTACATTTAAACATGAAAAAATAGGATATGTACTGCGGGAGTGTGAAAAGGATAGGTGTGAATTCTTACATGGTTGGTCCTCCAGGCAGGAAGGGAGGAGGGAGGGGCCGCCAGCCCTGCACCACGTGGTTTCCTAAAGCCTTAAAGCATAAGTGGCCAGATGATAACGTGTGTCAAGTCTTCCTTGGATACAGGAATACCTTTTATTACACTGTTTACGGTGCTCCAATAGTCTACAACTTACAACTTAAAATGTTATTCCATATGTTTAAAATGCTACCTTATTTGCCAAGCCTCTAGGGCCTAATGCAAAGCGCACAATCTGAGTCGGTAAAAGTACTCGCCAGCTAAGGAGACCCTTACGTGACTGTGTTCCTAGTGTGAAAGAGCTGCGTAACTTAGTCCTAGGTTCAAAGTTCCAGCCAAACTCAAATACGGGAAAGTTATATAAAAACTCACATTCTGTCATCTGTAAAGCTCTAAGCTCTTGATTTTGTAACAGATCAGCCCCGTTCTTGGCAGGCTGAAGCCAAGCAGATTCCTCTTGTATTAACCTCGATTGTTCATTTACCATTGTTGGTATAAATGGCAACGAAGATAGAAACCGGCTCTGCGAGGCCTGTCCTGCTTTGCTTTGGCTAAGGCGGAACGACGGAGCCCTGCCTTCCCCTCCCTGACCCCGGCATCGCCGCGGTGTTAGCACAGTTCCCAGGACAGGATGCTGTTGAGCAGGTACCTCCTCTTCAGACCTAGAAGGTCCTGGGAAAGTGCCTGGGTCCCACCTGGAGACCCAGCCATGCAGAAGCACCTTCTCTTTGGATGCAGAGAGGAGGCACCCGGCAGAGAGATCACAGGGAAGTAAGTTATCCGAACTCGGCACTTGCTCTCTGTCCTCGAAGCAATGAGGGTGGCTGGATAGGACGAGAAGGCAGACGGAAGGACAGCTGATCTCACTGTTGATATACGGCCACTATTCCGGATGTAGAAATCAAGGCAGACATTCTGACGAGGGTACGTTCACCCATGTGAGTGTCAGGAGAGACCATGTCACATTAGGACAGACAGTCCTGAAACAGTCAGGAGTAAGTGGATGCAAAAACCAAATACTTAAAATTACCTTGAACTTGGATCCGAGGAAAGGGTTATTACCCAGCTTCTTTACAGAGTCTTTGAATCTCTGGCTCAGTATGGTTTGTAGATGAAGGCTGCCAACATATTGATTTTTATTGCATTTTCCCCCTAAATGTGCGTTTAAAGTTAATGGCTGCAGTGGGTTCAGAGTGAGAGATCACTTCAGTGTCAGAAAGATGATTCTTCTGGAAACCAGTGCGCCCACGTGAGCAAATGCCACAGTGAGCCCTGGGGAAGGCTGTGACTCCTGCATGTGGCACCAACACCAGCAGACCCCAGGAGCAGCGGCTCCCCACAGCCTGTCTGTTCAGGGCTTAGACGCCACGGGGACGTGTCTCCAGGCCAGCCCCCCAACCCCACCCCCGCCCGCAGGGTCTCAGCACATCCTCCCCACGGAGATGAGGGCTCCACTGCGTCAGCACCTCCCTGAGGTCCCAAGGCCCCAGGCAGATGTGCCCTCTGGGGCCTGGGCCCTCTCTTGCCCCCATCCTGCTTTTGGCAGTCGGCTTCCTTCTCTTTGAGGGGGGCCCTTGGTGAGCAGCAACTGGGCTCCTGAAAGGGCTTTAGGTTTTTATAGAATCTTCCACAGACACTAGAAACGCCCTTTCAGAGCCTGAGGACAAGACACCCATCAAACTGCAACACCAGCCTACCTGTGCCCACAGGCGTGTCACCCTCCAGAAGCTCTGCACCCCAGCCCTCAGATGACAAGCTCAGGAGATGGTCTGACCCCTCGTCAAAACCCAGTCACCAGCACCTCTGAGGACAGCGTGCAGGCGGTGCACATCACATCTGCCGTCTTCACTCAGTCACCGGTAACAGGGTGCAGTCTGTCGTCTCCCCAAACCAGAAGCTCCAGGAAGGCAGGCTGTGCCGCTGACCTGTACCATGACTCAGGGTCTGTGCAGCGTCCTGTGGCGGCAGCTCCGGGTGGGCTTGGGCGGCTGGTTCATTTCAAGCACGTCAGACCACAGCACTTCCTACGCGATGTGGGCATCCCCACCCAGCTGGGAGTCCCTCAGACAGGGCCCCCATGTGCTGGTCACTGGAGTCTCCCGGCCTGGAGATGAGTGTGCACACAGCAGACTGTTACTGCCCACGCATGGAAGCGCGGAGTGCCAGACAGGGCCTGAAGGATCTTCGCATAAACAATAGGGCTTCTAGGAATTTTAAGGACATTTTTTCACAGCATTTCTCAGGAAGTCCAAGGTAGAGAAAGGACGTACATGGATTTGTGGCTATGGCTGTTGTCTAATGGCAGGAATCCCAATAGATCCATAGAAAACCCACTAAGCTTTTAAGATAAGTGTACAGGAAGACATACTGTCAGCTTGGAGTAAATGGGACAGAAAGAGCACAAAATGAAGCCAGGAAACAAACAGACTGAGAAAACCATGCAGCTGCCAACACTAGGTGTCTCTCATGAAAAAGGATGGATGACTTAGAGGGTACAGCCAAGAGTCCAGAAGGCACAGACAGAGCACTGGGGGTGACTCCCAGGAGTGGGACCAAGCCAGCACGTGCCCCACGGCATGGCAGGGCTGCCACATGCCAGGGCTGGTGGTGCCTCTGTTCCCCTTTCTGAACAGGAGGGCCGTGATGCTTAATTTTAGGGGTGAGGTGTCTGGGCCACAGGGCCCAGATGTTTGGTCAGATATCCATCTAGACCTTGTTGCAAAGGTGTTTGCAGATGGATTCACACTCAGATCAGAGGATGGGGGATACAGGTTGCTCTCCATAGTGTCTGACGAGGCCACTTCCTGGCTCAAAGGCGTCTACCTGCTGTGCCCTCACTAAGAGCTCAGTGGGGTCTCTGTTATAAGGACACTAAACCCATCATGGAGGCTCCACCTTCACCAACTGCATCAACTCCCAAAGCACCGCTCCCCTCCCCCCGCTTTGCTGCCCTAATCCCAACACAGGGCAGTGGTGGGGGGGGATGGCTGCTGTTAGGGTTCAACAAATGAATTGGGGGACACATTCAGTACACGGCAGCCATGAAGTTTTTAGGATGGTTGCTGAACAACCACACCAACTAGAGCAAGTGTCCTGTTGCCCACGTTGTCAACTGCAGCCCATGGCAACAGGAAGCTACCAGCCAGCCAACATAATAAGTGTCTTAAATGACCACTCTGATGGCTATTCAGGTAACTGATCAAGGGGGCAGAAGCACCCATGTGCAGTCCCCCGGGAGCCAACATGTGGCAGCAAGAGAGGACGGTGGCTCGGACAAAGGCAGCAGATCTGAGGACCACACTAAGGGCCCCCACGACTCCAACTTTACAGAAAACAGTACTAGCAGCATCCCAGCAGTGCCACGGTGGTTACCAGCTTAGAAAACATGTCAACCACACCATCCCACGTCCCACGTTAACAACTTCCCTTCCTGATTCCGTAGATCTCAGTTCTGTAAAATTAACCCACGTACCACTCTATCAAGTCCTAAGGTATAAACGTCCATCAACTGACAGAGAGGAATTACCAGAGCTAATAAGTGATAAAAATCGTATTAGGTTACAAATCTGTGGCATGTGGTCTAGGTGCACCTTCCCCTTCCTTTCCTCCTCCAGGGTGTCCTGTTCCTCTGTGCACCGTCTTCCCTAGGACCTCCCCTGCCGTCCCCATCCTTCAGACTGAACTCAAATCTCTTTGTCAGATGCTTTCACGGGACTTGTTCCTCTCCTCCAAGGCACTTGCCTGTGTGTTCTTACACACTAATAACCATGGTTATATTTTTCATGCCTTTCACCTTATTAGATTCTATGCTGCAAGGGGTGGGGTGGGGGTGGGGACTGCATCTATTTTAAATGCCACTGTACTCCCAACACCTAGAATTGGGGTAGACAGCTGATAAATATTTGTGAAAGAAATTGATCACCAGCAGCTATTGCATAAGACATGCAGTGGCTTCAATTTCCAAGACACTGTTTATTTTAATTTCCTTTCCAGCAGAAGCTGGTTGCTGGCAAAAGGCAAACTCCTGGAAGTTTTTGCTTTATTCCAAAAGTCATTGCTCATTGTTAACTATTTGGCAAAGATGTGCTGGTGCCAACACTATAATTTTAACATAATTACAATAATTCCAAGAGAAAAACCCAAATCAAGGCCACAGTGGAGAAATAATCCTTTGAACTCCAGATTCCCCGAGTCACCAGGGGAAGATGTGCAAAATGACAGGGCTGGTTTCTGCTCAGCACATCGATGGATCCTCAGGACACGCTGGAGGCCAGCCCAGAAGCCATCTTCCTGGGTCATGATGCCTCGGATATAGGGACGTTGAGGGGTGTTACAGCTGCCTAAGTAATTCCAGACTCACTGCAGAGCTTTTCTTACCGACAATTTATGCTGTTGGTATTTAGAAAAACAACTGAAATTTGAGCCCAGCTGGAGGCTCTGCAGCACGGAAGGCCTCCTGGTTTCAGCACAGGGATGAGTCTGAGAGTGGAAGTGGACTCTAAGCTAAAGAGGCTGTCTGCTCTCCTGCTGCCAGTGTGGCTACTCGTATCAGAATAGATGGAAATGATATCAAGCTATGGGGCCTGCCAAGAAAGATGTTCACAGATGATGGACGGCCTCACCACATTTCCAGATCCTTCTGTTCTTTTAGGGCTGGGGCCAGCAACAGATCAGCTCCTCTGCAGGTGAAGGAAGGAATGCCCAGACAGGAGGAAGGCACAAGGACCACACAAAGCCAGGCAGTCCAAAGCCCTCCTCCCAAGCCCAGATGCTTAGATCCTGTAAGCAAAATCTTTCGACTATTTTCATTCTGCGTTCTAATTATATTATCAGCATTGCCTATGGAATTGATATTAAAAGGGTAAAAAAACTTTATGAATTTTTGTTCTGTTAGACCCAGAAGGGAGAGATGGAATGCCAGTTACCATACATGTGCAGACGCTAGACTGTCCCTGGGCAACTCAATGACAATGGAGAGCTCCCTTCTGCATTTCAGGGTGAGTAGGATTCTAATAATAGGACCATTAGCTGGGGATAAAAGGCCCAAGGGCAACATGGATCCATTAAGGGTTCCTAATTAGAGGCTGAGTAACTGCTGGTTAAGGAGAATTGGAGGGAGGCAGCCTGAGAACAGCCCGGGAACAGAGTGAACTGGCCCTTCCTCTGAGGGGGTGCTCAGGGATTTTAAATCTAACTGTAATGTGCCTTCAGTGGGTTGAATAGAAATAAAGCTTATTTCACCGATTTGTTCTGTTTCCTAGAATAGATGTGAGGGTGGGTGAAGATAAAGAATGTGGTTTTGTAGGAACGTAAGAAGCCGGGTAATTTTTTTTTTAAACCTTCTTAATTAACGTCACAGGAGCTGCCACACTGGAATGGCGCAAGCCTGTGCCCGCCGCCCCCCAGGCTGGGGACCCCCAGAATGTTCTGGTCGGGGCTTGCTGCGGAAACGCATTTAACCTCCACTCCTGACATCTTTAAGTCCATGCTGTCAGTGAGCTGGTTACACACAGTCTTAATTTAAAAATACCTCCGCCCCCGCGCCATCGTGATGTCAGGCATGTTCAAACACAAGCGACAAGCGCTGCTGGTGGGCTGTCTGGTCGGTCGGTCAGTGGGGCAAAGGCTCGGTGAAAAGAAAGCACTCGGTGTGCACTAGCCCAGACACCCCACCAGCCTGGAGCAATCCCGGCGACAGCGAGATTGGTACCCTGTGGGTGGCGGGGGTCCTGGCCAACTGCTTCAGGCAGTTAGAGCCAGTGATGGAGAAGCGGCGAGATGCCTCTGCACAAACTCCAGCACCTTCCTCCCCTCCCCCAGGTCCCACGCCCAGGAGGGACCTCCCACCTCCTCCCGTGGCCACTCGAGATGGAAGCTCCAAAGGCCCGAGCCTGACCGTCCGCGAGGCAGGGGTGCCGGGCGCCAGGACACTCGGTGCGGGGCGCGGGGCCTTGCTCCTCCCCGCCAAGCTGAGGGCCGCTCCGCCCCGACTCTGGCTCCCTCCCGGCTGGCCTCGCGGAGGCGCGATCGGCGGCGGGAACCACAATGGTCACGGCGCCCCGGGGGCTGTGTCCACGGAAGCGGTCACCGCGGGCGCAGCGCGGGGGCTGGATAGCACTCGATTCCGGCAGGAGCGCCCTAGGGGAGTCCCCACCGCGGCCCCGTCCCCGCGCCCGGGCTCTAGGCAGCTGGACGGAGGTCCGCACACCCCACTCCCCACGCCCAACAGCGAGTAGGGCCACCCCTGGCCGCTCCCCATCCTGGCCATCAACCCCCACCCCCGATGGCGACCCGTCTGGATCAGCGCCCACCCCTGGGCCCCCGCCCCTCTTAACCTCCGCCTCTTGAGGGGCCTCGCCGCTGCTTCCCACCCCCGCCCCGGGGCCCACCCCTACCTCTCAGCTCTGAGCCTCGCCCTCCACCCCGGCGCCCACCCGAGCCCGGGACGCTGAGCCTTGGCCGGGGTCGCCCACGCGCATGCGTGGGTCCCTTCCCGCGCACCTGTGAGAACGCCCGGGGGCGGGGCGCCGCCTTCCGCGCACCTGTACGAGCGTCCGTGGGCTCCCTGTATCTTCCCGCGCGCCTGCGGGCGCCCGCGGGCCCTAGAGCGACCAGGCCCGGCCCGGGGAGTGCGCCCTGTGCCCCCAGCCCACCGTGGTGGCAGCGGGCCCGGCACTCACCGTATCCGTGGAGGCCGCGCCAAGCGCCCAGCGACTCCGAGCAGCGCGCCGAGGCGGGGACGCGGGCGGGAGGGCGGCCCGGCTCTCGTACTCTCGGCTCTCGTGCTCTGGGCCGCGCAGGCTCCCGGCTGGAGCGCGCCGGCGCGGCCCCGGGTCCGGTCCGCCCGCCCCGCGCCCTCCGCTCGCTTAACCCTTTCCAGGTGCAGGGAGGTCCCGCGGAAACCAGGCTCCAGAAGGGGAGCGGCGCCCACTGGAGGCGCATCCGTGTACACCCCGGGAGGGGCGTGGGCTATGGGCTGAACCCCGAGGCACCTCGTAGATGCTGAGTTTGAATCCAACAACCACCACACCAAGAAGCCAAGAAGAGAGAAACAGGTTCCCGCTGGTGTGCTGGGGACCCTGCCAAGGGTCACACTCTTTTGTGTTCTAGGACCACCACCATCACCCCACATTCAGAACACTCGAGTGGAGGAAATACTGAAACTTGTTCTTGTATCTAGAAACGTGGCCCCCACCAACTCCAGGTCCTTGAGCCGGAGGTAGGGCACAGGGCAACGCGTAAGAGGGGCCCACCTTGAGGAACCAGCCATCGGTGAGGGATGAAATGCCCTCAGATCCACGCTGCTTTCTGTACCTGCACACAGCTACTTCCTGCTCGGTCAGCTCTAATTAAGACTGGACCCCTGATGGTAAGCGCTATTTTTAAAGGTTTTGTGAAAAATGATTAAATTTCCATAGTCACAGAGAGCCTGAGCTTTTACTTTTTTCTTTTTAAAATTTCTGCCTTTCCCGTTCTCTGCCAGTATATGAGCCCTTTGACTTTCAGTAGCAGAGTTAATACCCTGAGAACATCCTTAAAACACATCTTCTTTCACTTGTTAAGTAGACTACATCCTGATTTGGATTACAGGAGGCAGAAAATGAGTAAACGATTGGGAAATAACTTTTAAAATTATCAGTTACCTCTAGCAGAAAAATACCTTTTGGGGGCTGAAATAATTCCCATCATGCTGTTTATTTTATCCAGTTTACTTCAGAAATATTTCAGCATCTACTGGGATCTTTCCAGAGCATTCTGTTTACCTGTTTACATGGAGGCTGTGTGTAAGCAGCTCAACCTACACCAGCGACTTGAAGATGTCTGGAGGGGAGTTAATGTGCATTTCCCTAGCACCTCCCCCATCTTTTCAGGAGACTCCTTGGCCCCCCACCCCACATCAGAGCTTCAGCTGGCCTCCCCACCCACCTTTGTGGATCAGCCTCCAATGACCACCCAGCTTTCTCCAGTCACAGGTGCTATTGCCACTGAGGTCCTGGTCTGTCCTCTCCGCCACTCTGCCAGCTTCCAGAGACCTGCTAATAAGTCATGTTTAACTTTTCTTCTCACTGGATTTTACAATACTTGGCATATACCTGGGTGCTCAATAAGTACTTATTCAAGGAATGAAAAAATAAATGCATTCACTTAAAATATCTATGCAACCTCTACACCATCTAGAAGAGAAGGAGTGTGGGGAACTCCATCTATTTTCAGACTTTAGATGTTTTAGTTAAAAATGCACTGTGGCCCCAACATAGTCAGTGGAAACTGCAGAGGAACATTACATGCATTTCATTAGTAGTTCGTTCTAATGTCAGGGCTTCCTGAAATTGAACCTGGCGTTTCAAACTGTCAGGAGGAAGGACTAGCCATCTTTAATATTTTTAAACATCTATTTCAAGTGTATTTCAATAAAACTATTTCACTTTTCTTTCTCTCTCTTTTTTCTTTTTTTTTTGGCTACAGCAGTGGCTTGATGTGGGATCTCTGTTTCCAAACCAGGAACTGATTAAACTCCGCCATGGTTTTGGCCGCCATGGTAAAGGCACCAAGTCCTAACCATTAAACCACCAGGGAGCTCTGTCTCACTATTCAAATCTTCTACTGCTCAGAAGAACCTGGTCATGCATAGCAGACTTGAAGTGTGCAAATATATCACCATGTAAAACTGTGCCCAAAAAATAGAAATGAAGCTCATGGAGTCTTCCTGGGTGCAACAGTTTAGAGGGCCCTGAAGTAGTGACTGGGGACCTGGGTTCCAGGCTCAGGGGACGCTGACTCCCATTTAGAAGCTGCATGGAACAGTATGGAGAACAGGGCTTTGAAATTCAGCAGCTGGGATTTCAAACCCCAGTTTTAGCACTGCCAGTCTATGGGTTCTGGACAAAACACTTAACCTCTGTGCTCGCTGTCCTCCTCTGTAAAGTGAGGGCGTGACTGCCCTCCCCACAGGACACACCGAGCTGATGGGCACAATCTCTTAGTGCCTCAGACCTTCACCCTAGGGGAGCACCACTCACACTTGCTTTTTCTAGTTCTGTCACCACCCCAGGGTGATTTCCAGCACATGTTCTTACCTCTCCAGTCTGCACTCCCCATAGAGTTTGCATCGTTGGAGGAAGAGGGGGGATGGCTGGTGAGTCACAGTGGCTTGTTATGGACCCTGGATAGTGTTTTCCTACCTGTGCTAATACCAGATAACAGACAATTTCCCCCAAGCTTTTAACAGCCCAGAAGAGGCATGCACTCCCCCAGCCTTCCAAAAGAAAGAAAAGCAGTTAAATTCCGGTAGCTGTCAGGAACTGATTCAGTTGCTAAAAAGTACTTTGAGTCTCTTGGCATGAAAAATTAGTTAGAATATCTGTGTGTTGGCATGGAAAGCACATTCCCTGTTTGATTTTAGAACCTTCTCCATGTTGTAGCAAAGGGGAGCCATCTGCCCCACCCCTTGCACTCACCCAGCCCCAGCCTGAGGACTCCCCTGGACTCTGACTTCTGGGTACACCTGCATCCTTCAGTAAGCTATTCCTTAAATACTGGAGATTCTTTCTTCATGTCTGAGTTCTTCCTTATCAGCCAGTGCCTGAGAACCTCACGATCAGAATCAAAGATGTGGCTCAGCTCTCTGAGACATTGTGACTCCTGACCACAAATGCCGCACACAGATGGACCAGGCACTGGCTGAGTCCCTGGTCCCAGCCAATGCCTTTGAATATGACAACAGTGGCCTGTCTTTCTAGGCTCATGCAACAGCCACTGTGTTGGGGCAAAGTCATCTTCAGCAACTGCCGCATCAGTGAAAAGGGGACGCCGAGTTGGGCCGAACGCCTCTCTGCATCCCGCACAGTGGTCCGCGCGGCCGGCAGGCGCTCCTGCAGGTACTTTCCCTTAGCAGGCGGTGAGCTGCTGGGAGCCGATACATCCTTGTCAAGTGCGTAAAGATTACCATCACTAAGTGGCCAATAAGTTTGCTAGTGATGATCCTAGTAAATCTTCCTGTGGAAAAGAAATAAAAATTGGACAGTTATTTTAAAATATTGTCATGGTATTGTATGATTGGGTCACCTCACTGTACAGCAGAAATTGACCCAACGGTGCAAATCAACATACTTTAATTTAAAAAAGGGAAAAAAATACTTTCAAGGTATGCATTCACAGTGTTAGAGCAACTTATCTGCAATTAAATATGACTTCATGTAAGTCTACACGGTACTTCTGTGGGTAAGTGTCGATGTAGTTCCACAAAATACCCAGATCCAGATCCAGACACACACACCTGGGTACGCAGGATTCCAGGAAGTGGGGACCACTTCCATTTTATTTTTTATTATTTAAAAATGATTTTTATTTTTTCCATTACAGCTGGTTTACAGTGTTCTGTCAGTTTTCTACAGTACAGCAAAGAGACCCAGTCACACCTACGTATATACATTCTTTTTCTTATATTATCCTCCGTCAAGTTCCATCACAAGTAACTAGGTACAGTTCCCAGTGCTATACAGCAGGATCTCATTGCCTATCCATTCCAAAGGGAAGGGTTTGCATCTTCTTAATCCCAGAGTCCCAGACCACTTCCATTTTACAGTTGACATTTCACTCTCAAAGAGTTTAATGCAACGTTTTCGTTTTGTGGGAGCCGCGGCAGGAATTCTAACCACCACCGCCCCGACCCCAGAGGCCTTGCTCACATTCACCATGAAACATGGTTCTTCCAAGTGAATGAATGAATCCAAGCTTCAGAGAGTAAATCAAGAGGCTTACGCATACTCTGTGTCACAGGAATCCATGTGTTAAAAACAAGAGTGGCCGGAGTTCCCTTCATGGCTCAGTGGTTAACGAATCCGAATAAGAACCATGAGGTTGCGGGTTCTATCCCTGGCCTTGCTCAGTGGGTTAAGGATCTGGCGTTGCCGTGAGTTGTGGTGAAGGTTGCAGACGTAGCTCGGATCCCGCGTTGCTGTGGCTGTGGTGTAGGCCGGCGGCTACAGGTCCTGTGAGACCTCTAGCCTGGGAACCTCCATATGCCGCGGGTGCGGCCCTAGATAAGGCAAAAAGACAAAAAAAAAAAAAAAAACAAGAGTGGCCTCCCAGCCCATCTTGCAGCTTCCTTTTACCACACTGACTTTCACCCCGATCCCAAGGATGTTTTGTGCTGGGAGTCGGATTAACGTTGGAGCTTACACTGCCCTTGGGGTGCTGGTTGTGCGTCTCGAGGAGCCTTGCCCTAGAGGTCTTCTAGCTCAAGATTCCTCCTCAGAGGGTGACCTGGAGGAAGTTTCCAGACAGGAAAGTCATGACCCTTGCCCAAAACCGTAGGAGGAGACAACGGGACACAGAGCCACCCAGCAGAAGGGCCTGCACAGCCTGTAGACCTGGCCTGTGCTCTTGCTCCTGAAAGGGGGCCTGGAACTGGGGTAGGTCTTGTTGTCAAATAAGTCGGTTCCGCATTCCACTGGTCTCACCAAATATAGGGTGTTGGCAATGGCTTTGACAGCCTAGCTGAAGCAGGACGAAACCCAAATCAAAAGTAATCACCGCTGGTGATACAGTGACTGCAAAAATGTTTCATTTTTCATCTTTACGTAGAAAGGCCTAACTAGTAAATCCTCCAAACTGCAAACTAAATAAGGACCCTTAACCTGGTAGGTTATTCTGGTTAACCCCAATTTAAAGGTTCTTGCAGGTTGAACTGTGGCCCCACCTAAAGAATATGTTGGAGTCCTAACCACGCGGATGTCAGAACGTGACCTTTCTTGGAGATGGGGTTTTTATGAAGGCAGCTGAGTTAAAATGAGGCCCTTAGGCCGGGTCCTAATTCAGTAGGACCAGTGTTTAAGAGAAGATTGAGGGAGTTCCCACCGTGGCACAGCAGAAACCAATCTGACTAAGAACCATGAGGTTGCAGGTTTGATCCCTGGCCTTGCTCAGTGGGTTAAGGATCCGGCGTTGCCGTGAGCTGTGGTGTAGTTGGCAGATGTGGCTCAGAGCCCATGTTGCTGTGGCTGTGGTGTAGGCCAGTAGCTGTAGTTCCGACTGGACCCCTAGCCTGGGAACCTCCATATGCTGTGGGTGCGGCCCTAAAAATGAAAAAAAAAAAAGCAGAATGGGGCACAGACATAGGCAGCAGAGGGAAGTCATCTGAAGCCAAAATCAGTGCAGAGGTGCAGCAGCCAGCCAAGGGACACCGAGGACGCTGGCAAATGCCAGCAACTGGCAGAGGCAGGAAGGATCCTCTCCTGGACCTTCAGAGGGGTTGCTGCCTGGGGGCCCCTTCATCGCAGAGTTCTGCCTCCAGGCTGGCAGAGGATATGCTTCTGTTGTCTTAAGCCCCCACTTGTGGTATTTTATTTTTGTTTTTTACTTTTGTGTTTGTATTTTTTGCTTTTTAGGGCCATGCCTGTGGCATATGGAGGTTCCCAGGCTAGGGGCTGAATCAGAGCTACAGCTGCCAGCCTACGCCACAGCCACAGCCACAGCAATGCCAGATCCAAGCCGAGTCTGCGACCTACACCACAGCTCAAGGCAATGCCAGATCCTTAACCCACTGAGCAAGGCTAGGGATTGAACCTGCAACCTCATGGTTCCTAGTTGGATTTGCTTCCGCTGAGCCACGACGAGAACTCCTGTGGTACTTTAAGAGGCCCCGAGAAACTCATACAAAGGTATCATGTCTTCTCTACATAAGCACTGCTTCTCAAACTGTCTGATGTAATAAAATCAGTTATTTTTTTCCTATTTTCAATCTATTATGGACTGACCTTTTCAAAATACAATTAAAACGAGTTGCTAAGAAAAGAAAGTATAAAAAATGACATGCAAAATGCAAAGCCATTTCCTTAGTATTATTTAGCTAGGCACTGTCTTTCTGTCACACTGCTGTGCACGTTTCATCACACTGCTCTCAGTTTTCTTCCTGGCGGGGGTTGCGAACTGGCAGTGAGCCACAGGGCTCCTTGAGCAGCACAGCTCCAGGACGCCTGTTGATGGAGAGCGGGCCTTTGGCTCGTCTTTGGGAAACTGACGCTTTCTCACGCCCTTGCAAAGACCACAGCGCACAGGGTGGGGATATTTCCCTCTTTCCAAACAATGTCTTATTGTGGAATTAAGCGTGCACCTGGGGGAGAGGGGATAAAATGTTTGAAAACGGGCTCTAAACTATTTCCAATAAATATACGTGGAAATCTAACAGGCTGCCAGGTGGGCCCCTCACCCCTGCTGCTCTGGGATTCATATGGGCGCCAGGAAAACACTCTTGAAAAATGCTAACCTCCAATTTGTAGGTCCTCTCCCTTTGAAATCCTAGCCTTCCAGGAGGAAACATGCCCTTGATGTGTTTACATAAGTGCTGTTTCCCTCCGGCTTCTTCGGCTTCTTCGCTCACCCTCCTAGGTAGGCAGCCGGCAACTTTGTGGGGAGGAGGAAAGGCCGCCTGGCACAGCCGCAGGCTGGGAGTGTGCGCTGCCAGCCACGGCCCGCCAGCCGCTTCCTCTTTGCCGCTCCATCTCCACCCGGTGGCTGGTTCTGCAACGGAGGTCCAGGCAGCAGAGGAGAGGAAGGGGCCGACCACAGAACCCTTCGAGCTCCGTGGCTTTGTACTCTCTCAGCTGCCCCGGGCAATCTGGGCCTGAGAGGCTCTGGCTCCTGCTGTGTCTCCCCCAACCCCGGCAGGATCCCCTCCCCTCCTCACTGTCCTGGGTAAACAGATAAGGGTGTGAAGCTTCATCTGAAAAAGGTTTGCCACCTTTTCCTGCCACCCGGAAGGTGACAGTGCCACCCAGCTCGGGCCTGTTTTTCCTGGAAATCATCCATAATCCTGTTCATGCCTCCAAACCCTTCCAGCAAGACCCCCGGTGGCGCTTTCAAGGCCGTCCATAAACCCCTTGTGCTGAAATGTCGGTACACAAAGAGGCTTAGTCACAGGCGGCCAGCTCGCCTCCCCACGCCTGTGCGCTGTCCCCAGCAGCCTCTCTGGTCCTCGGGGCCCTTCTGCGGCCACCCCCCCTCCCACCCGGGCCACCACCACCCAGCTAGCCTTCTCCCACATCTGCCTCAGGGCCTACCACCTCGTGACACCTCTTCTGGGGCCTTCCCACCTCTCTGTCCCTACAACTCGGTCCCAAGCTCCATGTCACTTTGGTGCGCTGGCCCGAGGCTATCTGGTTCCGTGTGCACAGCCCCCAGGTCTCCTCTGCAAGCCCAGCTCCCGGCACAGGGCCCGGCACACAAGTGCTGCGTGGACAACGCTCTGTTTGTAGCTTCGTACTTACACCACGCAGTCTTAGTCGGCTCAGGCTTATCTTAAATACCAGACTGATTCATTTCCTTCCTTCTCACAGTTCTGGAGGCTGGGGGGGTTCGAGACCAGGGTGCCAACAAGGTGGGTGCGGCAGGGGCAGGGGTCGAGGGTGAGTGCTGTTTGCTTGGCTTGCAGACCACACCACCACCTCCTCATCCTCCACGGGCACTAACCCTGTCACGAGGCCCCATCCCCCTAACGTCATCACCTCCCCAAGGCCCCGCCTCCTAACACCGTCATGCTGGGGGCGCAGATTTGGGGGGGACACAGACACGCAGGCCACTCTTAGCCTTAGAGAAGAAGAGATGAATGTTGAAAAGCCAGCTTCTGGGATGATCTCCGCCTGATGATTTGTTCTCTGTGCTTTTTCTTTATTTCCTCCTGAAAGTATGTGCTTTCGCGCTTATCACTGGAAAGAAACAGTAAATGTGCTTATTTTTGACAAGTCAGTTTGGAGAGTCAGCCATGGGAACTTTGCTGAGCGACCAGTCTCTCGGCTGTCACCTCACCCCTTAATCGGCCCCGAGCCAGCAGGACTTTCCTTTTGTCCCTGTCCACCTCCTCTCCTGCTGCCAGGCAAGGCCTCTCCCGCACCCCTGGTCCCTCTGCTGTCCTCATGCCCCCCAAGACATGAGGGGGCCTCTCAGAAAAGGGCTTAAGGGATCCGACTGGCTCCCGGGGTTCACTGCCTTTGCCCGGAGGGGTCTCCCAGTGGATAAAATGTGGGAGGGGGCCTGCAGTCGCCGAGGGGCCCCCCCAAGTCACCCCTCTGCCTGCATCCTGGCCCTGGCCTCGTCCTCCGCTGCTGGATGTGTTCAGGGCCGCAGGCTGGATGCGGCTGGGGTGGGGCTGGTTGCTCGCAGGCGCCCTGCTGACCCGAGGCCCCCAGCCACTCCTCCCTCCACACCCTTGAGCGCTGCGGAAGACCCCTGCCCACAGCCCCAAGTCGGAGAGAACTGAGGCCAGAGCCTCCAGCAGCGGTGGACACTGGCATCTGTTGTTGAGTCTGGATACATGGAAGACGGAGCCTACGCCCACTGGAGCCTGTAAAACTGGATGCACGTTATGCTGAACTTCAACGCATGGTATATTAAGATGTCTCCTGGCAGCATGAGTTTTTCTTTCTCTCTTGGCTGTGAGTCCAAACCCCCTCTGGGCTGTGGATTTACTGTGATGGTACATCTTGCTTAAAGATCAGTAAGTGGGGGTGTCTGAATGCAGGACCTTCCCCCTGTTCGCACCTGCTAGTCCGCAGGAAAATCTCCATTTCCTGACCCAAATGAAATGTTTTTATACTTAAATTAGAATAGCAGTGCTAAAGCAGGACAGACCAGTGAGGACGTTGGAGAACAGAATGGGGTCCTATGTGCTCAGAACAGAAGAAAAGCAGGCTGTGTGGCGTCTGCAGTTGCCTGCGATAAAACAGGTATGAACTCCTAGGACTTTGACCTCGACCCTGGGCTTGACTTCAACCCCGGGACGTTCAGGCTGTCCTGTGTCCTGCGGGCTGTCTTGCAGCACCCCCGGCCCCTATTTAATGGACGCCGGTGACAGTCACAATTCACCCAGGTGGTGACCACCAAGTGTCTCCAGACTTTGCCCCATGGCTCCTGGGGGGCGGGGGTGAACTTGCCCTGATTTCAAACAACTGAACAAAAGGCAAAACAGGAATCCCGTATGTTAGCACCAAAAAAGGGGAGAAAAACAATTATTTTTGATGACCAGAAGAAAATCAAGGTGACTCGCCATACTTACCAAAAGGCACCACACTTTCTGAGCCCGCCTCACCTGGCACAGGTATCCGGCCCCTTACAACTCACCTGGGGAAGACAGCTTCGTGGTGGCGTCTCAGGTTGGTGCACGTCCCTTCCTGGGGCTCCCCCAGCTCTGCACTCAGTGTGGTGTCCGAGGAGGCCCACAGGTGAGGGGGGCGGCCCACGGCCCCTGGTCTGGGTCTGGCTGTGCGCCCCCCGGGCCTCCCACCCACACTCACCACGCACCCTGGCTTTGCCATCGGGCAGCAAACAGCTTGGTTACCCTCTCAGAAGAGAGCCCTGCGCCCTTGGCTTACCACATGCCAGACAAGGTGGCCTACCCGCCCCGACCTACCGAGACCCTAAGTCACAAATGGAGGCAGTCTGCCATGAAACTTCCAGGTGGCAGGCACACGAACGGGTGCCCAGTTATCACTGGCAAGTTACAGTGAGCACACGGGGAAGCTCCCAGATTGCATAAAAGCACTGAGTTCCGTGGGCGGCTTTTGTGAGGTTCGTGCTCCCAGCCCTTCTGCTGCTTCGTGCCCTGGCTGGGCTCCAGGCAGCGCAGTTCTATAACCCTGGCCAAGCCCCAGCCGCCCAGCAAGTCCTCTCCCCCTTCCCCCTCCTCTTGAGTCCAACCCCGTTCTCCTAGTTCTGGGAAATTCGTGGGCTGACCCCAACCCTGCCTCTGGTATCGCCTGGAGCATCGGTGCATCTAACCACCAGCTTCCCCGCTCCCTGGCCCCCTGACTGGCCAGGCCCCAGGCCCGGGATGCTATCTGTAGTACGATGTCATCACACCTGTCCTGGCTCATGTCTGCGTGGCTGTGACCCCCAGGCTGGGCCAGGGGATGAGGGTCTGGAGAAGCAGCAGCAGGAAACAGGGCCTATGCAGGGTCACAGCCGTCCACTTACAGGTGAGAACACTGAACTCCTGCCCTGCCTGCCCGAACTGGGAACCAGAACTCGCATGTTCCTCTCAGAACCTGGCAGAAGTGTCGCCAGATGCAGGCCCGGAAGGCGGAGGAGGCACCATGAACCCACCTGGAAGGACCAGGATGGCATTTTCCCCCTTACGGTGTTGCCAAGACATGCCTTCATCCTCATGAGAGCTGTCAGGCAGCAAAGAAGCTGCTAACTCGCTCTGCAAGGGTTAATTCTTTCAGACTCTGAGCAGCAGGGAGGCGGCAGAGCCCCAGGCTGTCTGCACCCTCCCTGAAGCCCCAAGACACAGCCTGAAGGTGCAGGGGTGGTGGTGGGGGGGGGCGTGCACACCGTGTGTGTGTGCATGTGCGAGTGCACTGTATGTGCAGGTGTGTGCGCACGTGCTTGTCCACGTCTGCACGTGTGCGTGCATGTGTACAGGCCCGTGCGGGGTGGCTGGGGGCATGAGGGGAAAAGTGGTTTCTGAGCAGGAAGTGCCCTGGGCTTGGACTAGGACTGACACCCAGGTGAGGAAGCCATCAGCAAAGTGCTGGGAACCTCCAAAGATCACCAGGCAGCCACCCACTCACTTTTCCTACACACTGACTCACTTTGTTAAAAAAGAAAATAAATGAAATGGCTGCAGTTCCCACACATCGCTCAGCTCAGTAGCCGTGACTTGGCATCTATGTTCTGTGTCAACGCAGAGCTCCCGCTACTTTGAAACCTTTATTGATTAAAAAGAAAAGTCCCGTTTTATGAAACACTTTCATGCACATACATTTAAAAGCCACCCAAAAACGCAAAGTCACAAGGGCTTAAATTATGTCCACTTCATAGGTGAGAAACCTGTGGCTATAAATGATCCCTCTGTTCTCAGGATCTACAACATTCTTATCAAATTCAATTTATGAAAATATTTTCAGTAGTTCCCATCGTGGCTCAGTGGAAATGAATGTGACTAGTATCCACAAGGATGCAGGTTCAATACCTGGCCTCACTCAGTGGGTTAAGGATCCCGTGTTGCCCTGAGTTGTGGTGCAGGTCTAAGACATAACTTGGATCCCGTGTTGCTGTGGCTGTGGCGTAGGCCGGCAGCTGTAGCTCCGATTGGAGCCCTAGCCTGGGCACCTCCACATGCTGTGGGCGCTGCCCTCAAAAAAAAAAGAAAAGAAAAGAAAATATTTTCAGAAAGCTACTTTGGGATGTGGTATAGAAAATCAAATCTGATGAGTCCCTTTGCAAAGACCCCATTTCCCCACAGCCTGGCCAAGGGAGAAGCAGCTGTCCTGCATACGGCCACACCATCCTGCCTGACCTGGCCTGTCCTCCAGCTCAGCGCGGGCTCTGACCCTCGGGACAGGCCCCAGCCCAGAGGTGGGGCACCAGGAAGAGAGCATCTGGAGCTCTGAGAAGAAGCCTCTTCTCCAGGCTCCTGCTTTAAACGCTGCTGGACGTTTAACAGCCACAGTGACTGACCCCACTGCAGCCCCCCACACTTGCTCTCCGGCTGGGACCTGTGCCTCCTAGTGACCCTGCCGAGGACATGGATTATCCCAGAGGCTCAAATCACAGAAAAGATTGTGCCGCCTGCCGGAGGTGGAAACAGAAGGTGGTGCAGGAGGGGTCCAAATGGATTGAGTCAAAAAGGGTCCCTGAGGGGGCTCCAGACAAGCTGGGGCTGGATGTGGGCTAGACAGGAAGCAACACACACACACGGACTGACACACACACGAATATACACATACATACACGCACATATACACAATACATACACACAGAGATATATAAGCACGTATACACACATACACCCCTACAAGCGTTTGCTCAATGACTGCTGAAAACAACTCACTTAAAATGTCACAGAATCAGTGGAAAGGAAGCCTCCTGGCGGCTGGAACCACACCGAGCGCTGTCTGTAACTCTGTATGGCGCTCATAAAACATCCTTGCGGAGGTCCTGTTGTGGCTCAGTGGTTAACTAGGAACCATGAGGTTGCGGGTTCAATCCCTGGCACCGCTCAGTGGGTTAAGGATCCGGTGTTGCCGTGAGCTGTGGTGTAGGTCGCAGACGCGGCTCGGATCCCGCGTTGCTGTGGCTGTGGTGAAGGCTGGCGGCTACAGCTCCTGTTAGACCCCTAGTCTGGGAACCTCGATATGCTGCAGGTGTGGCCCTAGAAAAGGCAAAAAAGACAAAAAAAAAAATCCTTGGGAGGTGCCTGGGTTGCACCTCCTGAGGGGTTTGGGAATGGCCTGTCACTGCAGAGCTGTCATGCCCGGGGTGCGGGGAGGACCAAGATAGACAGAAACCCCTCAGGGCACAGGACCCGGAGCCGCTCAGTCCCCTACCCTCTTCGCCTACCTCCTCCCTACACACTGCCCCTGGGGACCGTACTGTACACAGAGCTGGCTTTCTCCCGAACAAATTGGCTGGCCTCCAGGAAGACGATCACCCGCTGAGCCTGGCAGTCTGCTTGGGAGACGCGTGCGCTGACCCACGGTCAGAGCCCTGAGGCGACCAACAGCCCACACACTGAGGACACGGCAGATCAGACACCCAGGGACGCTCTGTAGGATGTTAGGAGCCACGAGAAAGCACTGCTGGAAGCTGCCGACAAGTTAAAGTGTTATTAGCTTCTTTGTGTGACAGTTCACAGTATTTCCAAAAGCTCTGCACACAAGCTCTCCGTGAGAGGGAACTCGTCAGCAGCTGGCCAGCAAGTTGGTGCTTTGAGAAGGATGAGTGTCCCATTTTCATAGAAAGATAGGAATTGAGTGATACGGAAAGCCTTACCACACAGCTGGGAAGTAAAACCCAGCAAAGTGACAGATGGACGGCGAGTGACAGCAAAGTTTTTCTAAATATGCCACCAATATTGCAATGGAATTGGAAATCTCAAGTGGCACCTTTTTATTTTTTTACTTAAGGTGTGAGAAAAAGTGGTAGTTGCCAGTTGAGTTTTTGAGGTATTGATGAAGACCACACAAGTTTTGAGTGTCAAGGTTTAAGTAAAAGACATATCCAAGGAGTTCTGTTTTATTTGGCCACTGAAAGCATGGAGAAACTGTATGTCTTTAGTCAGGGCAAACGGTACGGAGCTTTAGTCTACTTTACATAATTCTCTTTCTATTAAATTCATTTAAAAAAAAAAAAAACTGGCAAGCGCGTGCATTTCTTGGCACCAGCTTCAGATTCAAAGTGTTCTGTTACACGTACGTTCTGCCATTTCTGGAACTGACACATAAACTCCCAAACCAGCAACTGAGGGTGGCACCCTGGCTAGGACCATCAGGACGCCCCCTGAACATAACGGCCTGTTTGTGTCTTACGGGACAAACGTCAACTCAAAATGCTGTATTTTTAAATAAAAAGACTTTATTTATGAAATACGATAGCAGCTAACAGTTTAAGAAAGCCCGGGGAGATGTTACTTTCACATGGGGTACATAGGCACCTTGGACAATATTTGGTTAAGTCATAAAATTAGCATCTTTAGTCACCTGTAAAGTGCTGAGAAATTTCTCTGGGGTAAATGCCTGTATTAGTTTTCCCAACCTTCCAGTAAGTAGAACGTGATACACGTACAGCACAATGGACTCATTGGTTGTAAATATCGGTTACTCGCACATGACAACCGCAGAGGCAAACCCGCGCATCTGCAGAAGAGGCACAAGGTGCCAGGTCATGCCACCAAGGGCCACCCTGCTTACGGCTGCCACCAGCAAGGTGCCCACTGTGACAGCGCTGTGAGTCCTTCAGGTCATGCGTTCAGACCCAGAAGCATTCCTGGTCAACAGGTGCAAAAACAACAGAAAGGCCCAACTGAGACACCTCCATGGGTCTCAAGACGCTAAAATACACCTGCCTCTAAGGTGATATTAATGCTGTTTAACGTGGGAATGGACAAGTATTTTGGCATTGACGCTTGAGTCTAAATGTTGATAGGAATTGAGCATTTTGGTTCAAAGCGAACATTATTTGTGAAATGTTACAGACAATATATTGACTAAAACTCTGTTAATTCTTTTAATAGAAAAATGCAGTATAAAAATACTACTTTGTTAAAAATATACAATATGCGCATTATACCCCTTTGGAAAGCCCAGCTCACCTCAGAAAGCAAGTAACACCACATGGATTGGTATATATGTTACCCGGCTTTCTTCATGGTTACAAATTCTAACCTGGAGTGAAAAGATAGACAGTATAAATACAAGTCGTGAATCTGAGTCAAGTAAAATTACTTGAGAACTGTTAATGACCCGTCCACTACCGAACAAGCCAGAGTTGCCGGAGTTCTGGGTTTGGCGGCTCCAGGTAACGGGACAGGAGAGGTCCGGATGCCATGTCTATTAAGGACCACGGGGCCAGGGGGGCACCATCCCGGGGGCCCCCACTCGCTCACCGCAGTGTCCACCCCCCCCCACGGGCGCCCACACTCAGCTCCACGCAGGGCGGGGAGGAGGACACGGCTGTCAGGAGATGCCCCCTGGACGATATTGCACATTTCTGCCCCACAGATGGTTGGTCATTGACCCCAACCAGGGTAGACGCCTGGCGTGGCCGAAAGGCTGTCCCCGACGGCTGCTCTGGGCTCACACGTTCAGCAGGGGGATCTGCCAGACCATGACGGTCGAGGTCATCTCCTCCGGCCGCTGCTGCCTGACCTTCCTGCTCACCCGCCGGTGGCCCTGGCCCCCGCAGGCCACCAACACGGAGCTGGCCTTCGCCCTCCTGGCCCGCCGCCCGCGGCTGGGCGTGATGCTGGCGTGCCGCAGGAGGTCCTGGACGAAGCTCTCCTCTGGCCGGGGCTCCAGGGGGCCGGAGCCCAGGGACCCAGACGAGGAGGAGGAGTCACTGGCGTGGGGCCCGGGGCCCGGCGAAGGCCCCAGCCACACGGCGTCCGGGCTGCTCTGGCTCTGGCAGGGGGGTGCGTCTCTCTGGTCTTCATCCTGGGGATCGGTGTCAGGGAGCGGGGTGTCCCTGGGCTTGTCCTTGTCTGCCTTGGGGGCGGCGGCAGCCACAACCAGGAACTTGACGGGCCCGCTGTGCGCGTGGTAGGAGACCAGGCCTCGCCCTGAAAGGGGACAGGGCTCAGTGGGGCCGCGCACGTCGGGCGGGACCACAGAGGAGCCCAACGCTCCATCCGAAACCCAGGAACCCGCACAGGACAGCGCCAGGAACAGCTTCCAGATCCTGCTCCTTTGGAGTTCAGTTCATTCCAAGAACACTCTCAAAACCATGCTTGGTAGCACAACCCTGGCTTTTCATCAGCAGTACCCAGTTCTGACACTCGCATCATACTTTTAAAGTGAGAAAAAGGCCATTCTCCTGTTCTCTGCATAAAGGCCTTCTCACTTGCTCTAAGATAACATATTAGGAAAATCCTTCCTACATCTTGATTTAAAAAAATGAAATGTCTGGGAGTTTCCGTTGTGGCTTAGCGGGTTATGAACCCGACTAATATCCATGAGGATGTGGGTTTGATCCCTGGCCTTGCTCAGTGGGTTAAGGATCTGGTGTTGCCGTGAGCTGTGGTGTAGGTTGTGGGTTCAGCTCCGATTCAACCCCTAGCCTGGGAACTTCCATATGCCACAGGTGCAGCTCTAAAAAGCAAAAATAAATAAATGAAACACCTGAAAGATGTCAATTTGAGGAACAAGATACCTAAACTACCAGTAGTTTCCTGCCATTCTTTATTACCACAAGGTTTTGTGGTTTAGAATAAGTTAGTCCTATGGTATTAATTAAAATGAGGACTTTTCAGTTTACAGGTGATTGAACTGAATTTTAAAATCATCATTAGAAATTCCCCATAGATCTCTTCCTGAAAAGCAAACCCCAGGACACCATGACTCCAAGTGTCAGTGGGAGAGGGGTGTCCGTTCTTTAAGCGCCTCGCAGGTGATATAACAAATAAGGGGAGTTTACATCCCTTCCACCAACACTGCAGGATGGGACGCGGCCTGGGGCCCCCTCTCGGGGGCCCCCTTCCCAACCCTCGGGCTGAGACACACTCCTCAATGAGCAGAAGGGCAAGTCAAGAATCCTCCCAGTGCGCCCTGGGGGCATGTAGGCGGTGAGGATGCCCAGAAGCAGGGATGGAGGTGACGACCTGGTGAGCCTGAGCCTGTGCTCCCTACACTCCAGGGACCCCCAAGCCAGACACACGTCCGAAGGGACCTGTGTACCGCTGAGCCCTGCATGTGACACACAACCGGAAATAGCTAAATACCCACCACACCTCACGTGGGCCACACACTGGTGAGGTGTGTGAGCTACAGTCATACGACCAAGGATGCACCTTGGAAACAAAGCATTGCAGAGGAACAAGATGAAAAATCCGGTCTTTTAAGATACAAAGTGCCAGAACTAGAGAGAAAAAAAATCAGCAGTCCGATGATGTGCGACGAGCCTCGGCAGGAGAACGGTTACGTCTGGTTGTGGTGGAGGGGTGCCCACTCCTGCCTTTTTATCACTAAAAGTGCATGTATTCATCACATGCAGCTGCTGCGGGTATAAGAGACCATAAGGAAAACAGAAGTTACGAAATGAATAAACAAAATTGGAATTCCACATTCCTAGCCGGTGGAGGACGAGGAAACATGGGTTTATCGAAAGCACCGAGCTGCCTGCAGGCGACTCCCTAAGGCCTGATGACAGGAGGAAGGCGTGTCTGCAACCAGAGCGAATATTCCAGTGTTGACAGAAGGAAGAAACTTAGAAAGAAGATCTTTATCAACATCCGGGTGGGTTTCCTACAAATATCTTTCTCTGAGTTATTACACAATCAACATAAAATGTAAGACCTTGGTTTTACTTAACTTGCAGATGTTCCTGTATCATTCAAAGCTCTCTGCAAACAGCATTTCCACCGGTTATGTTACATTCTAAAGCGGCTGCACCACTACTGCTTAAATATCTCCCTACCCCTAATTTTGGACCTTGAGCTTATTTCCTGTACTTTCAGCATTATGCTTTGTTCATAGATTTGGTTGCTGCTCAACAGATGCCTGAACTGGAAACCCTGACTCCTGACACGTGAGAATTTCCAGGCTCGTGGTCCTTAACACCAAACTGCTTTCCAAAAAGGCTGTGCCCACTCCAACTCCTCCCAACATTGCTAAGAGGCACAGCTGAGCTTTCTCTGATACTGGGCTTCCTTCTGTGCAAAATCTAAAAAGCATCCTTCTTTTTTTTTTTTTAAGCAAAACTGTGTATCATGATACCAACACATGGCACAACAGTTATCATGAAAACACGTTTTAGGGATAAGACTCCCCCTAGACCACTGATGTGGGGAAGAGGAAAACGGAAGTATGAACCGATGAACAAATTAACAGACACAGTCTTTCTAGTACGGAAGAGAGGGAGGGAAGCGGGGGAGGGGGAAGGAAAGAACCCAGATAATTTACAGTCTCACAACTCCCAGGATGACACACCCACACGCACCCACGCGCTGAAAGGGTGTGCAGGACAGAGGCTGGGGAGGTGCGGGCGCACGGGCGGTGTACTCACCAGTCACCTTGGGGACGCCCTGCAGACGAGGGACGGGCAGGGCCACCACGACGCCCAGGCTGGTGCCCACCATCAGCAAGCCGTGGCAGACGAGCAGGCTGGTCACTGACAGCCGCTGGTGCCCTGGACGGAGAGACAGGAGAGGCTTGCACCGCATGGCCTGGCCTCTGCGGCGGCACAGGCTACAGCAGGGGCTCTGGAACCGCCTGGAAACCCTGCAGACTCGCCAGAGCGCTGCCAGCCTGGCCGATGTCCCTGGGGCCCTGCGCACATGTTGGAGAAAGACGGGGGGTCATCCTGGCTGTGTTCCCGCAGGATGGGCAGCTGTGAACCTGGGACACTGCTGGGCACCGCTGGACAGCACTTCCAGGGCCAAGTAAAGCCCCAGACTAACCAAGAAACCATCCGTTTCCTGCCAGAGCCCCCCCCCACACACACACCCCTCACACGGCGGCCCTGTGACCAGAGCCCACCTGGACAGGTAAGAGGAGACTGATATGTAAGGCGGCCCCCCTCGCAGCCCGTGCTCAGCAACACAGGGAAGAGGCACTGCGGGGAGCTGGGAGGGGACCACATCTCTCGGGCTCTGGGAAACGCTGATACAAAGCACTAGAGCTCCGGAGCCTCCAGAGTTCTGGGCTGTTTGCTCTGCTTTGTTTTCCACCCAGGCTCTGGGGCCCAGACAGGCTGACCGGGCTGAAGAGGCGAGGAAGTGGGAGTGAAAGAAAGAGCAGAGCTCCGGCCTCGGGCGCACATCTCCAGTGACTTTCAGAAGCGATCCGGGCTGCACAGAGTCTCGCAGCAGCTCTGACGCCAGCCGCAGCAGCGAGGCCCCCAAAGGAGCCGTAGGCCACTCCTGGCGACTCTGCTCAGTGCTAAACTCAAGAGCAGAGGGAAGTGATTCAGTTCCCTCCTGAGAAGGAGCGAAGAACACTTACAACAACTGGATACTTCTGTTCCCTAGAAATGGGGCATTGCCAGTATCTCTGCACTGGACCTGAATTTCATCTTAGATAACAAGCGTGAGAGGAAATGCTTTCATGCCAAGCCGAAGGCAGGCGAGCGTGTCCACAAAAGTCATTCTACGCTTAACTAGGTAATGGAAAACAGCCCCAAACCAAAACAACAGCTACAAAAACCGAAGACCTGGTTTTATTTCTAAACACGAAATATTACTTTTAAAAAGCTAATGGACCGAGTTCCCAGGAATTCTGAACAGGTGGCCGCGGGAGCAGCTGGCTGTCGAGACACCTCGGAACTGCGTGTCAGTCTCCATGTGCGCCGGGAGCTGTCATTTCCAAAAGCCAGTGAGAAATGCAGAGGTGGTTTAGATACGCGGTGCTGGGCGCGGCTCTCAGCCTTGTTATCCAGAGGCGGGTGGTCCTGTCCTGGGCAGCCCTTCGGAGGTGAGCCCGGGGGGCCAGGCCACATTCCCCGTTACACAGGTGCGCCTTCCAGAGCATCAGTGCTCACTCAAGACCAAGTGTTCTAACACTTACTTCCACGTGACTGCTCGTATGAGAGAGCAAGTCCGCAAATCCGACGCCCCCAGCCCCGCCCGGGGAAGCTTTGGTGGGAGAGTTGGAGGCAGCTGGGGGAGGTGACGCTGGGACCTGGCTCGCTGCTCCCGTGCTGTGTCGTTTCACTGCCGCACGGGGTGGTGGACTTCTATTTGAACACCGCACTTCTCAACACTGACGGAAACGGGCCACCACAGACCTTACCTGAGTGCACAACGTCATGACAATGGGGTGGACGGAGGACACAGCTATGATCTCCCTTTTGCAGCCACTTTCGAAGCCCCCGTCCTGGAAGCAACTTAGAAACCGGGCAGTGGGACGATCCTGTGGTCCGAAATGTGACTGCATTTCGTCTTTAATACACAAAAGTGTTGGGAACAGTAAAAACAAGCAGACTCTCACCACGTGGTCTCAGGGCTTGATTTAGAGGTTGGCTGTGGGTTTTTCTATCACATGATTCCACCCACACTCTCATTTAGGTTCCAAGTCCTGCACATAAGTGAAAACTGCACAAGTAAATTGTTTTGTGACTTATTTGATCATCCTGAAATATTTTGGTTTGGGAAACTGCGAGTTTCATTTAATTCTTCTCCAAAAAAGGAATTTATGAATTAGATTTTCTTTCACAGAGAATTTATAATTTGTAAAATATTGTCTTAGGGCTACTAAAGAAGCGTTTAAAATACCTTCAATGTACCACTTGGCTTTAAAGAAAACTAAAAAGGAAAACGGGAATTTTTTTTTTGCTAACGTCTCTTCGGCTGGTATTCATCTTGCAAAGGTTGATGTGCTTGGTGGTATCACATATTTCTCTGAGGTTCTTTTCATTTTTCTTCACCTTTTTTCTCTTCGGTTTTTGGCTTCAAGTTCAATAATTTTTTTTTTCTTTTTAAGGCCGCAGTTGCGGCATCTGGAAGTTCCCAGGCTAGGGGTAGAATCAGAGCTGCAGCTTCCAGCCTACACCACAGCCACAGCCACAGCAATGAGATCCAAGCCGAGTCTGCGACCTACACCACAGCTCACGGCAATGCCGAATCCTTAATCCACCAAGCAAGGCCAGGGATCAAACTGGTGTCCTCATGGATACTGGTTGGGTTTGTTTCTGCTGAACCACAATGGGAACTCCAAGGTTACATTTTTATATCGCAAACAGAGCCTCGTAAAATATGTGAAGTATTTCCAACCACTAAACAAAAACATTAAAGAGGTTTTACTTTCAAATTAGGAAGGATAAAACTTTTTACCATTTATTTTCATTCAGAGATTCGTTCTGAAAAGTGATCTCCTACCGTCACTAGGAATTTTTCCACTCCCTGGCCTGTAAATAGCACATTAGGAACATCTGACTTTTCGCCATGCTGCGGCTTTTACATCTGGGTTACGTTCTATGTGGTGAAAATTCGAGAAACTCTCTCTAGTCTGTAAAGAGGCTCCTCTCTTCAGAAGTGGATCTTTCAAGAGAGAAGGCACACAACAGTCCAAAGGCACAGAAAGGGGCCGTGTGTGGTGCTGGGACAGGGGGACGTCATCATGGGAGGGGGGTTATGAAACATTTCAAAAGTGGGAAAAACTCTCCACGTGGTTTGTGGGAAAGACCAAGGGGAATAATCTGGGTGGCGGGCGGAGCCCCTGATGGACCCCCAAACTTCCACTAAGTCATAGCCCAGGTGGAGGAGGCTGGAAAACAGCGACGGTCGCTCCTCTTTGCAGCTGGCTGGAGTGCATTCAGCATTCACTAAGAGACAAAGCTCTGCAGGGGCGGTTTGTTCCGTTTCCAAAGTAGCCTAATTTTCCACGTGAAAGTTTTAACTGACTAGTAATTAGAAAGGCGGTGATTTTCCCATTCCGGAGGGTCATAAATAATCTCGAGGCTCGTTCAAGCTGCTGGATCCCCTTGCGAGGTGGTTGATGGTATTTAGAAATATCACACTTGAGTTCTTTTTTAAATGGAAAAATTTGGCCCCTTGCTTTGGTTACGTCACTCCTGGAAGGCAACGCGGTCATCGGCGGGATGAGAAACCGCACATCTGTCAGGAGGTCTCAGCACTTTTCCAAGAAAACATCCTGCCTCGACCGTCCTGGACAAGGTGGGAAGCAGGGCTTCCTGACGCAGTTCCTGCTGGCTTGTGACCGGGGCGCGGGGCGCGGGAAACTCCTCTGCCCCGCATCCGGCACCCCCCTTGGGGCCGAGGTTGACCAGCTGCTCTTGGAGACACGTGTGCTGATCCGCAGCGTCCCCACCACTGCATGGCTGTCGCGTCGGATGCGGTTTAGGGGGAAGAGCTGAGCAGATGGGCTCCAAACTGGTCTCCAAACAGAAGAGAAGGAACCAGGGTCACACAGTCAAGAGGCCCCCGGGAGGCACAGAGAGACCCCCAGGGGACTGAACAGATTTCATCAATTTCACTGCAGAAGAAGACTTGCGTTACAGGATAGTCTTTTTTTTTTTTTTTAATTTTCTTCTTTCTGGCTTGAGAAGTCTTTCTTTCTAGAACGCCCTGGAATTTTACATTCCAGCGAGCGCAATGAAGGGCAGTTTTACATTCTGCTGGCACGTGTACGCAGCAAAACCCACTCGGCAAGTGCAGGAACACAGGTCAGGAAGGAGGCTCTACATATGCACGTTCAGGACGGCAGTGCCCCCACGACCTGGACTCCACGCTCTCGCCTGAGGTATGAACACGCCTGCGACGTGGTGTCTGAGTGTAAGACAGTGGCCTGAGGGGCAGATGCTTTCAAGGAGGAGGAGGAGGGGTGCCTGGCCTCCCTCTCCCCAGATGAGGAAACACATCAGAAACCAGACCATCGCAGCACAGACCTACGGCAACCGGGAGGGGGGATCCTGCACGGGGTAGGGGCAGTCTTCCTCTTCTCCAGCAGGGCCCGGGAGGGTGTGCCCAACGTGGGAGAGGAAGGAACGGCCACGCAGTGGAGCCCAGCTTCTAAAAACCCCATGTCAGGGCAGGCGGGCGCGACCAGGGGGCTCCGGAAGGGACCTGGGGAAGGAGCGGGTGGCAGCCAGGCAGGGGCCTCCGGGGGCTCAGAGGCGGCTTTACCGCAGCACCGACATCACCTCCTCCCATGGGTGTGGACGGACCTCTGAGCACGGGCCGCACTGGAGAAAAGGGCTGCGCTTGGGCATCTACAGGCCTGGCCAAGTTTCACCCCAACAACTACGACCCAGCTGCAAACACATTCCCTCGGCCTGTGCTGGTCCCGCAGCAAAGTGCCGGAGGTTGTGAACCACTGTCTCTTCCTAAACACTTCGTCTTTTCATAAATAGGTGAGGCTCCATTTCCTCACTGGACAAAGATACCCGGTTGCTTTAAAGTGCTCTGTGCAGTTCTTTGCAGAACAGACAATGACTCACAGACTTTGGAAAACCTTGGTTTTTCAAATAAGACAATCTGGGGGGTGGGGGGATGCACTGTGGGTTTGGGATACAAAATCTGTAAAATTGACTCGTGATGATTTATGTACACCTATAATTGAAATAAAATCCATTAAGAAAAAAAAATAATAAAATAAAGTGCTCTGTGCAGAGCCAGCCCCAGGGGTTAAATCTCTCTGCTTGCACGCGTACTCGCTTATCAGCTCCTAGTCCGTCCTTGGCCTTAGCAGGGCCTAGAACCAGCAGGCAGCTCCCTGGCCTCCCCTTCCCCTCCCCCTCCCCCACCCCCCATCTCCCTCTGGCATATCTGACACTCTCGTCTCACCAACCCTTCTCTCCCAACGCCTGTCCCTCATCACTCCCCAAAGGACAAACTCCCAAACTGTGTCCCCCTGACCTCTGGTCCACCTGCCGGATCCTGTGCTCCAGCTTCCCGCTGGGTCTGTGCTCAGCGGCACCAGATGGACGCACAGTTTCCCTAAACCCCCTCTGGGTCGTGGTCTGTTCCTCACTCCACTGTCTTCCAGGGATCTCAGTGCACCCCCCCCACCTCTCAGGTACACCCAGCACCGCAGCCACTTCCTCGCGGCCACTTCCTCGGCGCCTGCACTCTCCCCGCCGCCTCCAGCCAGGCCTGGACCACAGCAGCCCCCGCCTCCCCCAATGCAGACATGCTTCTCAGGACTCAGCCTGGAGCCACACACCTGCTCCAACCAGCACTGACTTCCTTCAGCCCGGCCACCTGTGCTCATGCACACTCCCCAAGTGCTGACACGTGCCAGCTAATACGTACACACGCCAGACCAAGGATTATATGCCAGCCACAGGCCAACACACACCGGCTACATGCATATACATAACAAAGGCACGATCATCATGACAGATACATGAACGTAGGTATTGGCTAGATGCCTCTACATACCAGCCACGGGGCTATGCACTAGCCACACGCACACGCAGCAGCTACAAGCTTAGAGACCTAGGTGCATGTTCATACACACCGGGCAATGCATATACACGTGCACACACCTGCAACATGCTTACACACACTAGATACATGCTCATACACACCAAGAACATGTGTATCCATAGCGACCACCTGTCTATACATGTCAGGCACATATGTATGCACACACACACACACACACACACACACAAACTCCTGCACCCACCTCTGCTCCTTGGCTGGTTTTACTCCCCTGGTGGGAAACACCCTTCCCAGGGCGCGGAGGGGGGTTGCTGATGGAATCCAGCGGAGCTGCCCTGTGACCCCCTGAGCAAGACTCCTCCTCTCAGCTCTTCAAATTCAGGTCTGTGTCACCCCCCTGCCCGTGCAAGCATGCTCGGGGTCCCCTGACACATCCTGAGCCCTGGCCACAGAGGAAGCGGGCACAGGGGAACGGCAGCCCCACCTGGCAGCATGTGGTGGACGGGGGTGGCGATGTTGATGTCCTGGAGATGTTTGAGCGTCTCTGTGTGGAAGAGGCGGAGCGTGGACCCCGAGGTGAAGGCGACCCAGATCCCCACGCCGGCGATGGCCATGTGTGAGACCACCATGCCCTCCTCCTGGTGGGCCTCCAGCTGACTCTGTGGAAACCAAGGAGAGTTAACAGCCAGACTTCGGGGTACACGGAGCTGCACCCCATGTCCACCCAACGTCCCTGTCACAGACTCGCCCTTTGTGCTGCTCATTAAGCCTCAAGCAGTGCTTGGTCCTGCCTGTGTGGTGTTGACCCAGTGCCGGATGTCCCCTGCCGTTATCATTCCCCAGCAAGGGCTCTGCCACCCAGACCCTCGGATGCTGAGCAGTGCACCCACACTCATGCAGACCCCTCAGTGCCCCCAAACCTGAGCAGGAACAAGGGCGCACGCCCACCTGCTGCAAGGCCTGTGGAGCTTAGGGTCCCCGCAGAACCTGAGTTGCACCACCCCTGCCTGCTTCCCGGTGGCCACCTGCTGCTTCTCCGTTTGACCATCACTGACCCACTGCCCTTCCGGACAACCCCGCACCACAGGGACCCAGGAGGTGGAACTACTGCACCTTGTCCCCATGATGGACAGGCTGGCGCTGGGCAGCTGCAGTCACTGCCTCTTAGGGATTGCAGGGGCCAAGCTCACCCAGCCCTGCACGTCTACCCGCACAGAAAGAGTTCGCCAGGTACATCTTCATGCTCACCCATGCCTCACAGCAGTCCCTGAGCTACACTGAAGGTAGACAGCGAACTGCTGATTTTAGTTGGACGGGAGACTCCACGTCCACCAGCATCACAGCTCATTTCAACTGAAGACTGCACAGGGCCAGGGGGATGTCCTAGGCGTCTGCATGGGGATAAGCGGGTGTCCTGGGCCTCTGCCTGGGGACGGGGGTGTCCTGGGCCTCTGCCTGGGGACAGGAGGTGTCCTGGGCCTCTGCATGGGGACAGGTGGGCATCCTGGGCCCCTGCATGGGGCTGCAGAGCCCGGGGTGGAAGGGGTGCAGGGTCAGCCTAAAGTCAGGATGCTGGCAGGATAGTCATCCTAGGTGGGTCGGGGGGAGCAGCCTAAGCAGCCAGTCCCATCACCACCACATGCCCAGAGCCTACTGTACCGTCCCAGGAGGGAACAGGGAAATCCAGGGAAGACGAGGACCCGATCTCTGGGGCTGGCCCTGGCCCTGCAGGGCAGGCAGCGACTCAGCGACTGAGCCCTCGGCATCCCCCCGCCGTGTGTGTGTGTGTGTGTGTGTGTGTGTGTGTGTGTGTGTGTGTGTGTGTGTGTGTGTGTACATGTGCACTGGGCTCTCTCAAGTACATGTGTGTGATCGGAAGTGCTGGGTCACGCAGTGATTCCACGCTTCACTTTTTGAGGAAGGACAGGCTCTCCTTCAAGGGCCGCCACGTGTCCCGTCCCTCAGCAAGGCTGCAGGCTTGACTCCACACCCTCTCCTGTGCCTCTTAACATCCTTCTCCTACTTCTGGGGTCCTAGAGGGTGAGGTGGGGTCTCACGGTCGTGTGGGTTTGCGTCTTCCTAAGGACTAACGATGCTGCAAATCCCTCCACGTGTGCAAGGGCCAACTGTGTATCTCCTTTGGAGAAACCTCTGTTCAGATCCCTGGTGCCTTTTTTTAAGTGGGCTATTTTTATTATAGAGCTGCAAGTTATATAAGCTGTTTGTTGCGTATTTTTGGCAGATTTGTAAATATTTTCTGCCATTCTGTGGGTTGCCTTTTCACTTTATTGATAGCTTCCTTTGATGCACACAAGGCCTTAATTTTTATAAAGACAAATTTATGTATTCTTCCCCCTTGGTTGCTTCTGCTTTAGGTGTAATATCCAAAGTCAAAAAGATTTACTCCCAGGTTTTCCTGTAGGGTTACTTTTAGCTCTTACACTTAGGTTTAATCCATTTTTTACCCCCTTTTTCCTTTCTTTTTTTTTTTTTTTTTGCTTTTTAAGGCCGCACCTGCGGCATATGGAGGTTCCCAGGGTAGGATCCAATAGGAGCTGCAGCTGCCGACCTATGCCACAGCCACAGAAACGCCAGATCCAAGCTACGTCTGTGACCTACACCACAGCTCACAGCAATGCTGGATGCTTAAACCCTGAGCAAGGCCAGGGATCTAACCCGCACCCTCACAGAGAAAATGTCAGGTTCTTAACCCGCTGAGCCACGATGGGAACTCCCATTTTACTCCACTTTTGTACGTGGTATTAGGTAAAGGATCCAGCTCCACTCTCCTGCGTGTGGATGTACAGCTGTTCCAGAGCTGTCTGTTAAAGACGATTCTTTCCCCACTGAATCGTTCTGGTGCCTTTGTTGACAGTGAACTGTCCGCGGACACGTGGCTTTATTTCTGAGCTTGCAATTCTACCCCATCGGTCTGTCTGACTGTCCTTGTGCCAGCACCACACTGTCTCCACTACTGCAGCTGCAAAGTAAAATCTGAAATTAGGAAGCAGAAGTCTCCCACCTGTTCTTTTTCAAGCCCATTTTGGCGACTATGGTTCCCTTGAACTTCCATGTGAATTCTAGGATCTGCTTATCAAGCATTTTTTTTTTTTTTTAAAGACAGTTAGGACTTGGATGAGGTTGATCTAAATCTGCAGATCAATTTGGGACAATTTCCACCTGGACAATCTTGTCACTTCTCACCCATAAACACGGATGTCTTCTCGTTTATTTAGGTCTTCCTGAATTTCTTTCCATTGTTTTGTAACCTTCAGTTTATAAATCTTACACTTTTGTTAAACTGATTTCTACTTTGTTCTTTTCGATGTCATTATAAATGAAGTGTTTTTGGGGAGCCACGCCGATAGCATGTGGAAGTTCCTAGGCCAAGGATAAAACCCGCATCACAGCAGCGACCAAGTTGCTCCAGTGACAATCCCAGATCCTTGACCTGATGCGCCACAGGGAATTCCAAGGGTCTTTTTTTTTTTTTTAATTTCTTCCTCAGATTATTTCCTGCTAATGTGCAGAAATTAAAGATTTTTGTGTACTGAACTGGTTTATGAGTTCTGACATTTTCTGTGGATTTGCTAGGATTTTCTGCATAAAGATCATGTCATTTGCAAAAAGAGATGATTTCACTTCTTCCTTTCAACCCGGATCCCCTTCCCTTCCTTTTTCTTGCCTGCCTGCTCAGGCCAGAACCTCCAGGATGATGCTGAACGCAGTGGCAAAGGGGCAAGCTCGCCATTCCTCGTCTCAGTGGGCAGCTTTCTGTCTCGCCGAGGAGTGTACTAGGCCGCCAGCCTGTCCCAGAGGCCCTTTGTGAAGACGAGGGAGAAGCCACCTTCTGTTCCCAGTTTGCTAAGCGCTTTTTATCACCAGAGGGTGATGGATTTCATCCAATGCATTTTGTACATCAACTTGGGATGATCATTTTGTGGGGTTTCCCTTGGTTCTGTTAATATGGTGTATCACACTGACTGATGCTCTTACACTGAGCTGTCCCTGTGTTCTGGAACCAATCCCACTCGGTTATGGTAGCATAACCCTTATGCTGTGGAATCAGGTTTGCTAGCATTTTGCTGAGGATTTTTTGCATCAACATTGATAAGGATGCTGGTTTGTATCTGTCTGTTCTGGTAATGTCTTTGCTTGCTAGCATTACAGACAGAAAAAGTGTTCCCTCCTTTTAAATGTCTTGGAAGAATTTGAGAAGGACTGGTGTTCATCTTCACACGTTTGGAAGCACTCACCCGTGAAACCGCCTAGTTCCGGGTTCTTCTTGCGGAGAGGTTTCTGATTACTGATCCAATACCCTCGCTAGCTTTAGACCGATTCAGATTTCTGGCTTCTTCACGACTCCATCTTGGCAGTTTGTACCTTTCTGCCAACTTGTCCATTTTATCCAGGTCATCTCATCTCATCTGCTGGCATAGAACTGTCATGGTTCTCCTTTGTAATCCTGTTTATTTCTGTAAGATTGGTAAAAGTCCCCTCCTTCCTTCTTGATTTTAGTAATTTGAATTCCTTTCTTTTCCTGGTCAGACTCAGGGGATTATTCTTTTTTCTTTTTGTCTTTTTGGGGCCACACCTGCGGTGTATGGAAGTTCCCAGGCTAGAAGTCAAATCGGAGCTGCAACTGCCAGTCTACACCACAGCCACAGCAACGCCAGACCCGAGCCTCATCTGCAACCTACACCACAGCTCACGGCAACGCCAGATCCTTAACCCCCTGAGTGAGGCCAGGGATTGAACCCGCATCCTCACAGACACCATGTCAGGTTCTTAACCTGCTGAGCCACAATGGGAACTCCCCAGGGGATATTTCCTGC
Organism: Catagonus wagneri; assembly: GCA_004024745.2. Classification (NCBI taxonomy): domain Eukaryota; kingdom Metazoa; phylum Chordata; class Mammalia; order Artiodactyla; family Tayassuidae; genus Catagonus; species Catagonus wagneri. The sequence goes on along the minus strand of PVHT020000521.1, from coordinate 32,549,730 downwards.
CTTGTTGGGGGCACTGGACTTCTCGAATGCTCCCTCCGTGTTCCTCTGAGGCTGCCCTTTCCTGGGCCTCTGCCTTCCTCTGGCTGCTTCAAGTCAGATGCCCTCACACTCCCCTCTCTTTCCACACCCTTAACGTCGAACATCCATATGCTGTGGGTGCGGCCCTGAATAGACAAAAACCAAAAAAAAAAGGAAAGCGAAATGTCATGGCACATTAGGGAAACTCTGGTGCTACTTGCGCACAAAGGCACAGAGGTGCTGGCGCTGGCGGCTGCTGATCATTCCAAAATTACTGCTGACACCTCCTCTGGAAGAAGCCAGGAAGTCAAGGTTTACTGGTCCTCAACCCGCTTCTAATTCAGCAGTTCGGGTCCACCCGCTCACCGCCTTGTAGTGGGTTTATTTGGTTATGGCCATTAACCCGCCTTCCTGTACCTTCGGCCCGGCAGGTCACTCGTCTCCTAAGTACGAGCCCCACCCCCCACCCCGAGGCTGGAGCTGGCACCCCTCCAGGACAGTCACTCGGCCTTTACAACTGGCTGCTTTTCCTCACAGAAGCGCCCCCGGCCGCCCGCCTCCAGGGCCTGCAGAGCCCACCTCAGGTTCTCCCAATCCCCCCTCCCAACGCGGATTGGAATTTTCCTGGCAGGGCTCTGGACTAACCTGCCCAGTGCGTCTTCAGTCTCCAATCTCACCCCCTTTATGCCTCAAAAAACCCTCTGAGAAGACAGATTTCATCACATCTGTTCTGTATTTAAATCCTTCCACGGCCCCCACTGCACACGGCATGGTGGTGAGCAGATCACACTCAAATCTGCTCCAAGAAACTAAGCCAAGCGCGACTGCCTCCGCCATCGCGGTCACGGTAGCAGGCCGCGCCAGCACAGCCCAGATGGGCCCCCCCATGAGCTGGGAGGCGTCCACGGCCTCCCCCGGGCGCTTAAAGGAACAGAGGCCACAAGGCAGTGACTGCAGAGGACTCCAAGCTCCTCTGCACCAGAGAGGGTCCCCTCTGGCCCCATCCGCGATGACCCCAGGCCCTGCATGCTCAGATTCACCCAGTTTCCAGGCAAAGTTCCTCAAGGAACTGCTTTGTCACTGGGCAGGGACTTCCCGTGTGGCTTAGCAGTAACAAACCTAATATCCATGAGGACGCGGGTCCCATCCCTGGCCTCTCTCAGTGGGTTAAGGATCTGGCATTGCTGTGGCTGTGGTGTAGGCCAGTAGCTGTAGCTCTGATTTGACCCCCAGCCTGGGAATTTCCATTGGCCGCAGGTGTGCACTTAAAAAGACAAAAAAAAAAAAAAAAAGATACAAATAACACTTACCAGATGAAAAAAAAAAGGTTCTAAAACTTTACCAAACTGATCATATTCTTTATTATGGCAACTTCTAGGTATACGATATGTCTGGAAAGTCGCCCCCACTGCAAAGTGACATCTATTCTACTGTTTGTATCTTGTGAGTCTATGACTTTGTATGTTTTAACATTCCCACCTCCAGAATATCTAGAAGGGTAAAGGGTTGGAGTCTAAAAGTCAGCTCTGGTCTTTCCAGACTACGCCAGTCATCTCATTATCTCTACTGAACAACCCCTCTGTCGTACTGACTTGAAATCCCTCTTCAGTCCAACACTAATTTCCCTCACATCCTTGAAGACTTACTCTTTCATTCACACTGGACATGTTTTTAAAAGTAATGTTCAAATCAATTAGCAGGTAAACAACGGACAGTTATTCCATGCATGTGGCTAGAAAATGGCTGTGGGATTTTCGAGTCAATCCTTCTTTCTAAGTCATCGGGAGGGATTTGGTTTGAGCACAGGCCACAGGCAAGATGCTGCCTGAGCTCTGCGCCTTCGAGAGGTGTCCCTTGGCCTCAACCCGGGCACTTGCGGAAAAGCTCTGAAGTCTTTTCTACACCACACAGGCGCTTTACGTGGCTTACCTCTACCGTGTGAGTCTCCACGCTGATCACAGACACTTGACCTCCGCAGGCCGCCCACAGCGCGTCTTCCATCACTAGGAGACTTCGAACTGGTAGGACGCCCAATTTTACCACTGTCTGAGGCTCAGAATTCCAGGAGCCATCTTAAAAGAAAATATTTCTTTTAATTGCATTCACATTGAGTTTCTCCAAAAAGACACGCAGACAGCCAATAGGTATATTGATTATTAGAGATATGCAATTCAAAACCACAGTGAGATGTCACCTCACACTTGTCCGAATGGCCTCTATCAAAAGACAAGAAATCCCAAGTGTTGCTGAGGACGTGGAGAAAAGCGAACCCTTGCCCTGCTGCTGGGAATGAAAATCTGTGCAGGCACAATGGAAAACAGCCTGGAGGTTCCTCAAAAACTGAAAACCAGAACTTCCCTATGATCCGGCAAATTCCTCCTTGGGGTATTTATCCAAACAAAACAAAAACGCTAATTTGAAAGAATACACACACCCCAACGTTCACAGCAGTCTTACTTACAACGGCCAAGACATGGAAGCAACCTAAGCCATCAATGAATGAATGGATATAGAAAATATGAGATATATACACACAAAATAGAATATTGGAATATTACTCAGCCATAAAAAAGAATGAAACCTTGGCATTTGTGACAGCATGGATGGAGCTTGAGACCTTGATGTTAAGTGGAATAAATTGAAGATAGAAAGACAAATTCTCACTTACATGTGGAATGTAAAAAAGCCAAAAGCATAGAAACAGAGAGCAGAATGGTGGCTGCCAGGGTCTGTAGGGGGAAATGGGGAGATGGCAGGAGAGTACAAACTTCAGTTATAAGCTGAAGTTCGGAGGAGTCAGCACAGCACCTTGACCAAAGGTAACAACACTGAATCGGATACCTGACAGTGGCTGAGAGTGAATCTTACATGTTCTCACAACAAAAAGGCAATGTTGATTAGGTACCGTGATGCAGGTGGGGGCCAGCAGATGGTGTTGATCATTTTGCAATATGCGAGCGTACCAAATCAATGTATCATGTGCCTTAACAGTATACAATGTTATGTGTCAATTTTATCTCAACTGTGCTGGAAAAAAAAGAAAAACAAAGGTTTGGCTTCCCCCAATTAAATAAATAAAGCCTGAATAAATTCATAGCACTGGAAGAAATGGACAAAACTATCCCAAATCAAGTTGGAGGCTTACTAGACCAGACAAAAATTAGGGTAATTTCAAACTTTCGAATAGTGAACAATTGCCATGAAATTTAATCTCTGCCAGAGCAGCGGAAAAAATAACTTGAGTGAGCAAGCCTTGCGGCCAAAGCCGGAAAGGTCACAGAGAAGAGAGACTCGGAGAGGCTCACATAAATCTGCACAAACGTGTGTTTAAATGCCCGGCAGGAGAGCAAGGTTCCCTCCCTGAGGTGCCTCCCAAACCCACCTTTAGGAGTTGCTGCAAACCGCCACCCCCAGGGCCTCCGATGCTCCCCCCCCCACCCCCGCGGGGTGGTTGCAGGCTCCTCCCAGGGTTCCTCGGCACCCAGCCCCCAGCTGGCCCAGCCCCAGTCTGAGTCTATTTGTTGCATCCCTTGGGGTGATCAGCCCGGGGCGGCCTAAACTAAGCTGACAGTCACTTCTCCCTTGATTATGACACCGGCCCAGGCAGGGGGCCTGGGGAGCAGGGCTGCACAGATGGGTGACAGCTATGCCACAGAGAAAGGCCTCATGTGAGGGCAGGACAGCGCCGGGAAACAGATGTGGGAAAGGCCTGGGGACCACGGAGGAGCCAGCAGAGGACGGGCTCAACGCAGCCTGCAGTGGCGTTCTGGTTTCCGTCCTCCCTAACGGGTCACATGTGCATCAGGACATGGGGGACGAGGGGCTCCGTCCAGAGTGCAAGGCCCCCACCCCTGGACGCCCGTGGGACACTGGCCTTCTGCTTTGGTGTAGACAGCCACGGCCCCGCTGACCAGGCCGGCATACAGGTTCTGAGGCGTACAGGCCAAGCTCAGGACTGTGGACTTGTCAGGAGCGAAGAAGTGCTGCAGCCGCACCTTCTTGGAGCCTTGGCTGCTCTTGTAAATGGAAATGCTGTGGAAGAAGGAGAGAGCGAGCTGAGGTCACCGCTGGCCTCCCGGCCCTCCCCTCTCCCCCCAGAACCACTCGGCTGTTTTAAAGACGAAGACTGCTACCACTGCAATCTCCTTTTCTTTTCTTTTTTCTTTATTTATTTTTGTTTTTTTGTCTTTTTTTAGGGCCACACCTGCTGCTTATGGAGGTTCCCAGGCTCGGGGTCAAATCGGAGCTGTAGCCGCCGGCCTACACCACAGCCACAGCAATGCCAGATCCAAGCCGTGTCTGCAGCCTACACCACAGCTCACAGCAACCCCGGATTGTTACTGAGTGAGGCCAAGGATCAAACCCCGCAACCTTGTGGTTCCTAGTCGGACTCGTTTTCACTGCGCCACGACAGGAACTTCCCCTTTTCTTTTAAAAGAGAAGATCTAGGCTATTTAAAAACAAAAACAAAAAGCTTGGTCCTCCCTACGTACCTAGGAACATCTTAGGTCTCCTTTCAACTCCGACAATGCCAGTGTCAGCACAACACAGAGCACGGCTCTGTTTTACTCCAAAGTATAAGAGGGACATACATTGAAAGCATGAACAAGAACAGAGCACATCCATGGCAAATGGTGAGCAGACTAGAACTTCCCCTGTCAAGGTCAACTTCTCCTGGGGTTGATCAGAGGACTTCCAGGGGCCTCGCTCACTGGCTCTGCTTGCATCACGTAAGCCCTGATACGGCGGTCAGGGAGTCACCTCCAGCCGGGCTCCCCCTGCCTCCCGCTAACAAAGACGACGGGCTGTTGACGCGGTGCGGGGCCCACCTGCCCTCCTCCGTCCCCAAGCAGACAGTGGGGATGCCCAGTGCTCGCCCTGCTGTGGCCTCAGGCTCGGGGGCACCGGGCTCCCGGGGCTTCTCCTCGGCGGGTGCGTACACCATGCACAGGACGCGGGACTCCACGTTGAAGCACTCGATGACTTTGGGGTGGGAATTTTGGAAGGAGACGATGGCGATCTGACCCATCTGGCTGGTACAGCTGCCGATCTGGATGAGATACGAGAGATGAGTGGGGCTCTGGGACTCCCGCCCAGCGGACACCAGACCCAGCGGGGGAACCAGCTTCCGAGGGGGACAGCCTGCTCACAGAGCCCAGCTCCCTTCGCAACAGCTTCATTAGGTCACTCTGAATTTTCGTAATGAGGACAGTTTTGCTTTCTGAAAAGTCACATTATGTCCTTTAAGAATCACACACCTGGCACCACAGGACGGCAAAGGCCTATCCATGCATGACTCAAGAGTCTGGAAAAGCAGACTGGTATCCGTTTTTTTAAAAAAGCAAAACAAAAAAACCCCTTTTCTTTGTGTGTGTGTGTGTGTGTGTGTGCGTGAGTGTGGGCATGAACACTACTAACAATGATAAACACGACACATTTTGAAATTCAATCTGCATCACTTTCTTTTGCCTGCGTTCACAGCATGCAGAAGTTCCCAGGCCAGGGACTGAACCCACGCTGCAGCAGTGACAACGCCAGACCCTTAACCCACTAAGCCACCACGGAACTCCCAGAACGAATTACTTTCAACTGCTAAGTTTCCAGTGTAAAAAGCCAGCATGGAAGTTCCCGTCATGGCGCAGCAGAAATGAATGAGGTTGCCAGTTCAATCCCTGGCCTCGCTCAGTGGGTTTAGGATCTGGCATTGCCGTGAGCTGTGGTGCAGGTCGCAGACACAGCTCAGATCTGATATTGCTGTGGTATAGGCCGGCAGCTGTAGCTCCGACTGGACCCCTAGCCTGGGAACCTCTATATGCCTCAAGTGTGGCCCTGAAAAAAAACAAAAAGCCAGCATGGTCTTAGAAGGGAAAAAAATGCCATGCAATTTAACTTCTCAAATTGAAAAAAAAAATTTTAATGATTCTATTAGTTAAGTTAGTTGTCTTTAGATTGAATTTAACCTGGTTTTAGAGGAAAAAGAAGAGAGAAACATTTTAATTCCTTAGAATTCTACATCTTTCCCAAAAGCGGTCGGCTCCCTTTCCTGCTCCATAAACACCGTACCAGCCATCCACGGGAATGTTCCACCCCGTGGTTTCTCATCGCATGAGCCATGGCTATCGATGCTTGAACAACTGCATTAACACCAGACAAAGGCATCTCACCCACAGGAAACCGTGAGCCGTGGAGGATGAGTCTGGCTGATTCTCATGACTCAGGTAAGGCTCGGGGTTATACACAGCACACTCGATCTGAAGGAGAACAAAAACCAAAGGCCCAGATTGAACACGGGACCAGGAGGAGCCAGATGACAGGTTCTGACATAAACCACAGCAGCTCCAAGGACTAAGAGGGGAGGATCCATGGGTGAGTTTCAGAAATCCACTTGTTAGAGGCAAACACCTAAGCAGCTATTCAGACTGTAGTGAGCTGCTCCTCAGATCCCAGGGTCCCCTGGACGCAAACGCAGGGAGCCGGTCCCCAGGGGGGTGGGCTCTGCCAAAGGCTGGGGAGGGGGCACAGGGAACCCAGTCTATAGGTCTGGGTGAGACCGGGAGTGGGCAGTAACCATGTCTTTCCTGCTGCTTAGCGTGTGACACAACCATGAGCCCCTGCAGTGCATGCGGGGATGTTAGCAAAATGCCCCTGGAGATGGGCTTTGCATCAGCCAAGAGCGGGCAACGCGCTTTCCAACCAGAAGGCCTCCAACGGTGACCCACGCACGTGGAAGCTGAGCGCCGCCCAGCAAGGGCACGGACCTGACGTAGCTGAGCCGCGGTGCCTGGCACACGGGTGAAACGGCGAGGGGGGCCCAGCATTGGCTCCAGATTTAAACCACAATGCTCTCAAGTGACTTGGAAACCAACCAGCCCTGGGGAGGGGCTCCCCTTCCTGGCCTGCCCGCCTGTCCGCTAGTCACCTTGAACTCCTGCTGCTTGGCTACTGTCACTGGCATGTGTCCCACGAGGAGGGGGTGTCTCTCCTTCTTAATCTGATTCCCATCGTCTTCCACACAGAACCAGCCCAGGTGGTTGTCCTCCTCTGCGACCACACCCGAGAAAAGGGAACAGAGGTTGGCAACGTCGACAGGCGCGGGGGCAGGAGATACGGGCACCCTGCTTAGTCTAAGACTGGAAACTAGGCTTTTACTCCTGGAAAACAGCACAGCCGCTCCTTTGAGGGGCAGCTGCACACGGCTGCTCTGTCTGGGGAGGGCTGGCCCCATTCAGGAGATGACCGTTCAGAAGCCTGGGAACCAGCACTGCCCAAACCACTTGGGTCTGTTTTCCTTTATTTTTTTCCCAAAGCAACTGAGATGTTTAGATTCAAATACCAGGGACAGAGTGAGAATTTGTATGTGTGTGTGTGTGTCTTTTTAGGGCTTCACCTGTGGCATATGGAAGTTCTCAGGCTAATGATCAAATCAGAGCTGTAGCGACAGTCACAGCAATGCAGTTTCCGAGCCGTATCTGTGACCTACCCCACAGTTCACGGCAATTAACCCACTGATTGAGGCCAAAGAACGAACCCACATCCTCATGGATCCTAGTTGGGTTCATTACCACTAAGCCACCATGGGAACTCCCAGAGTGAGAACTTTTTTAACGTGGCATCGATACCTGGAGATACAAAAGTACCACAATAGGAAGAAATATTTACTGCAAAGCAAGCTGTCCATCTCAGCTTTGAACGTGTGACGCCTCTGAAGGTAAAAGGGAGCTTATCTTCAGGGGTTGGACCGCGTGCTTGTTCACAGAGTCTGAACCTGGCCTCACAAACCACAACATTGCTCCGGGAGTGAGAAAGGAGCCCCGCTGCATGCCCGCCTCCGTGGAGCAGGACCAGTCCGGACGGCGCCCCATGGATGAGGAGAAGGGCCTTCCTTCCACCAGCCTCAGTACCCCGGGCCCGTCTCTCTTCTGAATTTTATTTTCAGTTAACATTTCAAACTGTTTGCATGTGAATGACAGTTTCACACACACAGAGGCAGGACGTCCAGCTGTTCTGACTGACAGACCTGTGCGTATGGCAACTCCACATACATGCAGGTCAACGTATGCTACCCACGTCTGTCTCTTTGACACAGATCACAAGAGGGCAAGGCTAAGGGGACATGGGGACAAGAAATCATCAGAGTCCCATCTCTGAAAGAACTACAGGCCTTCTGTTTCCTGTGGGACAATGCAGTCCAGGCCTGTGTTTTATTTCACAGGTGAAGGCCGAGCAAACAGGCTGCGATGAACCAGCCCTCTGCAGCCTTGCATGGCCAGCGCCAGATCTGGGCCTCCTGACTCAAAGGCCTTTGACTTGGGGTGAGCATGCCCCACTACCATTAATGTTTTGTTATAATAAACGTTTTCTTTTTTCCCCCTCTACAACCCTTAGATTATAATTATAAAGGTGCTTGGTGAATTTTTCCTGCTTGAAAACGCTCTTTCAGGTGATTGGATAAATACCGTCTACTTCTCAATCACGATTTTATCCTCCTGGGTGTGCATTTCATCATAAAATAGGAAGGGACACTGTCTCTCATTTTTTATGCTTTTTAGGGTCACACCTGTGGCATATGGAGGATCCCAGGCTAGGGGTCAAATCGAAGCTGCAGCTGCCAGCCTACACCACAGCCACAGCAACGCCAGATCTGAGCCATGTCTGTGACCTACACCGCAGCTCACGGCAACGCCAGATCCCTAGCCCACTGAGAGAAGCCAGGGATCGAACCCACGTCCTCATGGATATTAGATTCGTTTCCGCTGCGCCACGACAGGAACTCCCACTGCCTCTTTCTGAAGGAGACTCACTGGGCTGAAATCCTCACCCCCTTACCCAGGGCTCGCTTGGCCATCTGCAGGTTGTTGGTCCAGGACTCTTTGATGGCGGGAGTGAAGGTGTTGAACACAGCTGTGAAGACGGTCGGCCGGCCAGACCTGCCGGAGAGAAGGCGGGGCGGGTCACTCACAGAGCGGGCTCCATCCCGTGAAATCCAGCCATGTGTCTCGACTGTGGGGTGGCACGCCGAGCCCTGAGGGCATGCAGGTCAGCACAGAGGACCACACGCCCGGCTCCCTTGCACGGGTGACCAACCTGTCCTGCTTCCCTGGGAGCTGTAACTGAATCCGACAGCAGTCGGCGGCTCTGATCTCCTCCTCCTTCTTCAAAATAAGCCTCTGTAAACCCGAGGTCCAGTCGTGGGCCACCGACTGGTTCAAGTTCTACAAAGGAAACGCATAAGCCCATTAAAATGTTACTGAGGAGGGAGTTCCTGTCGTGGCTCAGTTGTAACAAACCCAACTAGTATCCATGAGGATGCAGGTTTGATGCCTGGCCTCGCTCAGTGGGTTAAGGACCCAGCGTTGCCATGAGCTGTGGTGTAGGTCGCAGACACGGCTCGGATCCTGAGTTGCTGTGGCTGTAGTGTATGCCAGCAGCTACAGCTCCAATTCAACCCCTAGACTAGAAACCTCCATATGCTGCGAGTGTAGCCCTAAAAAGCAAAAAAAAAAAATAATTAAAACAACAAAATGTTATCAAAGAGTTCCAGCTGTGGTGCAATAGAATCAGTGGTATTTCTGGAGCAATGGGACAAAGATCAATCCCTGGCCCAGCACACTGGGTTAAGGATCCAGCACTGCCGCAGCTATGGCGTAGGTTACAATTACGGCTCGGCTCGGATCTAATCCCTGGCCCAAGAACTCTATATGCTGCAGATGCAGTCATTAAAAATAATAATAATAAAGTGTTACTGAGGCACGCCCCTCCTGAGGGAGAGAAAATGCGATAATATAATGTGAAAAACTCAGAGAGGCCCGGGACACCCGTCTGATCATGAGGGAGTCTGGGAGTCACGCCAGGAGGCGGCCAGGCAGGGACACTCCTACAGGAGAACCAGCGCTGGATCGGCCTCCAAAGGAAGACAGGCTATTCCGAAAGAGGAGAAAGTACACCGTCACATGAATGCTCACCCCTGGCAGAACCAGGATATGGGAGCACATGCCGACAGTGAGTTAGAAACAAAGAGAGAATTTTTAATCGAACGGCTTCGACTCTTACCTGGTAGTTTCCTTTCAGGGTTCCAATCAATTGAGTGATTTGACCGACGACATTTAAGTCGTGCAGCAAGTTCTGCAGATCTTGATACAGCTGCCCAGGCCCCATGTAAACCCTGTCTGCAAAGTAAGACAACAAAGTGGACAGATGCCAAGTTGAAGGGAGCCAGCACTCGAGGGAGGAGACGCGACTGAGGTCTAAGTCCTCCGGAACCTTTAAAAGATGAATGTTTTCACATAGTGAGATGCTTTCCTGTTTCCGACTTTTTATTCTGAAACAGACATTCAGAAAAGCAGCAGTCGCCCTGAGCTCTCTTCATCAAGTCCCGGGGGTTAAATCTCGGGAGAACCACAGAATCAAGGTGCAGCCTGGGAAGTCGCATCACGGCACCACTACACCCAGCGGGTCCCTCAGGCTTTGTCCACTTCCCTGCGGAGGCCCCTCCTCGTCCTGGACCCCATCTGGGTCCCACGAGGTGCTAAGCCGTCACTGCTCCTCAAGTCTCCTCCAGCCTGGGTCAGGCCCCAGGCACCCCTCCCCTCAGGACCTTGAATTTTTTCTTTTTTTTTTTTTGCTTTTTAGGGCCACACCCGGGGCATAAGGAGGTGCCCAGGCTAGGGGCTGAATTGGAGCTATAGCTGCCGGCCTACAGCACAGCCACAGCAATGCGGGATCCGAGCCTCGTCTGCGACCTACACCACAGCTCATGGTGATACCGGATCCTTAACCCATTGAGTGAGGCCAGGGATGGAACCTGTGTCCTCATGGTTACTAGCTGGGTTCTTAACCCACAGAGCCACAACAGTAACTCCCAGGACCTTGACGTTTTTGCAGTGTGTTTGCTGGTGTTTCATACAATGTCTCACAATTTGGGGCTGACGTGTTTCATCACTTCTAGTGTTTTTAAAGCATGGTTGATGTAATTACTATTAGTAAGAAGTTTCTAGTCTCTAGAAATGACATTTAATCTGAACCAAATTTCTAATACCCCAGTCATCCAACACCAAGACGAGCTCATCAATGAACGTTCTCCGAAGTGGTTTTAAAGGACAAGGAGGGGGTCGGCCAGCACCTGGGTGAGTAGACAGGCCTCGAGTGCCTGAGAACAGCTCCCCCCACGGACTCAGGCTGATCATCTAGTCCAACGACCTAAGTTTGGGAGGAAATCAGGCAACGGTTAACACATAAAGGGTTTTGAAGCTATTGCAGTATTTCCAGGAGTGAAGTGTGTAAAAGATGAATTTATATGCACATCAGTGAAATGCTAGCCTGGCCAGTGGAGTAATTCGGAAGCACTCTGTGACCACCCCATCCTGGAGGGACGGTTCAGAGCTCCGGAAGTGGCATAGGACTCCGCCTTCCGTGTCTGTAACTAAAAGGCTCTTAAGTGAACAGGAATCTGTAAAGCCTCCCTACACTTTATCCAGGAGGAGGTAATGTGGGAAGTTCAGACGGAGGTGGGAAGGAAGGCAGATGGGAGGGAGGGAG
>PVHT020000521.1:32435948-32534133 GCA_004024745.2 Catagonus wagneri | reverse complement strand
CTCACCAGCCCCCTCCCTCTTCACCCCCCCATCCTCACCATCACCCCGACTCCATCCTCACCATCTCCCTCCCGGATGCTGCACCCATTGCCCCAACCCCTGACCCTCCCTTTGCAGCTTGATGCAGGGACCCAAGGCACTTCTGTTAGATTTCAACCAGCAGGGAACACTGGTTAACATTTCAGGCCAGCCGGCCTGCTGTCCTCTTTGCAGAGTTCCCTTGTCTGCCTGCAGGCGCCACCCCCATCCCTGCCCTGCAGGCTGCCCAGGACAGGGAGACGCCACCCCCACCCCCATCCTGAGACGCCCGTCAGCCTGAGGCCACCACAGTCACTGCTGGTCCGCCTTCCTGCTCTGAGACAGGAAAGCTCACACCTGGACACTGGCCCGGCCGCTCGCACAGCCCCCAGCGCCAGGGCTGGTCCATTATGGCTGCAGGTGTGTCTCACCTCCTGACAGAGGCCCAGCTGTGCCTCCAGCTTTTACCACCAATTGTTAGGGTTAAGTAAGGAAAGCAAGGGGAATGACTGGTACAGATCACATGCTTCAACATGTGCCCAACAAAATGTTCCTGTGAAATATATCCAGCCTGCTGTCACCTCTTGAAACACTTTCAGAACCTCTTCCTGAGAAGTGTCTGATGACAGGACAATGGTTTCTCCATCTCGTGTAAGTGACTCACAGAGGGCCCAGCAGGTCACCCTCCCCCAGGCCCCCGGGCTGGGGCACCGCCTCTCACGCCCTCCCGCAGCACCCACTTGGCACCATTCCTTGCCAACTGGGAGGGTCTACTCGTTAAAACTGAACCGAGGCCGTAAGGTTCATAAATGAAGAAAATACTCTACAGAGTCACCTTATTTCTGGCAAAAGGGAAATTTATTTTCTCCTAAAGCCACCTCCTGAGATAGCACGGAGCAAAGAGAAACTGAGAGGCGATCAGCACAGAGCTGTGCAGAAGTCCAGGGGGTCTGGCAGCTCAAACCAACCAGGGACCCCAGCATGCAAGGCCTGCACCAGAGCAAACGGTTTAAGACGATCACACATCACGACCAAGGACAGGAAGGGCACGGAGCAAACACAGGCTCCAGCTGGTGCTTCTGGGGCGCAAGCCTCCCCCGCGGCTCCCAGGGTTGCCAGGCAGGGAGGCTCACGCTGCCTTCATCACCGAACAACAGACAACCTTCCAGCACTGAACTTCAGTCACGTGTCTACACACTGGGAACGGGGATTTCTAACTCAGCTTCTCAAAATAACAAGGACAGGCTCGCAAGAGAGTCAGAAGGAAGAGAAGCGGTGGGCGTGACTCTGAAGCTAGTCCATAAAACCCGGCGACACCAGGGCAGTACAGCTGAACGTGACCCACGTGACTCTCGGGCGGCCAGGGCCTCATCCTCAGGAACCCACCCAGGGGACCCACGGGTTCAGCCTGTGCTGAGATCAACAGTGTGGATTCTGTGCACACAGCCAGCCTGCTGTCTGCCCCAACTAGCCTGTCCCTCTCTCCTGATGAGCCTGGACAGATCAGGATGAACCCTCCACCACGGCCAGATGTACCAGCGAACACAGACCATTCCGGCATCTGTGTGAGCTGGAGAGCATCACACTCTTGTGCCAGGGCCTGAAAAGGAGGGTCCTGACTTGAGTCCCACCTGCTAACACGTACAGAATTAGCAAACTCCAATTTGTTAAAAAAGTTCTCTTCAATCTGGAAGGCATTTTAAAGATGCCACATTCCTCCTTTCAGAGCTCAGAGCCAAAAATTAAATCCCCTTTAGGGTTAGGGGAGCTACGGTACAGAGGCCCACACACCAAACCTGGAACCCAGGTGAACATCTGGGCCCCTGGGCCTGACTGTGTCTGTGTGCAAGGACCCCAAGTCAGCATTGCCCTTGAACTCCAGACTCGGTCCCCAGCGCACCCCAGCATCATACCCACCCCACACTACTGTCTGTCTATTTGGCACCTCTGCTGGTAGCACTGTGTGCTTGAAGTGGGTGAGCTGCGGTCTATGGAAATACCATAATTAAAAAAAAAAAAAAAACACGCTTTAAAAAGTAACACGTCTAATACAGAACTGAGACAATGACACAGAGCTTTGGGCAATGTGAACACTCTGCGCCCTTCCAGGACACCTGGACTGACTCCGCCCGGCCACACTGTCACAAACTGCTAAGGAGACAGACGTGTTAGTGGACAACGGGCATGTGAATTCTTCCTCCGCGAGAGGCCAGCACGGCCTAAACACTGCCAGTCGCCTCGTTCTGCTCTTGGTTATTCCGGATGGCAGATGTTTCACTGTGTTATCGGCATCCTTGTGTTTTCCTTCTCTGAGCTCAGCCTTTGTTGTCCTGGCATCCGACCGCGCGGGTAATCAACACAGTAAGAGTAAGAGGACCAGAGATGGAAAAGACCCGTCTCTACAGCAACTTGTCAGGTCCTGGGTGGGGTTGGCTGGGAACTACTCAAGAGCTCTGGGTCCTGCCTGTGGAGACTAGGCGGCCTGGCCAGTCATCAGAGTATGTCTCCATGTCCCACGCAGTTGGAGGATGACGACCTGAGGCTCCTTTCAGTCTCACATTCCTGTGCATGGAGCCTGATCCCCTGAAGAGACCTCCAGGGGTGCCCCGGATCTGGGGGATGGCCACAGCCTCGGAGGTTCTTGTCACCCAGCCGCTCGCCAACCCAGGACACACGAGCATCTTCTAGTGCCCCCAGGGCAGGTGTGTGAGTGGCCAGCTGGTCAGTAACCAGTAGCTGAATGAATGAACCAGCCACCCCATCAATCCACCCCCCCATCTGTGGAAATTCCACTGCTCGTGTCGTCTCCGAGAAAGTCACTTCCTTTCAAGCTGCCAAGCTATCCTGCACTTGCGTCTGTGTGGGAATGGACCCCACGCTGTGCCCTGCTGGCAGGTCTGCCCAGCATTGTCTGCGCATTCGGGGTCACTCCCTTCAGGACAGGCCTTCCATAGACAGAGGGGTGAAAAGGCACCAATTCACTAAAAACTCAAGAGTGATTCCGCTTTTCTTTGCGTTCACCTGATACCCACTATTATTGAGCACCTACTGCACGCCTGGCTACAAAAACAGAAGGAAAACCATGAAGACAGCAAGCCCAGCAGTAAAAGGATTAACTAACTTCGGACAAGGTCCCTCACACACTCACTCATTAGGTTATCAGCATCTCAGTTTCCTAAGATAAAGGCATGACAGTAACAGATCACACTGAATGCCACTGCCCTCCACCCTCAAAGGCCACGAGAAAGGGATTAGAGACGTCAAACTCAAGGTACGGATTCCACCCAGGAAACAGAACAAATTTCTACTGATGACAAAACAAATTTCTCCTTAAATTCTCTGCTTCAGAAAGTGTGCAAAAAGGTGTTTCCTGAAAAACTGCTTCGGCTGAGATTATGGCCTTACTTTTTCACGGAGGCACAATAACGCAAAATCAGGGCAGTCTGCAAAAAGCCATCCCAAATGCTTTCAAGTATTTTCCAAAGTACCCTTCACTTAGGACATGACAGCAAAGTTCTCCTTAAATTCAGAATGAAGGAAAGGACCTACTCTGCAAAGTGACACACTTTCTTTCAATGGACAACGAGGACCACGGGTTTTTGTTTGCCCAGGCTGATGGAAAGTTCGCGGCAATACTTGGGACCCAAAGGCAGCAGTAAACTTACTCCAGGTTCATTCTCGGCTGTGATACTTTAAAAAATTAAGTCATCCTGCTTTCTGCTCTTTAACATTGCTGATATGAATCTGAGTTGGCTCAGGAGGAACCACAAACCAGAAGATGACCAAGAGGAAGCAGTGTTCCCTGTATCACAGCACAGACCCGTAGGTCGAAGGCGTCCTCGGAGACCTGAACACGAGAAGGTGATCTTGACCATAAACACATCTTGGGATAGCTTCATTATAAAACACACAGAGGCGTTTTGTTGTTGTTGTTGTTCATAAAACCAAGACAAACAGGATCTGCTATACTTGCAGGTAATTTAAATGGGTTTTTAAGAACTTATAACACACAAGGTTGTTCTTGAGTAAAATCTTAACATATCCAGTCAACCTGGAGACCGTGTCTCCCTCCCTCCCTTCCCCGCCTCTCGCCCTCCCCCGCCTCTCCCCCTCCCCACTCCCAGCTGGCCCTTCCTTAGGAAAACATGTGAAACAGTTTGGGATTTCCATTAATAGGACGGTATGCACACTGCTGTAAACAGGAGCATGGTTTTCCCATCAGCAATTTTGGAGTTTAGAAACTTATGCTTGAGGAACTAGCTTACTCAGCAGGTCACCCAAATGAATGACTGTTAACATCAGATGAAGAAGAGGAAGAGACAATGAAAGAGACCCCACGTCAGATGGGGCCCCACAGTCACTGTGTCCTGTTCCCCCCAATCCAAACCTGCACATTCACTCAGAAAAGCCCAGTCTTTCAAAAGCTGCCTTCTTCTGAACATGTCAAAACCAAAACAATCTAAAAGGTTATGGAATACACTTATATTTAGTATCGTATCATTAAATACAAAGGCTCGTATTATATATAAAAAAACTTATGCAAAGTTTCCATTCACCATACTTTTAAGTGCTCCACAATTCAGGGGCAGAGGCCAGTGTGTGAGTAAAATTTAGTCAGGCTTTATCTGGATTATAAAAAAAGAAAAAAGATTTCCTGCTGTTTGTTGGCATCTCTGGAGTGCCAGAGACATAGGTTCGATCCTCGGCCCAGCACAACAGGATAAGGATCCAGTGTTGCCACAGCTGTAGCGTATGTTGCAACTGCGGCTCAGATCTGATCCCTGGCTCGGGAACTTCCGTATGCCAGGGATGGCCAAAAAAGGAAAAGGATTTTAAAATAAAAAATAAAATTAGGAGTTCCCATCGTGGCTCAGTGGAAACGAATCTGACTAGCATCCATGAGGATGCAGGTTCGATCCCTGGCCTTGCTCAGTGTGTTAAGGATCCGGCGTTGCCATGAGCTGTGGTGTAGGTAGCAGATGGGGCTCGGATCTTGCATTGCTGTGGCTCTGGCGTAGGCCGGCGGCTACAGCTCCAATTCGACCCCTATTGTAGCACGCCTGGCTACAAAAACAGAAGGAACCTGGGAACCTCCACATGCTAAAAAGCAAAGCAAAGCAAAGCAAAAAAAAAAAAAAAAGTAAAATAAATAAATAAATAATAACATTAAAAAAAATGAAGAACATCATGAGCTCTAAGTCAAAATGGTTTAGTAATAACCACCGTGTGACACACTGCTGCACAGCTCAGCAGGGGACCCCGGGCCCTATTTCCCTGTGAGGGGCACAGACGGCCCCACCTCCCAGGGGACAAAGGAGAAGGTGCCGCTGGAGCTGGTCAAGGCGGGGCCGAGCCAGGACCGAGGCCCACGTGCTCTGGGACCTTCTCTGCATCGACACTGGCCCCACATCCGCAAGTGCTGGTGATGCGTCACTTACTTGGCTTGGCGCTGGCCACCATGGCCAGGCTCTCGGGCGCGTGCACCAGGGAACAGCGGCCGTTTTCTCCCACGCCTTCATCCCCGCCATACTCCATCACTTCCACGTGCCCCAGGGGAACGCTCCACTTCAACAGGTACCTCTGGCTGGTCGATACGCCGGCACTGCTGTCGTGGGAGGTCCTGGAATAGCCAGAAAGCCTCGGTTCAGGGACAGTCACAGGGCTGAGTCGTGACACCTTTATCCCTCGGCCACTCAGGAGAGAATCGTCTCAGCTGGGGAATCGTGGTGTTTCTGCATTTCTCACCAGCAGGGACCACTCGAGTCCAGGTCTGTGTGTGTGTGTGGGGGGGTTCACCGAGTATGAACACACCTACATCTAATAAGAAAAAAAATCATCAAAGATATGTTTATAGGAGTTCCCACTGTGGCACAACAGGATCAGCAGCGTCTCTGTGGGTTCGTCCAGGCACAGTGGGTTAAAGGATCTGATGTTGCCGCAGCTGCAGCGTAGGTTGCAACTATGGCTCAGATCTGATCCCTGGCCCGGGAACTCCATATGCCACAGGGCAGCCAAAAAAAGAAAAAAAAACATATATATATATATATATATATATATGCAGCTAGCAGCTAATGAGAAAGAACGTGATTGATGATAAAAAACAGGAACCGTGGATGATTCAGGAAGCTAGAAACCAAGTTCACCATCAGCCTCGTGTCCAAAGAAAAAACGTACAACATGCCCCTAATCTCCACCTGCACGGACCCGGTGACATTCCTGGACCCACCAAGTTGAGGGAGGGGCCGGCTGCACACAGACCCCTGCAGAGCCGATGAGAAGGCCGGTCACCTGCCCCCCGGACGCCTGCGGTCCTGCTCCTCACCGTGTGCTGACCGTGGCGCACAGCAGCACGTCGTTCAGCATGAGCAGTCGGCGCTCTTTGGTTTTCACGATCTCCCCACGGTCATTGTAGACGGTCTCTATCATGTCGTCAGAACGGACGAGGTAGCGGCTCCCGCTGCTGAGAAGCTGAATATTCAGACCACACTTGACACAGGGGCCACAACCGGGTCACCAGGAAAAGGAAAAAGGAGGAGGAAGAGGCTGTGCGAAATCCGGGAGCAGTGACAGCAAAGCAAAGGGAAGCGTGCATGTTCTGCATGGGGTTTGGAAAGCGGCTTTTTTGCATTAAAAAAAAAAAAAAACTAATTTCAGCAGTGGCAGGACCTACCCTCCTTTTATAAGCAGTCTCTGCAGCTAAGAGACGCCAGCGTGGCCACGGAGGGCTGCCTGTTCTCCCCCTTCACCCTGTGTGTGCCTTCTCTTTCCTCCACGCTCCAGTCCTTACACAAGTCACCCCAACCTTTCCGTTACTTGCGGACCATATCAGCCAGGAACATTTGTAAGTGGAAGGAGTTATTCTGTGATTCTACTCTTCCCAAAGGGCAGCATCATGTAGAAAACACCCTGCCTGCTTATGGCACCTCATGTTTGACTTCACTGAGCCAAATAAGAGAATCTGGGTTCTTGGGAAAGATGCTTCAGATTAACTAGTAAAATACAGACGTCAGACTTAAGGTGGCCCAGACGTCCACGATGGCTGGCCGACCTCACCTGTTCACCTTCCCTGCAGCTCATGGGGACGAGGCTGCAGGTCACTGACGTAGCAGTAACTGATGTGTCTCCCGCGAGCCCACCCAGACTGTCGTGGGTTCCTAAACATTCAGGTACCACAGGGAAGCATGATTTTAAACAACATAAACCATGTCAGGAATATCAGTGGATGCGGTTCTCTGTTTAAAAAAAAAATCCTTCATAAATCGTTTGGAAAATCAGGGAAAACCTAAGCCTGAACTGTATGATTTATTGTCCTTGTCGTTAAATTACTGGACGTCACTGTATGGTAGGAAATTACCCCTGCTGACAAAAAACAAGGTGATTTTAGCAACAACGACTACTATGTGTAATTATTTAACACAGTTGCTATACACTGAAGCTTTAAATAAAATGGCAAGCCTATGCGAAATCAGGTTCTTGTGGCAGAAAGAGGGCTTTGTAGATGAAGCTGAGATTGGCTCTGCAGAAAACTGCCTTCATAATGACTGCCCTTCCTAGTGGTAACACAGCCCAGTCTGAGCACGGTCGGGCGCAGATAAGCACGCATGGAAATGTCTATGTTTTAGGTACGACTTAGATAAAATGCTGCATTTTGAAGGCAAAGTTTAGCTAAAAGAGTGGTTCTTATCCATTTGGGGTCCTGGGTCCATCTGAGAACATGCCACTCTGTGAACCCCTTTCCTGGGAAAAGGCGCACGGGGGCCAGGAAGGCTGGGCGTGACCTTTCCTGAGTCCTGAGCCAGGCTCTGTGTCCTCCTCAGCCCTGAGCTCCCCGCGAAGGTCCCAGGAGACTGGGAACAGAGGGTGAGCAGGGGCGGTGGCTCATTAGTGCCAAGCAGAGCGGAAAAACCCCACCTTGTTCAGGTACCGCTCGTTTATGGCTTTTGCTATCTGCTTGATTTCGCAGCGCTGGTCGGCGTCTCTTTTTCTCTCATTCAGCTTCTCGGCGAGTGTCTCGAGCTCCGTCAGTGCCATCTGGAGGGGCAGTCTGTCAGGGTGTCCTCTGGGCGTGTTCTTCAACATGTCCTGCAGGGGAAGCCAGGTGAGGGGACGTGTCACGTGAGGGCCCTGACGTCACCTGCTGCCAGGGAGGGGGAGACAAGCCCTGGGAGAGGGTGACGAACCCAGGCGTCACGATTCCGCTCAACATTCGAAGCTCCTTTTTGCAAAACCGAAACTGACTTATTAACAGGATAGGAACGGAACCAAGCCAGCATTTTCCTATAGGACCCGTCCGTGCAAGCTCACAGGACCCCAGAAGTTGCTGTTCTCAGTCTGGGTGGGACCAGCGGGCCCAGGTCCACAGTCGAGCCAGGTCCTCTTCCCACCAGGGACACAAGCAGCACAGCTTCAGGTGACGTCGAGGGGCAGGGGGGCGGCTCCTGCAGAGCACAGTGCGGGCACCTGGAGTCAGCCTCCGAGAGGGACATCTCAGTGTGGGCACTGTCACCTTCTGAGTCTGCACAAGGAGGGCGAGCCAGACAGGCCCCCTCCCCGCCCGCCGCCCACGGGAGCTCAGACAGCAGTGCCCTCGTCTTTCTCAGCCTCTTGGTCTCCTTTATCTGGAAAGAACCCACGTAAGGATTAAATTTCCTTTTGGATGAACAAGGCGTACTGCTCCGTGTGACTGTTTCCCTGTGAATCATGTGAAGCGCTGTCAAGGCAAAATAAATCATCTTGGGAGGAATTCGGGTACCGGCAGGGCAGAGGGCAATGCCTGCCTGGACCCGGGGCACTACACATCCGGAAGAAAGCTGAGCGGAGGAAAGCAACGTTCACTGCTGCTACCAGGCTATTACTTATCTGGTCCAAGGCGGCAGAGAGAAGGGCAGGAGGGACAGTGACAAGGGTTTCTGGAGGACGGTCCGTCAGAACCCAGCGGCCCGAGAAGCCAGGGGCACAGCTTGATCCTGAGTTCTAGGGGACAGCTATAGGACTGTAGCAACCACAGGTCATGGGGCCCCAGGAGAGCTGGGGAGGAGGGAGGTCAGGTGTGGTGAGGATGAGGAGAGGCAGGGGAATGGCCAGTGGGTCAGGGGAAGGGGCCCCTCCTGGCTATGCCCTCCACCACCAGCCTCATGGCACGCGGACCCAGCAGGACTCAGCGCTTGGGAGGAAGAGCACCCACCCTGGCTCCCAGCTGGTCCCTCTGCGGTAACAATTCCCGGGAGCATCTTTATTTGGGAGGCGGGTCCCTGGGCACATCCCCGTCATCATCAACTGGGTCCTGCCCCCCTGCCCAGGGCGAGAGCACATGCGGTTAATGAAACTCGGTTTTGCCCCAGTTCAGGTTCTTGACCCAGGGTCCCTAAGACCGTTGGAATTTCCCTGGAGATGGGAGCAAGGAGCATCGGTTCATAACAAGCCCCTTCCGGCCCCTAGAGTTCATGACGCTGAGTAGCTGAGCAGCTCAGGACGGGCTGGGGCCAGTGGAACGGCCGCTGCAGGCCCAGCCCTGACAGGGCCATCAAGGGGAGAGGGGGCGCCGAGAGCCTGCCTGGGGGACACGGAGACCGGACCATGGGCCGGCTGATGCAGGGGAGCCCTACCTGGAGCAGCAGGATGAACTGCGGGAACCTCTGGATGGGCTTCATCATCAGGCTGTAGAGAGTCACGCGGTCGGGGCTGGACTCCTGGCACTGCTGCGGGGACAAGGGCCCGCTCACCTGAGGCCAAGACCTCGAGACCCCCTCGTCCCCCCACCCCAGCCCCAGGAAGGGCCACACACCTGCCCTTGCCCCAGGAGACACCCCCTCCCATCTGCTTCCAACCACACCCCCTACAGCGCAAATAGGACGACGCCCGCAGGTCCACGGCCACACCGCAAACACGCTGACACCTTCGAGTCCCCTCTCTCACGGCAAACACACATGATATCCGTGGCCAGCCCCAGCTGGTTTCTGAACTGAAATCTTCCATTTTTTCAGTCGATGTTTTAAGGGCCATTTATGAGCTAATTTCAATACCCTAAGAAGCGAATTAGTTTCTCAGATTCTACAAGTGCCAAAAAAGTGCAGTTACCAAAAAGAAAAGTGACAGAATCCCAAACTGGAGTGGCGCGGGCCCTTAAAGTGCCTTGCCCTGCCTCCGGGTGGATTCCCTGGGCGGCTCGTTCTGCGTGGGCCACAGACTTGTGGTGGGGCATGCGTGTCTAGGAACAGGCTTTGGCCCCAAGTTTTACAATGCAAACTGGACCCTCACACAGAGGAGGAGACGAGGCCCAGCGGAAGAGGGTGTGGAGGGATTTCAATGCGGTTCTGCTGGCAGCAAGCCTTCCTGGCGACATCACAGCCTGGGACAGGCGTCACCCACTCAGTCTAGGGGAGGTTTCAAGACCAGCCACCCCTGGGAGGGTGGGAAGTCCCCACGTGACATCAGATGAGGGCCAGACGGCGGACTCCCACCACCCTCCATGGGCTCAGCCTTCGGGGTCTGCTCCTGGCTCCGACTCAAAGAGGCCAAGGATCCCCAAGCCCGACTCCAAGCACCACGTCCTGTTATTCCTAATCTTAGGCTGAAGGTTGGGGACCAAAGGCCACTTGCTGGGGTCTGATCTTCACTTTCCAACTATCTCCCCATCTGGCTACCCACTTTGAAGGAAGTGCAAATAAAGGTTATTTTCAAAAAGCTTGAAGTTCCCGTTGTGGCTCAGTGGGTTAAGAACCCGACATGTTGCCTGTAAGGATATGGGTTTGATCCCTGGCCTCGCTCAGTGGGTGAAGGATCCTGCGTTGATGTGGCTGTGGTGTAGGTCAGCAGCTGCAGCTCTGATTTGACCCCTAGCCTAGGAACTTCCATATGCCTCGGGTGCGGTTATAAAAATAAAATAAAATTTAAAAAAGCAATGTTACCACTAAACATTCATCTTTATTTCTACCAATGATCCAATCAATACCTAGGGTCCTATTGGTGCTAAAATCTTTACAACAAGTGGCATTATACATTTAGCAGGAAGGTTTGATAAAATTTTCCTATGACGTCTTTTGACATAGAATCTGTTATCAGAGAATGTTAAAACCCCTCAATTTTTTAAATAAAAGTGCTTACCTTTAAAAATTCAAGAAAAACAGGTTTTGTAGCACATGTTTTCTTAAGGATTGCCACCGCTGTGCTAAAATTATTCACATATTCACTATAGGCATCCAGCACCATGGATTTAGAAAACTAAAACAGGAGGAAATTGAGAAATATAAATAATCCATAGAGTCCAAATGCTACTTTTCCGAGCTTAAAATAAAAGACTGAAACCAGCACTAACATTAACCCCTCGGTCACGGTGGTGTTTTCTTTAGATAAACTTTATGATGACTGCGGGTGATTATTTTTTTAAGCAAACTTGCTAGGGGTTTTGAACTGGATGGCTGATCTTATCTGACTGACCCCAAGGCTCTTTAAGGCCTCCCTTCCCAAACCTGTGGCAGCTTTTGGGTTTCAGTGAAGAAAGGTTCCTTTCATCGATGGACACAGACGGAGATTACGGACACCCTTTTTTCAGTCCCTGACAACCAGCACTCTGTGCGCTTCACCCCGGGACAGGATGTCCTTCCTGCACCTCAGCAGGTGGAGGTCCCGTACCCGGACCTCAACATCCCCTAGAAACAGCCCTCCGGGCTGAGGAGCAATGCCACACACACAGGTTCACCGCCCGATCTTCCTGGAGGCACAAGGGTTTCAAGGGTCAGAAACGTCTGCCTCGCTCTCTGTGAATCTTCTAAGATGCACATATTCTTGAGGCTGGACATCGATGCCCATCAGTAGACAAACTGGGTGACCACTGAGAAGAAACGCTTTCATCTATATTATATTTCTAAGAAGCAGAATACCTGAAAGATTGCTGAAATAATTTGAAAGATCCCTGAAAGGGGTTACGCAAATTAATTTTAGTAAGAACTGTTTCCACGTTACGTTCAAAGCATAACTTATGTCCCTCATCTCATCAAGCACACAAACACACAGAAAAGGCTTTGTATATCCTATTACAGCGCCCCCTTAAGTATATGAACACTTAAACGTTTTTATAAGGAGTTCCCGTTGTGGCGCAGCAGAAACGAATTTGACTAGTATCCATGAGGATGCAGGTTCGATCAGCGGGCCGGGGATCAGGCGTTGCATGAGTTGTGGTGTAGTTCACAGACTCAGTTTGGATCCTGCATTGCTGTGGCTGTGGCATAGGCCGGCAGCTGAAGCTCCAATTTGAACCCCTAGTCTGGGAACTTCCATATGCCGCGAGTGCGGCCATAAAAAGAAAAGTTTTTATATATCCTATTAGAGCACCTCTTCAAGTGTATGAACACTTAAACGTTTTTCAGCTCTCACCCCCTGACATCATTGTCTTCAATCAATTACAGAACCCATCTTGCTTTATCCATCTCAGCTACCTCTGGAGAGGAAACCAGCCAATCACAGTGTGGATGATGCATAAATGGGCCAATGACAAATGGCTCAGTACGACACGGCACCTGCCAAGAAGGCTGGGGTGCCTGGTCGAATCCCATCACATCCTGGGCTACCACGGGGCCCGGTGACCACGTCACAGAACCCCAGGTCAGGGTGCCAAGGTCAGGGGAGCAATAGGAGGCTACTGTCCAGTAAGGCATTCCCTGCGGTTCCCAGAGGGTGAGCCCCCGTGAGGGCATCAACCTGACAACCTCACGACATCGTTCACAAGCGGAGCCCTGGCTCAGAAGCAAAATTCATCCTCTAACTGCCTGTGACGCACCCCAAACCGAGAGCGTGGTTTCGGGGGAAACTGCCCCTTAAGCCTCTGGATGTTTCTCTCAATATTCCTCTCCCACCCTGCACCCACGCAGAGCCTCCCGACTTCAGACCCGCCTGCACAGGCAGCTCAGCAGTGTCTGCAGTGTCCCGGGGTCCTGCCGCTGGACACTGGCCCTGAGGCACCCGCAGACCCTCCGGGCGTGGGCGCTCCGTTACCGAGGCCACGAAGACATCTCCGATCATCTCCACGGAGTCCCACTCAGCCACACGGCTGGCCAGTGCGATCTGGAACAAGCAGTGGCACTGCAGCACCTCCTTGACCCGGTAGAACACGGCCCGCAGCTTCCTCTCGCTCAGGACCTTGGGCTCCATCTCAGACAGTGGTTTCTCGTATTGCTGAGAAACAGAAACAAGGGCGGCTTTTCTCGGGGAGCACGAGAACAGGGACCAAGTTACTCTACGTCAGAACGAACCGCCTGACTTCTGATGTCCCTGTACAGGCACCTCTCAGATTCTTTTAAGAATTCTGCAAATTTGATTATTTTATGGATCGTAAATATACGTAAACATATACGTATGTAACAAAAATATATCTGTAGGAGTTCCTGTCATGGCTCAGCGGAAACGAATCCGACCAGGAACCCGTGAGGCTGCGGGTTCAATCCCTGGCCTTGTTCAGTGGGTTAGGGATCCGGCATTGCCGTGAGCTGTGGTGTAGATTGCAGACGCAGCTTGGATCTGGCGTTTCTGTGGCTGTGGTGTAGACCAGCAGCTCTAGCTCCAATTTGATCCCTAGCCTGGGAACCTCCACATGCCGAGAGTGTGGCACCTAAAAAATGACAAAAAGACAAAAAAAAAAAAAAAAATATATATATATATATATATATATATATATATCTGTAAAGAAGTCTCATAAAACATATCCTTTATATTACACGACATTTAGGTACCTCCAAAATCCTCTTAAGGGCATCCACGTAGTTCTTTTCACTGTCGACAATTGAACCCAGAATATACCTTCTTACGACCTGGTGGGAATTTGAAAATACAATGGTTGAAAATTGCCTCAGAAAACACAACAGTTAAATTTCACTTCTACACTGAGGCTTGTTTTTATTTTCAAGACCGTTTTAGATAAATGAAACCTCCCAAGGCCTTAAAATATTTTAGATACTGTGTTAACTAAGCAACTTCTTGGGCATAAAAACATACTTTCCCCATCACTCCAATTTTACTTTTCTAAACCTCAAATTACAAACCATAAACTGTGGCGGCACAATTAAATTATGGCATTAATAACAATTTCATCAACTTACCCAGCAACAATGAACCGAATTAACTGACCGCATTTCACATGCCCAGCATGAAACTGCATGGTATTTCACATACACATTGGGTATTTTTACAAAAACAGTTCCAGTTCTGACTCAAAGGATGCTATCAGTAACACTGATCTAAAATCAATATTCCAAAGTTAGAAAAGAAACAAGAAGCTTTTGGAAGGTGGAGGTTACGGTTTTGTCCTGAGGCCCTTCCGGCCTCGACGCTGAGGAGGCAGGGAGCAGGTCACTTCCGAGTGCAGAGCCCCTCAGGGTTTGAGATGCTGGTTTTGCCAACAGTGAGGTCACCGCTGAGGTTTGTTTTTCGTTCCTGGAGCACAAGTTTCTGGCCCTAAGATGCCTGTTAAAGGCCAGTGTCCATTCTTGGCACTTCTGTCAGGCTTACACACAGTTTGGCAAGTTGTTCTCGCCAATAACGGGAAAAAAAGGAGCAGACAGATGACAGTAAGCTTGTTCCTACCCAACACCCACAGGCACCAGCCGGGCGGCAGCTCGGACTCAACCCAGGATCCGCAGCGCCACCTGGTGGCAAAGGGACCATGTTCTGCGGGGAGGCCTCTGGTTGGGTCACCACTGTGTCAACAGGGTTCAAAGACGTGAACCAGGGGCCGACTCATTTCTTTACAAAAAGGGCTCTTTTGCTCACAAAATGAAGGCAAAAACCAACGCTTCTAGGGAACTTAAAAAAAAAAGTGATGTATTCAAAACGCAGGCGTGTCTGTGGCTTCAGGGAAGCGCGGGGCCAGGCACCCCGGCCCCAGTGGCTGACTCCAGCCCACAGACCCCCCACCAACTCTAAATCGAGGGTGAAACCCCCACGACTGAGACACCCCCAAACTGCAGGTGGTCAGATCCAGGTCAGCCTTCTCCCTAAACCCAGATTTCCAAACACTGAGCCAGAATTATTTGGGGAATTGGGAGGGGTCTAATCTAGGTATTACATATTTTTATAAGTCCTGAGATGATATAATGTATGGGTCAAAGGACCTAGAACTGGTATTAAGACAACGGAAAACTACAAAATAAAACCCCAAATTCTGGAGTTCCCACTGGGGCTCAGCAGAAACAAGTCTGACTAGCATCCATAATGACCCGGGTTTGATCCCTGGCCTCACTCAGTGAGTTAAGGATCTGGCATTGCTGTGAGCTGTGGTGGAGGCAGCAGATGCCACTCAGATCCTGTGTTGCTGTGGCTGTGGTGTAGGCCGGCGGCTATAGCTCCGATTTGACCCCTAGCCTGGAAACTTCCATATGCTGCGGGTACGGCCCTATTAAAGACAAAAAAATAAAAAATAAAATCCCAAATCTCTCCCAGATCTCAGGCTCCCATAGGTTGGCCCCAGTTAAACTCGGCACATGAACGGCATGGGGGGGTGGGGTGGGCAGGTCCCCGGGTCGTAGGCTTCCCGGGACCCCGACCCCAGGCCACAAGAGGAACTCAGCCCTGGGACAGGTCTTCCCATGAAGCCCCCGGAACCAGCAGGGAGGCACCAGGGCTGGGAGAGTGATTAGCACCAAAATCCTGGGGTCAGAGGAGGAGGCCACGGCCCCCCCCGCGCCTGGACGGAGGGCAGAGGGCAGAGGCCATAGGCCGGGGCCTTGTCCTTCAGCATCAATGCTACTTTTCAAGTAAATGACAACCAGGAAATAAAGAAGGCTTTCTGTTTCTTTTTTTCTCCCACAGGGCATGAAAAGAATGCTCCAGATCCAGCATTTTTCATGACGGTTATATTACCTTACTTCAGCTTCAGGAAAAAAAAAATAATTAAAGAGCACCCACACCTGGGTGTAACTTTTTAAGAGAATGAGCCCGAAGAGAACAAGCAGTGAATCGTGGAGGTAAGAAAGCAAGCTGGGGAGTGAGCACAGAAACCAAAATACACGTCTTCTACCGTCGTAACCCGGCTGTCCCGCCCTTAGTGCTGAGGGCGTGTGCAAAACACCAGGCTGAGCCTGGCACATGCGTCACGTCAGTATCCTGTTGCATCATGAGGAAGACACTGAGGACACATCCCCGTGTCAGAGCGGGGTGGCGCTCACGTAGCTGGGTCTCCAGCTGCCCCGCTGTGGGCCTGGGGTCAGAACCAGGCCTGTGGGAAGCCTTACAACACGTCACCCCCCGCCCCCGGCCCTGGGGGGACAAAAACAGACTGGTGGGTGTGTGCATCTGTTAAAATGTTCCAGGCTCGAAACACCTTTTCCCCCTGTCTCCTGGCCACCCCTCAAGACACCTCACCACCTCCAGGTCCCAGTCTGGACGAGATGCCAAGCGACCACCGAGCCCCGGCCCACCAGAGCCCACGTCCCCATCACCCAAGAAAAGGCCCCAAGTCCCGGGGCCCCGACCAGAGCCCCAGGTGGCCAAGCGATCCCAGCCAGAGCGCCCCCTTTCCAACAAGGTGGGTAGGCTGGGAGCATGGACAGCGAGCAGGGGGCAGCAGAGGTGTGTCTCTGCTCCTGGAAAGCCAGTACCGCAGCCACAGTTCCACCCAGGAGCATGGAGTGAAGCAGGCTTCGGTCAGAGATCCAGGTGGGAACTGGTCCCGCCGCGCCCTCCGCATGGTTTCTCCCAACCTCAGTAGGCAGCCCTGGGCCTGGGTGTTCTCCTCTGTGGACCCACGCTCTCCGAGGGTCGTGCAAGGTGGCACATATAGCCTGTCAGATGTGTCCCACCTCCTGAGCATGGGTCCAGCCCCTCACCGTCCAGCACCGAAAATGCAGACCTTCATTTGGCTCCACTTCCCACTCGCGTGCCAGCTTCCCATCCTGTCCTGACGGAGCATGAACAGCCCCAGGCAGCCTTTCCAGCGCAGCTCATCGTCTCAGACTCTGAACTTACCAGGAAGCATTTCCGCATGGTTCTGCCTGCATCCGTGTCTACACGTGTACGTGGCAGGTTCCACACATGCGTCTACCATCCAGCTCATCTGCCTACCGCCTGCCCACCTGCCTACATCTCTGGGGCTATATCATCTCCTTACATCACCTGCCTGTCACCTCTCTCGGTCTCCATGAACCGCATGAGGCTGCCCATGAGGGAAAAACTCAAATCACATCCCATCCAAACCATCGACCCCGCCGCTCGGGCCCTTGCTCCTAAAGTTTTCCTTGCCTTCTACCCAAAGATAATCCAATGGAAACCACTGAATGTTTCCCCTCTGCTACCTGTTTACAGAGATTAAGAACTTCATTCATATTTGGCTGCTTCGTTAGTTGTTGGAATCTGTATTCTAATCTCCGACCGAGGCGCCGTGTACACACACACTTCACACTCTCACGTCTGTCTCTGTAAAGTCGTCCCACCAACGCGGCCTGGTTCATGACGACGAACGCATTCCATGCAAGCTCACAATTACCGAAAGTGCTTCAGGACCAGGATGCTGAGCCGGCCGCAGACCAGGCCTCAGAGGCCTGCCGCTGGGTTAGCCCTTTCCTTGCTGGCCCAGGGGAGGTGGCTGGGAGAGCCCAGGTGGGGCAGGGACAGGGCGTCGGAGGGGGCGGGTTGCTCCCGGCCAGCACAGCCTCCCGGTTACAGAAACACCAGGTACCGGCCCGCGCAGCCTACCTGCTGCTGAGATAAACCGTCAGGCATCGGGGTCAGGACCGCCTCCGGGTGTCTGCAGTCCACGTCGATGAACAGACTCTGCTCCTCCTCCAGGCAGGGTCTGTGATCTTAAAGGAAGACACAACGCGCTAGCTTGACCCCGAAACAGCAGGTTCACACATCCCCTCCCGGCAAAGCTGGCCGTCAAATCAAGGCCATGGGTAGACGTCTCGGCTCTACACGCTTCCTTCCCACCCGGCGACAAGTGAAGTCTTTTTTTTTTTTTTTAACTTAATGAATTTTATTTCAACTACAGGTGTACAAAAAATCATCAGAAGTCAATTTGATAGGATTTGATGAGTCAAGTCTTAACAAACCCAAGAAAACACCCTCCCCACAAGAGGAATGCAGCATTGGCTGATTCTCGTCATTTTTCAACACTTGAAGTCTAACTTCAAAAGGCAGAGGGATCATTTGGATACCTAGATGGCAAAGTAGAAATACGTATTCCAATTTTTAATCTATAAAATATCAGTGTCAGAAACAAAGAAAGCCAGCTACAAATGGCTAAGAACCAACACTCAGTAGTCAGTGAAAACTAAATGAGATGTAGTCACGTCCTGACTGTCTGCCTTTCTCGCTAGAAATCCGGAAAAGCACAACTTCCCCAAAAATCAAACACTTTAGCCAAAACTCAATTCATTTCTAAAAACTCAGATGCAGCCAAATAATCTAAAAAATCCACAAAACTGCTAGAAACCAGAAAGCACAGAGATTTCCAGGTAAATTTTTTTAGATAACTTAGAGATTATCTGATTATCTACTTCAAAAACACAAAACTCTAGTGGAAAAAAAAAAATGTCTGCAGAACTTTTAAAAGCCTACAGTGTCCGCGCACCTGTCAGAATGGCCAAGTCTAGACACTGACCAATGCTGACCAGGGTGTGGAGCCACAGGGACTCTCAGAATCACTGCCACAGGAAAGCAGAGCGGTGCTGCCACCTGGGGACACAGCTGGGCTGTTTCTTATAAAGCTTGACACACGCTCACCCTATGATCCAGCAACCATGCCCGTTGTATTCACCCACAGGAGCTGAAAACTTCTGTCTATACGAAAACCCGCACACAGATATTTCCAGCAGCTTTATTCACCGTAACTGCCAAAACCTGGAAGCAACCAAGATGTCCTTCAGCAGGTGAATGGGTAAACTGGCCCATCTAGACATGGAATATTTTTCAGCTAAAAAGAAATGAGGTTTCAAGCCATGAAAAGACACAGAGGAAACCTAAATGCGTTATTACCTACTAAGCGACAGAAGCCAGTCTGAAAAGGCTACAGGCTGTGTGGTTCCAGCTCTAAGATATTAGGGAGAAGCAAATCTATGGAGATAGTGAAAAGATCAGTGGTTGCCAGGGGTTGAGCAGGATAAACAGGCACAGCACAGAGGGTTTTAGGACAGTGACACCACTCTATGTGACGCTATAACGGTGGACCCACGTCAGCAGACATTTGTCCAAACCCACAGAACGTCCAGCCCCAAGAGGGACCCTCAGGGAGGGAAACGTGTCCTGTAGGTTCACCAGTTGTGACAAATGGCCCTTCTGGTGGGGATGCTGATGGTGGGAGGCTGTGTGTGGGTGGGTGGGCTATGTGGGAAATCTGTACTTTTTACTACATTTTGCTGTGAACTTAAAATTGCTCTTAAAAAAATCTAAAAATACCAAAACAAAACAGCACATTCTAGTGTCCAGACCCCTCCCTCAGAGATTCATCGGTGGTCTGAGGGGTGGTGGGTGTGGCACATGCCATTTTTAGAAGCTCCTGGCTGTTCCTGGGAACCTCTGGGGCCAGAAGCCAGGAATTCCGCCCAGTATTCCCACTTCACAGCGTAGGAAACTAAGGCCGCAGGGCTTTGGGGTGCGTGTAAGGGACTCCCTCCCAGACCAGGGACGATCCTCTGCCGCTCTGCTCACTCGCTCCCCAGATCCAGCTTCCGGGCACCCCATGCGTCCAGTCCTTGGACCTCGTTAGCCTGCGATCCCGTGTTCTGGGGGTCTCGGGTAGGCTTGAGCAGGCATTAATCCCCAGAATCCGGGGCCCCAAGCCCCGGCCTCTGCACCTGTCGGGCTCCGCCCAGGTGTGTGCCCTGCCAGGAAGGGTCCCCCTCGGGGGCCTGAGCTGCTGCCTGCTCCCACGGGGCACGCGCTTTATCCAAGCCCACAGCTCTGTCCTGTGGGAAGAGGCCGAGGGCTCTGCCAAGAAGAGACCTCTTTAAAGGCTCCCTGACTAGGTCCGGGTCACAGCGGCCACTCTGCCACGTAACCCCCACCTACCTGCATAACCAGGTACTTTCTAACTTATCAGCGCCCGGAAACACTCTCAGACACAGGACAGGCCTTGGCTTGTGGCTCGCTGCCAACGTGAACAGACCCGAGGGCTCTTTCTGACACGCAGGCTACTGCTGCCCCGAATGAAACTGGTCACAAAACCCACAAGCTCTGGTCTCACTCCCAACCGGTCTCTCCCAGCACAAAGGTCCGTGAAGTCCCTGCTCAGAGCCTGCCGGCTTGACTCCAGTCCCGGACAGGCGGTAAAGGCCCAGGAGAGCCCAGGCACTGTGAATATACCTGTGGTTCTGTCCCGCTAGGAACAGCCCTGCTGAGAACCGGGGCTGTGGGGAGAGAGCGAGCCCTGCCCTGGGGCGGGAGGGCACTGACCACTCAGCAGCTGTGTGGAGCTGGTTAAAGGGGAGTGAGACCCACCACCTTCCCCTCGGCCCGGGCAGCACGCCTGTGCCCTGGGAGGGGAGGCCGGGCTGGGGGGATGAGCAGGTGCCGCGCCCCAGGCCCAGACCGCCAGCATCCCAGCCGGAGGCACCCGCGCACCTGCAGAGACGAAGGACTTGGTCCTGATGAAGGAGCGGCCCCGCTTCACCGCGGCCTTCGTCTTCTCCAGCCCGTCCTTGGTCCCCTCCCGGGCCGCCTTCATGAGCTTCTGCATCTGCGGAAAGGGAGCACAGTGAGGGGTGGACGATGACAGGAAAGCCCGTTGTTGCTTGTAATCCATTTTAAAAGAATACTGTCAAGTAGTTTGGTCTTGAAATGTCATCTGAAATTGGCTTTTTGATCTGGGAGGGCTTTCTTGGCTGTTGTGAGAGTGTGTGAGGGTGAGGGGTGGTTTGGGGCTGTTTTGTTTTGGTTTTGCTGGTTAAAAAAAAAAGAAGGAAAAATAAACTTTCAAAACATAGCCCTTCCTTAACATACTTTTAAATCTCCGGCTACGTTTAAAAGTCGGTCTTCATTTTTATCGCAAATGCTTGCAATGAGCCTTGGAGAAGTTTGAGAAACTAAAGCTGCACTTGTTCATGGGTTCCCCCGAGGTTAAAGCACGTAGGCAGGAAACAGCAGAGCCGCCAGCAGGTGACCCCAGGGCCTGCTCAGCCCTGGACACTCCCCACCCTGCCTCTGAGCCCCAGGGAGCCCAGTCTGGCAGCTCACAGCCCTTCTTATGAACGGTCACATGGACCCAGCCAGGAGACACTGTGCCCACTCGAATGGCCAGGTGGAGTTAAGAGCCAGATACAAACAGAGGGACGCCCACAGACGGGATGGGCAGACCCCCTCCTTCGTGGAGGTTAAAGAGTTAGGACCACTGCCCACTGCGCGCGCGCGGGGGGGGAGTCCTTCCATCTGGTTCCCTCAAGTCAGGGGCCCGGCCTAATTCTCAGACCAGCCAGGAGTCCCCAAAACTTCCAATGACGAGTTCCGGCATTTTGCCCACATTTCTTAGCCCTGGAACGCTAACGTCTGAGTACCAGCCATTGCGCATCCAAGTGACTGATGGTCCAGAGCAAACCCACTGGCCTTGTAGAAGACAAACCAATATCCTTCCGTCTGTCTACACTGCCTGCCTCCCTGTCCTCCTGCAGGTCCCGCCTGGGGGTGGGGGGTTCCAGCATCCACACAGGCACCTCCAGCGCTCCACGTGACCACCCTCCGCCGGCCTCTATATCCCGCTCGGGCCTTCAGGGCCGCTGCCCAGCGGTCCAGCCTCAGTGAGCAGCCTGGATGCCAGAGCCAAGCCCTTGGCTGCCGTCCATCCCTCGAGGGGACCAGGCTGCTGTTGGGCACTCGCGACTCCAGCCCTGAGCATTTCTGCACTTCATCGACATCCCCAGCCTTGGGCTGCCTTCCTGAAGACACGTACCCAGGCCACCGCTCAGCTCAACGGAAACCAAACCAGTGACCCTGCCAGGCCGACCCCGACCCCCTCTCCCACCAGCCCACCACCACCCCGCTCCACCAGCTCAGTCACTGCAAGGCCACTTTGGGCACCAACTTCTTTGTACCTCCAACCAACCCATCCGCATCCTGCTGACCACCTGGACGGCGACCCACCATCCCCTTCTCCACGGCCACTGATGTCGCCTTCACTCTGCCCACATGCCCTGCCTAGCCAGCTGCCGGGCGGCCCTACTTTGCTTCCTCCCCCAACAGCCATCCCAGGTCCCAACATTTGCACCCCAGGACTGCAGCCCGAGCCCGTGCAGGCTGACCCCAAGGAGAGTGAGGAACAGAGGGTGGGCCAGGGAGCCTGCAGGACGGCTAAGCACCAGCTCCAGGCGAGGCTGGACGGATGCCAGGTTCGGGGAACGGCTGCCCGAGACGCCCGGCCGGCCAGCAGCCCAGCAGCACGCCCGGCGGCCTGGCCCGTCCTGCAGCTCTGCCTCTTCCCAGAGGAGGGAGTGCTCAGCCAGCCCCATGACCTCGCCCCTGCACCGACCACCATGTCGCCATCCCGCTGTCTCACCTGTGCTTATTCCCACCTCTTCTGCTGGCCTGGCCTCCCGCACACGACTCCCCGGACAACCCAGCCCTGGGCTCCCCGCGAAAGCCCACGGGACTCCTAGTTACCCCAGTGCCCTGCAGCCTGTTTCCTAAGGAGAGGCCCTGATTCCTAGGGCTTCGCTCCTGTGCTGGACAGCGGGAAACCGAGCAGCTGACATTACAGAAGACATTTCCGAGTGAACACCGACTTCAGGTAAGTGCCATCAACATGTGTGAATGAGTCACAACCGTCAGAAGGACGGCAGACCCAAATGAGGTGACAGTTACTTGACAGTGCCCTTTTAAAACATATCTCAAACTGTGACGCCACCACATTCAGATCCAGCAGTTCTCAACTTGTGGTCCCAGGAGCCCTTTGCGCTCACAAAAGTCATCCAGAAGTCAAAGGGCTGTGGTTTGCCTGCTTTATCTATATTTACTGTGTACAGAGGTAAAACTGAGAAAAATGTCAAATTTAGTAATAGCCATTTTTTTTTAAATAATGAACTTACTGCATTTTACCTTACGTAGCATAATTATGAAAAAGCACTCTATTTTCCAGAATTTGAAAAGTGCATAGTTTTGCATTCTTGGGGAACCTGCGTGGAGACGGCGGCTCCTGCGTGCCAGTGGGTGTGGGTCACGCGTCAGGAAACCTGGGGAAAAGTCCCCCGTCCACACATGGGGGAAGCCGAGCGACGGGGGATGTGCCCCACTAGGGTGGCGCCTGGGGTTCCCTGGACCGCACTGTGAGAACCACCGCCCGGCAGGACCAGTCAGCTTGGCAGCCGACTCTTCTCTTGACGGGCCGGCCGGTTCCAGCAGAAGTGTCCAGCGCGAAGCACACTACCTTCAGCTCATGTTTGTGCTTTAGGCGCTGGATCTCCACGGCTCCCACCGTGCTGGCCATCACCTCTCTCATTTTTCTCTCATAGTGCTCCTTTAAACGCGCTAGGTCATGGGAAAGCTACAGCACAAAGAGACACAAGCTTTTCACAAACACGCCCCTCTGGGGACTCCGAGACCAGCTTACGTTGCAGGGACGTCAGCGGTGCCTGGTCCCGGGGCCCCTCGTCCCAGCCCCCCGGGCTCTTGGGAAACAGATACAGGGGTGAGTACAACCATCATCAAAAGGCAGACGCGCCTCCAGCTGGGCCACCCTGGTGAGGTCTCTCCACCCAACGAGAGCAGGTCGACGCAGGAAGAAGTCTGTGGGCCGTCGCCGCTCCTTCACGCTTTGGTGAAATCAAAATGATCGAGTGTGTGAAACAGGCATACAACGATTCCTTTATGTCGGCACCAAAGCAGGTGAAACTCAAATCCAAGGTTGCATTGAGGGGCATGCTTTGGGGGCAGCCGCGTAGATTTTTAAGGCTCCAAACTACGTAGCTTTTTCTGCAGCCCATGGGGTTGGGGTGAAACCTTGTCAATCCTTCCTCGTATCATCACAAACATCTCAAATGTGCAAACCGAGGGCCCACTGCTCCTTAGTGACTGTCTCCTAACATCAACCCAGACAAGGACACCTTAGCAATTCCTGATAAGATCTGAGGCTGTAGGTGAGGTGACGCTTCAAGGACTTCTCGCGCTATTTTGGGCAGCTTCTGAAACGTGACTTTCTAGACTCGAAAATCTGGGCCTTCTCACAGCACCTTCCCCATCCCAGGAGCTGCCCCACCAGGACGGGAAGCTCACGACCACCTGCCTTCACGTGGCTCTGGGCTGCACCCACTCCCTTTCTGCTGCTGGGCCCTCCTCCCCAGATCTACCCCCTCCCCGCGCCCGGCACCGGAATGTGGATCCCACTGGATGGCCAGGAGGGCTCGGTAACTGTGTCCACGGCTCACGGGCCAGAGCTCGACCCAGCCCTGTTCGTACATAATACAACAGGCTTGTGGAAGATGGAATTTAGGAGTGTTTTAACCTCCTTCCAAGGCACCACCTGCTGAAATCAGCCCGCAGCGCCACAGTTAAAATCTCAGTTTAAACCTACAATGCTGCACTCGGCCGCAACAAGCCAAGTGTCACGGCCAGAGCTTCCTTCATTCATTAGTTAAGTCTCCACTGCCATAACTCTGGTGACAGAAGAGGGCTCGGTTCCTGAAAAAATCGTGTTGATAATCTTGAGTAGCTGGGTTGACTACCCCAACCTGGCAGATTCTTCTTGGGTTTCAGCACAAGATTACAAACAGGAGAACATCAAGCTGCCCGTAATATCATGTAACCTACGCGGAGACCGCATCCAGGCACACATCGGCCCGGTCACTGGTTACAGGCAGGTACGTGGGTTACTGATCAATCCTGTCACAATGGTGAAGCACTAGGTCACCTCTGGGTCCCTGTGGTCCGGATCTCAAGGATGCAGAAGGCACTGAAGTGGCTCCATGCAAATCCACCCTTTTACGAACAGCCGAAACACCCAGCAACAAAAGCACATTTGGGTGGCTGGTCACCACTGGTCACCGCAAACCTCAGTGGTTGACTTCCCTCAACAAAGCAGCTCTCGGGCCCCCACCCCACCCCCACCAGGACGAGAATTCACACCTTCCACCTCTGCAGCTTCTCCCTGGACCCCGGTCTCTGGCGTTTCACACACACATGCTCCCTCTTTAAGGAAGGATAATCCTGGGCAGCCCAGGAGCTTTTGTCCTGTAACATCCTTTCAGAACATATTCTATTTTTATATCTTCCTGTTTGTGTTGAAAACATCAAGGTTCACAGAATCTCATAAAGGACAGCGGGGGGCTGTGCTGTGCCTCACCAGGCCCGGCTCCATCCATACAGGGCACAAACCGCTTTCTGTGCACAACACAGACACAGACATCCAGCCAAGAGCTGTTTACCTTCTTAAACTGTTCAAGACAGCCAGCTGCTTAGGGCCTTTAGAGTGATTTATGTAAATTTAATCTTCCCATCCTGCCAAGATTACATCATGTGAAATAATCTTTTTTTTTCTCTTTTTGGCCTTGCCCGCAGCAAGCAGAAGTTCCCAGGCCAGGGACAGAACCCGCGTCACGGCAGTAACCTGAACCGCAGTGGTGACAACACCAGGTCCTTAACCGCCGAGCCCCCAGGGAACTCCCAGGGATGTCTCCGCTTTCGCCAACACCAAGTGCTCTTCTCAAACTACATACCAGCAACACCTTAAAAATCAGTTACCTAAGTATTACATGAAAATTACATTTCGTGGTTTACAAGACAACATGAAACCATTTTCTCTCTTAAACACTCGGACTGGGCACATACTTGCTTTTTGTGGTTGCTGCGCAGGAAGGCCCTGGGGACCCCGTTTCTGCTCTCCGAGTCGCTCTGCTCCTCGTAACTCTCAAATTCACTTGAACTCCATCCGTATTCCAGAGAGCTGTTTCCACCTTCACCTCCATTGTCAACATCATCATAAATCATTTCATCTGAATGCACAAATGTCAAAATGAAATGTGAGAGGCACAGCCGCCAGCTGTGGTTGTGTGCATGTCTGTCATTCTACCGCGTTGTCGAGAGCTGGGGAGGAAGCGTCTCGGAAAAGCCTGGAGGCCCAGAGTCTCGGGTGAGGTCCTAGGGAAAGGCGCTGGGGTGACTGGCGGTGCGTGACAAAGCTCTGCTAAGTCCCCAGCCCCATCCACCTCCTGAAGACTACCCACCGGGCTATGAGACTCCACCACAGTTACACCAAATAACTTCTTGCCTAAAGAGAATTTTTTTCTATTCTTCTTTAGATAAGTGTATGGAATATAAACAGAGTGGACAGATAAACAGATCACAGACAGACAGAGATATTCAAATACGGACACCGGTGAAGCTTACTGCAGACAACTACATATTTTGCTTTTGTGCTAAAAATATCCCAAGCAACCTATAATCTATGACTATATGTAAATGCCTTCATCACATCAGTCATTCTGGGATTAGTGATGAGCACATCTGTTTATGCCACTGGATGCAGTGACAAAGGCGCCACCCATCCAGGGGACACACCGGGGCCAACCAGCACAGCTGTCACCTCCGGCTGGACCACCTTCTGCTGGCGTTTGGTTTCTGAGCTGCCGGACCACCCCTCTGTGCTGGGAAAGGCCGACCAGAGAGGTTCAATTACCCCCAAATGCATCTCAAACCTGGTTTTGCAGAAACCGGCCTGGAATCCCCACCTGATCTGCAGCAGCTACTTAACTGCCTAGGGGGGTGCTCATTTTAAGAGCCTGGAGCCCCAGCATGAGCGCTGGCCTCTCCCACGTGGGACTCTCGGGCAGGGCCTCCCTTAGCTGAGCCCACAGCAGAGCTGGGGGTCTGACAGCATCCAAAAGTGCCGGAGGAATCAATCAATGAACTCCCGCTTTTAATCAGCGAGTTTGCTGCAATTTTAAGAGCAGGCCCTCTGTGAGGCTGGCAGAGTCC
Source organism: Catagonus wagneri (assembly GCA_004024745.2). Classification (NCBI taxonomy): domain Eukaryota; kingdom Metazoa; phylum Chordata; class Mammalia; order Artiodactyla; family Tayassuidae; genus Catagonus; species Catagonus wagneri. The sequence continues at coordinate 32,507,238 of PVHT020000521.1, read as the reverse complement.
CTCCTAGCCTAGACTTCAACACTAGAAGGCCCTGACTCTGACCACGCGCCTCCCGGCCCACAGTGGGATGAGCACGTGGCCCACGTCATTAGTCTGGTCCTGTGGGAAGTGACAGAGAACCAGCCCAGGCTGAGGACCCCTGAGCTCTGGAGACCTCCTGGGTGCAGACGGGCCTTGGCTTGGTTTGCTGGGATACTCTGGACGGGATCTCCCAACACTTCACCCGGAATGTTCGGTATCATGCCTTTTGGGCAAAGCGGGCTCCAAGTGTGTGCAGGCACCCTCAGGTGGGCAGAGGGCCAGCCCGCTCGCTCGCCACGCTTTCCTGCCTCCTAGTAGGGTTAGAATCCTTTCCCTCAAAATACAGCAGGAACCACTCCTCCAGGGTCTGCGAGTGGTCAAGCTCCCAACCCCGCTCTGACAGAGCCTGTTTCTCTTGTTAAAACCGTAAGATACAGGCACCTCAATGTTCACAGCGCCGTTTACAATAGCCAAGACATGGAAACAACCTAAGTGTCCACCGAGAGATGAGCAGATAAAGAAGGAGTTCCCACTGTGGTGCAGCGGGTTAAGGAGCCGTGGGTTTGATTCCCGGCCAGGCCAAATGGGTTCAAGGATCCAGCATTGCCACAGCTGTGGCTCAGATTCAATCCTGGCCCAGGAACTTCCATACGCTGTTTGAGTGTGGTCATAAAATTTAAAAAAGAGAAAAGAAAATGTGGTATATGTATATACAATGGAATATTACTCAGCCATAAAAAAGAATGAAATAATGTCATTTGCAGCAATGTGGATGGAACTAGAGATTACCATACTAGGTGAAATAAGCCAGAGAAGGACAAGTATCACCACTTATATGTGGAATCTTAAAAAATTATACAAGTGAACTTATTTACAAAATAGAAACAGACTTAGAGACTTTGAAAACAAACTTATGGTTACCAAGAGGGAGAAGTGGGGGGAGGGGATGGACTGGGGGTTTGGGACTGGCACATGCACACTGAGGTCTATGGAGTGGCTGGTCAGTGGGGACCGCTGAACAGCACAGAGAACTCTACTCAGTGTTGTGCAATAACCAATATGGGAATGGATATGTATGTATAACTGAGTCACTTTGCTGAACAGCAGAAATTAACACCACACTGTAAATCAACTATACTTCAACACAATTAAATTTAAAAAAAAAAAAAAAAGGTTTAAACTTTGGCTGGATGTGGAAACCTGTGTTGGAACACTTTCCTTCAGCACTCCGAGAACGTTACGCTGCTGTTCCTCCCTGGGCTGCCACGCGCTCTCCGTTGCCGAGATGTTACAGTGGGGATGTGCTCAGTCATGTGAACCCTCTGTGCCTCGGAGCAGACTCGTGTTGCACTCTGCTTTGAATTCATGTTTCTACAATCTGAGACTTATGTCTTTAATTCTAGAAAATCCTCAGCGATTCTTTCCCCCATGTTGTCCTATCATTTATTAGATACATGCTGGCACTTCCAGCCTCCCTGTGTCTTAACCTTTCTATTTTTCACATCTCTAACTCCTTCTGCTACGTTAGGGTAACTGAGAAAATTACCCCCCCCCACCCAGTGTTGTAATATAAACACATGCGCACACATGCACAGGCACCACATTTTACTGCCCGGGGACACCGTAAACTACAGAACATGACGAGCCCCACAAGGGCTGTGGCCCCGGTGGGTAAGCTGCATGCTTATACCCAGAGGGAATGACTGCAGACTCAACCTCGAAAAGCTCAATTCCAGCCCCAAATCAAACCTGGCTCGGAGTCTGAATTTTCTCTTGGCACATCATCATAAATGGCTTCTTCCGGATCTGTAATTAAAGGAAGGGAAACTTTAAAACCTGACCGAGACCCAGGGGAGGGGTCAGCATTTCCTGGGGCTACAACCTGCTGCAGCTCCTAGAGAAGTTAGTCAGTCAGAAGGTGGTGCTTGACCAAAGCCCTAGCCGTAGAGGGTAGGAGGCCCGCGCCCTAATCTGAGCTGCTGTGAAACATATCCAGCTGGAGTTTTATGCTTTCCAAGCCCATTTATTCCATTACTTCACGTTCAATGACACATCTGTACATGGCTCTTTATAAACATTTCTAAGTTTATGAAGTTAATGTGTTCCAATAGAAAATACACAGGTAGTCTGCAGCCTCTGAAACAGAGGGACAAGAGTTTCTGTTGTGGCTCAGCAGATTAAGAACCCGACTAGTATCCATGAGGATGTGCGTTCGATCCCTGGTCTCGCTCAGTGGGTTAAGGATCGGAATTGCCATGAGCTGTGGCGTAGGTCACGGATGTGGCTCAGATCCCGTGTTGCTGTGGCTGTGGCATAGGCCGGCAGCTGTAGTTCCAATTCGACCCCTAGCCTGGGAACTTTCATAGACCTTGGGTGAGACTCTAAAAAGAAAAAAAAAAAGCAGCAGAGATCCTCTATGGGCAAACACTCCCTCGGTTAGGAGGTCCTGCAGTAGAGCAACGGGGTTTTTTATTTACATTTTGTAAGAGCTCCGGGCTTAACAGGGAAACCAACCAAACCACAGTGTCCTCCACCCTGGAAACCACAAAGGTAACTGGTCACTAAGCAACAGGAGACAAACGAGGTAAATAAATACAGCTTCACTTGGCCTCTGATGTGGACCCACGGTCCTTGTCCTCACATCCCCAGGGTCAACAGCCCTGTTCTTATGCTGTTGTTAAGCTCCCACATTATGCTTGTTGTCCTATAATATTACTTATTTACTAACTGCGACCACGGTATTTCTACTCCCATTAGGTAATGGGAGGGGTTGCTAGTGTAGAGCTTACTTCCAAATATACATATATATGTTATTCTAATAACAAAAACAAGTTACAGGAGAAATTCAGACAGATTCTACTTTGGAAATAAAATGACTTGAGAGTAACTAGATGATCATTTAATCCTATAATGATCCAGTGTTAATAGCCCCCTCACAGAATCACCTACTTAAGCTAAGTTGTTTTGACAATGTCATCATTAACACCAGAATGAAACATTACCGGAGAGAATTTAATAATTAGGAGATAGTTAAGATGGTTCTACTTTGTAAGTCAATCATATAAAAAACCATTACACAGAAATTAGTGAGCCAGGGGATACGAAAAGGGATAATTAGAAAAGCAATCTTTACTGAAAAAAAAAAATGTAAAAACAAATCTAGCTAAAATTGGTCCTGCTTTCTAAACCACACGCAGAACAGAAGGTCCGGTGTGCCAGCTGGTCAGTGGGCTGCCTAACCGCCCATCACCCCCTCTTCAAAATGGTACTATGAGGGAGTTCCCTGGTGACCCAACGGTTAAGGATTCTCCAAGCGTGTCACTGTCGTGGCGTGGGTTCCATCCCCGGCCTGGGAACTTCCATAAGGTTCCCAGACTCGGCCAAAAAAAAAAAAAAGTGATACCATGAAAAAACATCTCATTGAGGATCTCAAGAAAGAATGGCTCGTTAATGCCACTGTCCCCAAAAATCGAAATCTGGACTAGAAAGAATGGATCAGACAGAGGGGTGTGCAGGACGCAGAGAGCAGAGGTGACCCCACGGGGGCACAATGGCAGGCCTCAGGCATCGGCACTGGCTGGGGCTCCGGGTGAGCGGAAGCCCTTTACGTGTCTTAGATCTGATACGGGATGGGGGGAGCAGCAGAGCCCAACAAGGCACCCAGCAGCCGCAGTACTCACTCTCCATCCAGGCAGTATTGGCCGGATCCGCAGCCCACCGGGCCAGGGCGCTGTCCTCCCTCGGGGCTGGATCCTCACTAGAGAAAGCACATGGGAGCGTCGGGCAGGTGAGAACCCGTCCAGCATCACGGCCCCATGTGCTGCTGCGCGTGCCATCAGCCCTTTCCCAGGCAGTACATGGAGGGTGCCAGGTTCAAGATTTCACCAAGGCTAATTTTAAATTTGTGCTCCAGAAGGCCCACACCACAGCGCACATGAGGAAATGTGGTCCCTGCTCCCGGAGGCCCGGCTCAGCCTCCGGTTTCCCCGAGACTTTGCGGAGGGACCGCCACAGACCCCCGTGCAGCCAGGTCCAGGAGATGCACCCGAGGGAACAGGTCAGTGGGAGAGAGATACAGGCCCCGAGGATAACGATGCTCACGGCTCACTCTGCAGGGAGAAGCAGTGTGGAGTCAAAGACCAAAGTGGGAGGAAGTGAGCCTGGAACTAGGGATGGTGAGCTGGAGACAAACATGGGATGCTCTGAAAACTTGACATGTGGAAAAAAAAAAATCACTGAACTCCAACTACAGGAACACCAGCCACACTTCAGAGCAGGTGACAGACAACAGTGACAGTGCCGGGCTCAGGCTGGGCCTGCAGACAGAGCCCGGCCTCGCCCTCCCACACCTTCTGCAGTGCTCACGCAGGCTCCAGCCCGGAGTAGGGGTCTGGGTGCCCTGGAAATGCCGACAGGGGTTGGGGTAGGGAGATGACCACCAGAGAGACCCCTGCAAGGGGACGCGGGAGGTGAGGCTGCTGAAGCATATTTGGTTGAGGAGAAGGAAAGGGATGAAAAACCAGACCCATATTCTAGGAAAAAGCACTCATCCGTGTTTGTTCGGAAACTAAAAGAACCTAATCTTTCAGCCCAGGGCTACAGATGCTCCTGGAACCACATGCTTTTCAGAATAATGATCTCAGGCCGGGGAGGGTGGGGGGGCCCATTCATTATCGGTATCCCTCTGCCCCACAGACACTGTAGGAAGAGTGACAGCTCTGAGGTGTACTTATTGTTCTAGTCCCAATGCCTCACACGAAGCAGGCACTCAACAAATGCTTGGCAAATGAAAAAGAATCACAGACACACCTACCGTGTACCAATCATACTATCACACTAGGTGGTAAAACTTGGTAGAAGCTGGTCAGATAAAATAGACTCAATCAAAAAAGCTTACAAAGGACAAAGAAGGACATTATATATTCACAAAAGATTCAACACACAGGAAGATGCAACTATTAGAAACACACACACGACCATGAAAGGGGCCGCAAAATACGTGAAACAAAGAGGGGAAGCACTGGTGGGAGAATTGGACAGCTCCCTATGAGCACCAGGACTTCAGCGCGGCACTTTCAATAGCAGACAAACATGCAGGCAGTGGGGCGGTTGCAGGGGGCGGGTGTCGATAAGGAAGCAGAGGACATGACCGCACTACAGAGCCGCCAGTGTCTACAGGGCAGGCCACCCAGCCTCCAGAGCTACAACCATAAACCTCCTAGAGAAAAACAACAAAAAAACTTAGAACATGTCATTTGCCACCAGTGATTTACAGAACATGACAATACCACAGACAATAATACGAAAAAAATAAACTGGAGTTTGACAAGATGAAAATCTTTTGTGTATCAAAGGACGCTATCAAGCGTGACACGACAATCCACAGAAGGAGAAAATATTCAAGAGTCACCTATCTGATAATGGGTTAATATTGAGACTACATAAAAATACCCACAATCCAACAACAACAAATCCATTTAAAAAATGGGCAATAGGACTCGATTAACATTTCTCCAAAGAAGACATGCAAATGGCCAACAAGCACATGAAAGGATGCTCATCATCATCATCAAGGAAACACAAATCAAAACCACCAGGAAACACTGCTTCACTCTCAGGAGGATGGCTATGATTTTAAAAAGTGGAAGGTAAGTCTGGTAAGCTGATAGGCCAAGTGGAACCCAAGTGTGGCTGGCAGGAATGCGGAGTGGTGTGGCTGCTGTGAAAAACAGTTTGGCTTAAAAAGTTAACCATTGGACTATGGTGTAACCGGCAATTCCACTCTTGGGTACGAAGCCAAAGGAATGGAGAGCAGAGAGCTGTAGGTCAGTGTCTACAGCTGTAGGTCAGTGTCTCCCAGCATCATCCATGGGAGCCGAAAGGTGGAGATGATGCAAGTGCCCACTAGTAGATGAGCAAGCACATAGAGCGTGCGCAGTACACACAGTGAGGTTTCGCCAAACCTTAGAAAGGAAGGAAATTCCAACACACACTGCCACATGGGTGGACCTTGAAAACATGATGCCAAACACAAAAGGACAAGCCCTGTGTGGTTCTGACTACACGAGTTACCTGGACCAGGCAAGCGCATGAAGACAGAATGCAGCACAGAGGTCAGAGGAGCGAGGCAGGGGAGCTGCAGGCTATGGGATAATGGGGAGGATTTCTGCTCCAGATGACGAAAAAATGCAAAAGTAGATGATGGCTACATAACACTGTAAAAATATTTAATGACACTGAATTTTACACTTTCAAGTCGTTAAAATGGCAAATTTTATGGTATGTCTTTTTATCACTATTTTTAAATGAATAATGCCATATACCAAAACCCAGAGAACGGTACGCCTGAGGTGAAATATAGGATGCTTATGGATTATAACTCAGTAAGGCCACTTAAAACCAACCAACAAACACACCTACCATGCACATAGCACAATGCTGTGCTACTAGGTGACAGATGTTCTAAGACTTGGTAAAACTTGGTCTCTGTCTCTGAAGAATTCAGTAGAGCAGCAGAAAGGGACACAAAAAACAACAGCGAGAGCACAAAGCAATCAGTTAGAACGCAGGTGTGTGCACACAGCTGTGGGAGCAGGTAGGAGGAAATTGTATGAAATGAGGCATTTAAGCTGGGTTCTGATGGTTGAGTAGGAGTTTGGGAGAGGGGATTTTGGTCATTTCGGGCAGATGAAATGGCATTTGTGAAGGCATGTGGCAGGAATGAAAGATCTATAATCAATTCAGTTTTAAGGATTCTAGATAAAACCCGAGTTTGACAAAAGTAAATCCTTTTCCCCCTCACGGGATCCTGAGAACCTTTACAAGGTTAAGCACATGGACCACTCCCACTGGGAGACAGGAGTGTCACATCGTCCTCCTCAGTCTGGCCTCAGACTCACAGTTGCTTCTTTTCCACAAAGAATAATATTAACGTCTTACAGAGTCCTGACATTCAGGACGACCCAGTATGGAGGTCCCTGGGCAAGAGGACAGAAGGCACGGAGGACAGAAAGGCCCAGGATTGGAACAGGGCAGGAGGGTCTGGGAATCCCTGCATCAACATTTCAGGAAATGTCAGGAACTCAGAACACCTGTGGAAAATTAGGGGTGATACCTGTTTGTCGGATCCTCAGAACTCAAGGAATTAAACTGGCTGTCTTCTGCTACTTCCTGTGTCTCTGCCAGGAAAGAGGAAAAGTTCATATTGTTTTACACCCTAAAGAAATGTTTAGGATGTTGCTTTTTATCCTTAGAGTGGTTTCCTATTTTCCTTCCTTATCAATGAGAGGCTGGGGTACTGAGCGGGGCGGGGCCCAGCGCTGTGACAGGGTATCGGTTAAAGAGTCAGGCATTCACCTCTGCCTGTGCTCCTTCCTGCTAAGCAGAGGTGAGTTATGACTCCTTAAGCAGCACCCTGTCACAGCACTGCCCCCCCACCCACTGCACCCCAACAATTCCCGCCCTGCACCTTCCCTGGCTAGTGGCTGCTTCCCGAGACACTTCCCTATTGCCCTGCACTTCTGCTTCCTCTCCCAGGTTCTTAGTGTGCCCCCCTGACAGAGACACACACAGACACGGACACACATAGACACACAGACACAGACAAAGACACACAGAGACACATAGACACACACAGACACAGACACACATAGACACAGACACACAGACACGGACACACACAGTCACACACAGACACAGACAAAGACACACACAGACACACATAGACACAGACACGGACACACACAGACACAGACAAAGACACACAGAGACACACACAGACACAGAAACAGACACACACAGACACAGACAAAGACACACAGAGACACAGACAGACACAGACAGACACAGACACACACATGTAGACACACACACAGACACAGAGACACAGACACACACAAAAACACACATAGACACACACAGACACGGACACACATAGGCATAGACACACACACGGACACAGAGACACACACATAGACACAGACAAAGACATACAAAGACACACAGACACACACACAGACGCCCAGGCATGCTCCCTTCCTCTCCCGTTCCTCTAACTCCCTGTCCCGGCCCCAGGTAGTCAGTCTGACTTCAGAGAGCCTGTAATCCATGCATCCATGGACCACACGAGAGTACACACACACACACACACACATACACACCCCTTGGATTTAGAACAAGATGTGATAAATGTCACCCAAAGGCACAGGTGCTGGAGCCCGAGGGAAGTGGGGGATGGGGAGATTGATGGGGGAGGGATAACACACTCCAGGTCAGACGAGCCTTCAAAATCCCACAAACAAGCTATGAGCCCTTCCTGGACCGTGCTCCAGTCACAGAAGTGACCTGGGGGCCACTTCTGGCCTGGGGACACAGCCTAGCAACCAAGTGAGGCGCAGGTGCACCCAGCCCCGCCTGAGCTCTACCTGCAGGTTCTGCGGGCGCGTGGGTGACAACGGGGCTGGAGTAGGCGGGCAGCAGGAGCGGTAAGTTGGAGGGCACGGCGTAGCCGCAGGGCACCGGCACCAAGTACCCGCTGGGCACGTGCGGGGCTGTGCCCTCCTCCTCGGCTCCCGGGTCCGGGGGCGGCGGCAGAGGTGGGTCCTCCTGGAAGGGCGTGATGTCAATGACGGAGTAGGGGCTGACCCTTGCCGGGGCTCCGAGCTGAGGGGGTTCCATGGGCGCGGCCGTGTCTGCTTCTGACTCATCTACACCTCCTGAGAATGGAGAGGAGAGCATGGCAAACGCACAGCCATCAGGGGCACTGCCATGCCTGGGCTGGGGCAAGGAGCAGGCAATACACCCAGGCACCTGGGAGACCCCCAGGCGCAGGAGAACCTCCTTGGGGGCACAGGTGGCAACCTCGGGGTTGGGTGGCACAGAGCCTGGCTGCACCCTGGATGGCTCCTCCGATGGGGTGAATAGGTTTGAAGCCGCCAGAAGTGGGGGCTGGTTGACCACGCGGAGAGGCGGTAACGGCCGAATTGCAGAGATGACCCAGGCAGCCCAGTGGTCAGTGAACAAAACAGCCCAGTCCACCTCCAAACCTCAAAATGTGCAGTAAACTTCTGCATTTCATCTCAAATGGCATGATTTTGAGAAAATGCTTCCAAAAAAAATAGTGATTATACTGATGAGACCGTTTTTATGAGAAAACAGCAACACCTGTTCCCTCCAAATTTAAAAAGAGACAGATGGACACGACTGAAAATCACAGGAAATAGCACAGCGGAAAGAACCTCAGCCAAAGTTAAATGACGTGATAGCAGCTCACATCACCTCAGGGAAACACCACTTTCCCCAGGACGCTCTACCCGCAGGTGGGCCGCCGGCCTCTGGGGGGCACCGGCAGACGTACCTGACCCGGGGGTGGCGTGGGTGGTGCAGGTGGCGGGGGCGGGGGCAGCAGTGGTGGCGGGGCTGAGGGTGTCTGCTCCCGCGTCCCCCACCCCAGGGGCGCCTGGCACTTGTCTGTCTGCTTCCGGAATTTCATCTCCACTGTCAAGATCCAGCTGTTCTCCTTCCTCCTCCTCGTTGTTGTTGGCGTCACACTTCACTTCATTCTCTAAAGTTCAAGAGAACATATATTACAGCTTTAATGACTGCTTCGGGCAAAGGACTTCGGAGCTCCCGACACACAGAAGCCACAAGGCTATGGACAGCAGCAGGGTGCTGGCACCCAGCCTCCCTGGGGAAGCACTGCCATATAGGCTTCGGGGACCCCCAATAGGACCTGAGGCCCACAGCCTAGAAGGGAAGGCAAGGCAGAGAGGAACAGAAAAGAATATAAACACTTAGACTCTGGACTTGGAGCCGCATTAGGAAAAAGCATCTCGGAATAAGACTAAGTAAACCAGAGCTCCCACTGTGGCTCAGCGGTAATGAACACAACTAGTCTCCATGAGGATGCAGGTTTGATCCTGGGGCTAAGGATCCGGTGTTGCCATGAGCTGCAGAGTAGGTCGCAGATGTGGCTCAGATCCCGAGTGGCTGTGGCCAGCAGCTGCAGCTTCAATTTGACCCCTAGCCAGAGAACTTCCACATGCTGCGGGGGTGGCCCCAACAAGACAAAAAAAGAAAAAGAAAAAGATTAAGTAAACCCCTGGCAGGGGGGGACACGTGTGGAAATCAGTTGTCCCCTGTGCACAGTGTCACGATCTGCCTGCTGTTCATCCCCACGGGCACACACCACACATACAGGAGACCCACGGCTGGGAGCCACCATGTCACCCCAGTCAGGAAATTCCTCCCAAGACTGCTTTTGGAGGAAGTGAGAGGGATACAGGGATTTGCTGAGACAACAGGCTTTTATGTCACAAATAACAAGGTCCTTCAAGCAGAGTTCACCTGAAAGACCAGAACACTACCCACTGTAATCTCAAGTCACTAGAGGGTCACTTTCTTAAAAAAAGCTTTTCGGGGGAAAAAATGTATACAGTGGGATTAAAATGAGAAACGGCATGAAAACCCTCTGTGTCTGTTTTATTGTACATTACATATAAAAAATAGACAATAAATGATACTTACAAATACTTTGTTTTCAAGAGAAACAGGTGACAGTAGTCACAGGAGAGACTGTGTCTCCCACCTACCGTTCATTTTTGTTCCATCCCCACCCAGATGTTTTGGAGCTTACTAAGTTGTGGGATAGTGTCATGCTTTTTTAAAAATAAATTTCATAGGAGTTGGCGTCATGGCTCAGTGGTTAACGAATCCAACTAGGAACCATGAGGTTGCGGGTTTGATCCCTGGCCTTGCTCAGTGAGTTAAGGATCCAGCGTTGCTGTGAGCTGTGGTGTAGGTTGCAGACGCGGCTCAGATTCCGTGTTGCTGTGGCTGTGGTGAAGGCCAGCAGCTTCAGATCCCGTTAGACCCCTAGCCTGGGAACCTCCATATGCTGCAGGTGTGGCGCTAGAAAAGGGAAAGAGACCAAAAAAAATAAAAATAAAAATAAATAAATTTCATAAACTGACTTCCTAGTTCTCAAAGTTCAGCAGTTGTAAGATACACTCCCCGAACCAGAGGGTTTATGAGCGAAAACGCCAGCATGTGGTTCTGAAAAGCTCATGAACCTCAACACTGCCCAGGGTGGCCGGTTATGCTGCTAATTCAAAACATAAGATTCTTTTTCCCCCATCATTTTTGTCAGGGTATTTAATTGGTATTATTCCCCTGTCATTTGTATTTAGCAAGTGTGAATTTCAGGGGATGATGACAAGCGTATTTGGGAAATGTTCTGGAAATTTTTATTTTTCTGTTAAAGAGATTTATTGCTCTAAGACGTGTTCTTTATTTCAGTGAATAAACTGACAAATGATATAGCAGGAAAAAAAAAAAAAAGAAACCTTCTTAACAGGTATTGTTTCCCTGCTGCTCCACACGTAGTTGGAGTTGTTAGCAAGTACTTAAGTCAACAAGACTAAGACCCTGGAAACAGTGGTTCCCCCGCAACTTTCAGCCCCCACCTGTGTTTGTGTGGCTTCCTTATGCTGAAACTCAAGATCATGAAGCAAACCTTCTTGTATTGCTTCTAGGAAGTAGCTGACTTTCATATTTTAATTAGATACGAATGTCAAAGGATTAATAGGGTCCACAAAGATTAGAGTGTCAAGTAGAACTCTGTCCTTAAACCAAAAAACCAAAAAACGGCAATGAAACAAGCAAGGAACCTATTCATTGTAAAATCTGAAATAATGTAGCAAAGTGGAGAAGAAAACACCAGTCGTCTGCAGTGGCCCAGAGAGGGCTCTTATGTGTGTGAAGAAAGGGACCAAACTGGAGTTCCTGTTGTGGCTCAGCAGAAACGAATCTGACTAGCATCCATGAGGACACACGGTTGATCCCTGTCCTTGCTCAGTGGGTTAAGGATCCAGCATTGCTGTGGCTGTGGTGTAGGCCAGGGGCTTCAGATCCCGTTAGACCCCTAGCCTGGGAACCTCCATATGCCTTGGGTGCAGCCTTAAGAAGACAAAAAGGGGGGTTGATTTAACTATTGAAGCTCTGAAGTCTTTTTTTATTGTGGTAAAACATGCATAACTTGGAATGTACCATCTTAACTATTTTAAAGTGTGCGGTTCAGTACCATTAAGGTCATTCGCGATATTGTAAAACCATCGCCACCATCATCTCTAAAGCTCTGTCATCTTCCTCAACAGAAACTCTGCCCCACCAGCCCCGGCCCCACCACTTACTTGCTATGACTCTGACCCCACTAGGGACCTCGTGTGGGTGCAATCATACAGGACCCCGTCCTTTTGTGGGGGGTTATTTCACCAAACACAAAGTCCTCAAGGTTCATCCGTGCTGTAGCATGTGAGCATTTCCTTCCATTTTAAGGTTGAATCATAGTCCATTGTGCGTACAGACCACTTTGTCTTCAAACATTCATCAGTTGATGGACACATGGGTTTGTTTCCACCTCTTGGCTGCTGTGAAAAACGCTGCTATGAACGTGGATGTACAAGTGTCTATTTGGGTCCTCAATTCCTTTGAGTCTAACAAAACCAGAAGTGGGACTGCTGGATCATACGGTACTGCCTTTTTTTTTTGTCTTTTTTGCCTTATCTAGGGCCATACCCGTGGCATATGGAGGTTCCCAGGCTAGGGGTCTAACGGGAGCTGTAGCTGCTGGCCTTCGCCACAGCCACAGCAACGCAGGATCCGAGCTGCGTCTGCAACCTTCACCACAGCTCACGGCAACGCCGGATCCTTAACCCACTGAGCAAGGCCAGGGATCGAACCCACAACCTCATGGTTCCTAGTCGGATTCGTTAACCACTGAGCCATGACGGGAACTCCCAGTACTTCTTATTTTTAGTATTTTTTAGGCAGCTCCATACTGTTTCTCATAGTGGCTGTACCACTTTACACCCCCACCAACAGCACACAAGTTTCCTTCCAATTTCTCTACATCCTCACCAAATAACAAATATCAATATACTTGGTATATTTGTTATTTTCTATTACATGAGTGGGAAATCACCTAATTTTTCAAAAAAAAAACCATATTAATATGGCAGGAACTTCTTTCCAATTACTGAATTATCTTCAACAAAATAATTTTACTGGTTTCACTGTATGACACTGTATGAACATGTCATAATCTGAAAAGTCTACTTTCTATTCCAAGACATCTAGGCTACTTCTTCGCCAATATTCTTACAGTCAAGTATTGTACAGATCTACGATCACTTCTCTGAGATAAAATATTTAGTAACAGAATTTCTGAGACAAGGGACATGCAAAATTGTAAGGTCCGGGGCACATGGGCAATTTACCATCCAAATGTGACATTATTCGGAAATATTTCACAGCGGATGTAACTGGTTAAGGTAAGGTCATACTGGATGGAGTTCGTGGGCCCGGATCCAGCATGACCGGTGTCCTCATGAGAAAGGGCGAGACCCACACACGTCAGGAACACCCAGGGTTGCCTGGCGCCACCATCGCTGGAAGAGTCAGAGGGAGCACAGCCCTCGCGGTTATCAGAGAGGACACCCACTGTTCTGGAAAGCTGACCCGGCTCTGCAGCTCAGGGGTCCTCAGTGATGGGTCACTTGGAGATGGGATCTAGAGCTCGGCTTGCTTCCAAATCACACCATGAAAGATGCACAAGTGGTCAAGCACAGGGCGCAGATCAAGAAGGGACATGCAGACGAGGCGACGTCCCTCCTTGGTCCAGGAGCTGGGCTGGTCACCACCAAGGTCACCAACCGAGGGACGGATCCCAGGATTGGATGCAGGGCAGGGAGGCCACTCTGCAGCACCTCCTCGGGCTGAAAGCCGAGCACAAAGGCCTCAGGCCGGGAAGCTCAGGGGCTGAGCACTGGACACGACAGCCCCTGCGCCACCTGAGTCAGGCCTTGAGCGCGGCCTCCCGCCTGCGGGCAGCAAGTTGTCACAACCCCTGCTCACCGTGAACCTTCCTCTGATGGCGCAGACACTGCACCCTCCCAGCTTCCTCCCACCAGCTGGCCCATGTGTGGGCTGGACTGTGTCCCCAAATTCATACACCAAAGCCCAGGACCTCAGAATGTGGTATTTTTGGAGACAAGACCCTAAGAGGTGGAGACGGTGAAATGAGGCCGCTGGGCGGGTCCCAATCCAGTGTGAACAGCCTCCTGATGAGAAGAGGCCCTCAGGACACAGACACGCACAGAGGGGCCACCACATGGGGACACAGCCGGGAGACGGCCATCCATACCCCAGGAGAGAGGCGAGGGGACCCACACCTCCATCTGGACGTGCAGAGGACAGACATCTGAGGTCAAAGCCACTGTCCTGGAAGTTCTTACAGCAGCCCCACAGACTGTCTCCTGGACAGGCGCCCTCCCCTCCAGGCTGCCAGGCTCCGAGGGGGCCCAGCATGCCCACCTCCAGGTCCTCATCTCATGAAGCCCCGTCAAAATCTCAGCCCACATCTCCCTCGGGACCACAGGTGGAGTCCCCAAAGGAGCCCTGCCACTGACTCTCCAAAAGGAAGGTCCTCCCAGATTCTCAGAGCAGGAGCCTCAGGGCCCCCTAGACTCCACCTGCTCCCCAACCATGAGTCCAACCATGCCCAAGTCCTTTGGCTTCATGTCCCCAAATCTCACTGCTTTGTTCTTCCAGGTGTTCCGCTGGTGGCCTCACAGGGACAGCCGGTGTTCCCATAAGTCTGCGGGGGACCCGCTGAGTGCTCGCGGCCTCGGCACAGACTCAGCCCGCTAACATGAGGCTCCGGCCCACTATTTCGGTGCATCCAGCCTTCAGACCTCAGGCTAGAGCGGCCAGGAAACCCCCAAGCCTGGACAGGTGAGCACAGCACCCCGCAGCTCCACCTTCCAGCCTGCTCCTGTCTGTCCACAGTCGGTGCCCCCAACCCGGGCCCGCACACCCGGCAGCCCTCAGGTAGAGTGACTCCAGACCCCTGGGCAACCTACTACTCCAAGCAGGGGATGGGGCACTGTCGCTCCTGAGACCCCCCCCAATCCCAGGGGTGCACCCATGCTCCTTCCCACAGCACATCACTGCCTGGGTCACCTGGAGCCACGCTGCCATTATCAAGGCGCTGTGGACTGCGTGGCTCCCGAGGAAAAGAATTCACGTTGATAGTTCAGTGAAAAACGATTTTACCCTCCACTAAACTGATAGCAAAACGTAAATCACCGCCAATTAAAATGTTGTGTTCCCAGCTGCACTGATGAGAATGTTTGTTAGGATTTCAGGCCGTCGAAAGCAGGGGGGTGGGGAGCATCAAAGAGAGCAGGCACTCCCAGCGAACACAGGACCCAAGGCCCACAGTCTGCGCAACGGCCAGGGTGCCCTGGGAGTCAGCAGGGCTGGCTCTGGCCCCCTGCCCCCTTGGGAGAGCTCACTGCAGGGCTCCGGAAGTGGTTGTCGTCCCCCCACCCCCCACCCCCGCTGTGACCAGACAGTTCTCTAGCACAGCTAAAAAGCCACTGACAGCTTTTAAAGACAGGGCACAAAATTCACACAGTAAGGAAAAAAAACACAAGAACAGTCATTTTTAAGTTCAGAGAGAAAAACTAGGCATACTGTTCCTGGGGCTCGTAAGACCACAGCAGATTATAATAACGAAGCTTAACACTTGATGTTTCTCTTATGTCACACCAAGGTTGTTTGCTTTTTAATTGATTTCACTGTTATAATGAACTTTAAGAAGGACCAAGATGCAAACCCTACCAAGGGGCCAGTCACAGCATCCTCATCCTCCACCGCCTCTAGGTCCTATGTGTCACAGCCAGGAGCAGGTCCCTGAGCAGCAAGCAAGGTCCTGGGAAAAAGGATGCCCTTCAAAGGCCGGCCCCCTATCCCTCGAACACTTCCCGCTGTGCTGTTGTCCCTCCCCTGAGCTCACCTCGAGTCACCAGGCACTTGGTGAGAACTGACCTGAATCAACATGAACCCGGTGACAGTGCTGACTCACTGTCCCCACCGTGACTCACTTTTTTGTTTTGCTGTTAACCATAGAAAGGCATGAGCTGGCGGTGACCTTAACATCCTCAAACTGTTGAGTTCTGTGTCCTGAAATATCCCAGAGCATCTTCTAACTTGCTGAGCTGGGTGCCTCCAGGTGGACGTGACCTCCGCACATCTCGCCGCAAACTCCCGAGGTCGGAGCTACTCCAGCTCCGTTCTTCCCAAAGAGGACAGAGACCGAAGCCTGGAGAAATGCACAGCTGCTCTGGGTCTTCAGCTCCTGCACCTCGGGGTCAACGTTCAGACCAAAGCAGCCATTTACGAGACCCTCAAAGCTGAAACTTCTCTGCTGCACAACCCGTCTCCCGATCCCGCTTTACCT
This sequence comes from Catagonus wagneri, assembly GCA_004024745.2. Classification (NCBI taxonomy): domain Eukaryota; kingdom Metazoa; phylum Chordata; class Mammalia; order Artiodactyla; family Tayassuidae; genus Catagonus; species Catagonus wagneri. The sequence goes on along the minus strand of PVHT020000521.1, from coordinate 32,490,917 downwards.
GGGGGGCCTGACTTGTCACCAAGGTAGCTTCTAGAAAAGGCGCAGGTGCCTGAGGACAGGTAACAGGTGGCCATTGGGTAGAGTTAGCTCATTTGAAGTCAGAATGACACTGCAGACGGAACACTATGCAGCTGTTGAAAATGACAGCTGTGAAAGCCACGCAGTGACATGGAAAATACCATGGTTATTTTATTTATTTATTTATTTATTTATTTATTTATTTTTTGTCTTTCGTCATTTTAGGGCAGCACCCGCAGTATGTGGAGGTTCCCAGGCTAGGGGTCTAATCGGAGCTGTTAGCCACCGGCCACAGCCACAGCCACAGCAACACAGGATCCGAGCCGCGTCTACAACCTACACCACAGCTCACGGCAATGCCGGATCCTTAACCCACTGAGCAAGGCCAGGGATCAAACCCGCAACCTCATGGTTCCTAGTCGGATTCGCTTCTACTGCGCCACAACGGGAACTCCCTTATCACGTTTCAAACATGACCTTGAAACATAGAGTCAACAATTTTAAAAGGTATATTCAATGGCTGCAATCATGGAGAAAAAAAAATGAGGAAACAAGAAGAAAAATGATCAGAGCACAGGCACCGCTGTGGCTCAGTGTGCTGGGCAGGTCAGACCGCAGCGACTTCTAGCCCCTGGCCATGTTCAAGGGTTTGGAAGAGCGGAGTTTCAGTTTAATAAAGCGTGAAATCATAATTAAAGTGTCACTGAATCATCAAAAAAGATGCCAGGCCATTATTCCCATAGCTAATCCTCACAAAAGTTAATTACCCGGGAAATCATGTTAAGTGTTAGCATACTTAAGACATGGCATTAGCATGTTTACATCATTTACACCTTAGTCAAAAGCTGTGCCCTGGGCTCTCAGCCAGGAAGCGACCATCTGCCCAGGGACACAGGGAGGCCTCACCGTGTGGCAACACCCGAGGCCTGCGGGACCTCCCCAGGCTCCCCCAGGGAACCTTCCAAGAGGACTGTGAACTACAGTCCATGTGGCAGGGCCTATCTCCTCCTGGCCGAGTCATTTCCAGCTAAGAGTGGCTCTGCCAGGAGATGGGCTCACGAGCGTCCCCGTGGACGGCCCGGTGGGTTGGGCCAGGCCGCAGGAGCACTGAGCCTCACCCGTCAGACTTGCGCATGAATGTGAAGGCAGACAAATGGGACAGGTGGGCTTTTGGTGCTGGAGGAGGAAGCGGTGGGTGATGGGAAGCACGTCTGAGCAGCTCGCACATCATCTGGGGCCCTAAACACTGGTGCAGAAAGGGCTCCTGGGCCCTCCTGCCGTATTCTAACCCCCGGCTGCCCCATCCCGCCTGAGTGCGGAGGCAAGAGGAAAGGATACCCCGTGAGCTCAGATGCTGGTGACCTTAGAAACAGGAAAACAGCACAGGTGACAGCAGTGGCTCTATCCAGTGACAGGGCGAAGGAAGGGGCAGGAGGGCAGCCGCGGGAGAGCCCGCTGCCCGAGGCCGCGGCTCCCGGGAGCGCACCACCGACACCTGGGGACTGTCCCTGCGAGGCCACAGGAGGACACCTGGGCATCACCTCTTTGATGGGTCTGGAAGGTCATAGGCAGTATCGACCTGTCTCATTTTCAGTGAAAACAAAGCCGGATCTAGCCTGGAAGACCCCGAGGCCATCAACGCACACCTGGATGAAGTCGTGGGGGACCCTGAGGAAGCCATGCTGGGAGGTGGGAGGGCTGGGGTGACCCCGACCCTCTTGGGCTCCCCTCCTCCCAGTCTCGGGCGGCTACTCCACTGCAAGGAGGTGGCTCCCGCTTCACGGTCCTTGCTCAGGGGCAGCTGGAAGGAGGGAGGGGGGACAGAGGGAAGAAGGAAGGAAGGAGGGAGGTGGGAGAGAGGGAGGACGGGGAAAGAAAGCCGCCCCAGGTCAGCCAGGGGCCCCCAGACATGACGGTCAGCAAGATGGGTTCGGCCTGAATCTATTCTCTGAAACGGGAAGTCACCCACCTGTATTTCCAACCCGGGTCTGATCCATCTAATGGGGCGGGTTGAGGTAACCTAGACCCCAGTGGGTGCAGAGGGGGCTTGGCCAGGACACCCCCAAAGCGAGGGGGCACTGGGTCTCCGCCTCCCTGGCGTCTGCTCAGATCCTCTTCCTCCCTGAGAGCTCCCCACCAAGTCACACCCCAGTGACAGTGACTTACCCCAGAAGAGAGCCCACTTGGACCCCCCCCCCCAACCTGCAACAGGTACCTTCTGAACCGGGAGCCGCCGGCCCTGGCTGGTCCATGCCGCCGTGTCCACCTGGCTCTGGGCTTCGGAGGAACAGGGACCCTGTGAGGATGAGACACCGCCGTCAGGGGCAGGTGGGGGGCTGGCCTGGACCCCACCAGGTGCCCCACCCACCCCCTAAGAAAAGGAAAACGCTGATTTTCCACTCACAGCTGCACTACCACCTACAGTGGGAAAGAAGATAAACAGCTTTGAAGGAGCACCAGGTACAAACCAAAAGGGAGAGGCCCAGAGTCCTTACAGCACGCTGCTGTGCAGCCAGGAATTCATTGCTGCAACCGGGATTTGGGAGCCGGACCCCTCCCAGCCCAAGACGCCTTCAACTCTCTGCTTAATATCACACATGTTCTAAGGGGAGAGATGAACACAAAAGCTCAGGATTTCTTCTTCTTCCTTTGACCGAACTTTAACAGCTTTCAGTGCAGAACACATTTCTGAGCATTAAGGATGAGGCTGGACGTTTTCTTAAGCCCTTTTAAGAAAGCGTGTCACTAAACCCTTGGCTCTGGGCCAGATCGCTGCTTGCCTGTGTGTTCTCTTTCTTTTCTGCCCTTTCTGTTTCCTTGTAGCTTCTAAGAATCTCACTGGGAGTGAGTGTGACAGAAGCTAAGTCATGAGACGGCCGGTCCCTCACTCCCGAAGAGGCCATCCTGCTAACCACGGTCCTGTTTGCAAGTGTTCACCCCAAACACCTGCCTGGGTTCCACCACAGCAATGGGGAAGTTGCACTTTGCAGAAGCACCTTCCTGGTGTCTGGGGTCCTGGACGGGCCTGGGGGAAGCCCTCGCCCCACAGCCTGCCTGTGCCCGGAGCGATCCCGCATCTGCCTGCTCGCCACGAGGAGAGCAGGACAGAAGGGTGTGGGCAGGGCCAAGCTCTGCGTCCCAGGCTCCCAGGATGCAGCCCTTCCGGCCCTCCCTGTACTGATCGGAGCAGATGGCTCCTTCCGTGCTCATGGGAGACAGGCTGCTCTCAAGTCCTGGGGGCTGCTGAGGCCCCTGCGGACCCACCCTAGGGGGACAGAGAGGCTCCTGGTCAGTAACTCAACGCCCGTGGTTATGAGGCTTCCCATCCCCTGTCCCCTGCTGCTGCCCTGGGCTGCTCCCCAGCCCCTGTGGCCTGTCCCTGGCCTTTCCAGGATGACCTGTCATCAGGCACGCTCAGCCCACGATGGCCCGTGCCCTACATGCAACGTGTCACCTCTCCTGTTAACACAACTCCTCGGAGTGGGGACCCCACTAAGGAAGAAACAAAGGCTTGAGGTGGGGAGGGCTTGAGAAGCCAACCCGGGGGAGAACCGCGTGCAGCTGCTGAAGGAGGCCGAGGGCCTGATGCTGATGCACCTGCCCCCGATCCCACCCTCACCTGGGACTTAGGGCAGCATCTGTCCCAGGTGCAAGGCTGGAGCAGGGCCGGGCACAGGGCAGGCCAGGACTGCCAGCCCACCCCACCCCCAAGGACCCCACAGGACAGACACCCAGTGACAGCAACCAAGGACAGTCCTGCCTCCTAGAGAGAAACCGTACTTTCCACACCTTTTAGGACAGACACGCTCAGACCACAGGGCCAGGGGGCTGGAACCCGAAGAAGGTGGGACAGTAGCAGAGGACGTGACCCCGTCACCCTCTGATCCCACAGGCAGACATGCTGGCTCCTGACAGTGACACACAATGACCGCTCCCGAGTCAGCCAGCAAACTTTCAACTAACACCTCCCTCGTACTGGGCCGAGAGGCCACTGTGAGGCGACAGGCACACACATGCACGGGTGTGTGCACACATATGTATTCACGGGCACACGGATCGGAGCGCAAGATGACTCAGGAGCACACGACTGCCCCGTCACCCCCAGGAGCAAGTCAAACACGCCTGGGCACATATTTACACCTGTCAGAGGTGCATCAGCTCCTGTGGAGCCAGGCCAGCCAGGCGACCACACAAAACACTCGGCACATCCATGTGCAGGGTCTTGGGCGACACTGAAGGAAATGGGGCGGGGGGTGAGCTGCAGAGCAGAGCAGCCCCTACCGCACCCATCTGTGTGACCCCAGCACCGTCCTGTGGGCAGACGCCCCAGTCATCTGCCTAGAGCTTGTCCAGAGCAAGTCAGACACACACACAGGAGCAGGACCCGGTGGCCACACGACTGTTTCTTACAGAATTCAAGTTTCTCAACCACAGCATTTACTCACTTTCAAATCTTTCTTTAAGCCACACTGTAGACTCTCATGAATGCTATTCATTTCTACATAAAAATAAAGTCAAATTGGCTTCTAATTTTCCCATTGTTACTGCAGGACAAAACAAAGGAAGAATGTGCCTGTGGTTTTTCCCACTCTGATGCCTGATCCTATTAACTAAGCACAGCTCACCCTCAGAGCACCCCGGACGCCAGGACAAAGCCCATTCGAGTGGCCCTGCCTCCGGGTGACGAAGTCAAGACAGCGCTCAGGGCTCTCGTCCCACGTGGCAGAGCTGGGACTGGTGTCTCTGCCTGTGTGAGTGACTGTATGTAAAGTCCAGGCAAGTCGAAACTCAGGGCCTGTTTTCTTCCCAAATCAGCAGCGTGGGAAGCTGCCTTTCTGAGAAGGGAACTCTCCAGAAGGCGCATGAGCACCTACATGCATGCGTCCACAGGCAGGCATGCACGCGCACACCATGCCCATACAGGCATGTACATACACACACACACACACACACACACAAATCTGCATCTGAATTTCGGATCCCCGAAAGTCCCCACCCAGGCATCACCCAGAACTGACGTGTTCCTCTCTGGGTCCTCCTACAGCCCCAAGAAGCCTCCTCCCTGACGGCAGCCGGGTCAAAACCCGCTTCAGGCTCCCCCCCACCACCACCGCCAGAAGCTTGCCACGTGCCTGGCACCTGCGGCTTCCTGGTTACCCTCCAGGTTGGCAGATAGTGTTTTCAGGGACAGAGGATGAACCTCCTTTTACAAGGCTCCCCTGGGGCTGAGAGCAGCAGGAGATAAAGCCAGTCTGGGCTGCGGGCCGTGGGTCATTTTTCCAATTTAAGCTTCCAAATGAAAGAGTTCACTGTGGTTTCTGAACAAAAAGATGACGTGCGGCAGAAGCAGCAGCCATAGAGACAAGCACGGGGGCCTGGCCGTGCTGCACTCTTGGGCGACTATGCAAGTCCCCAATCCCTTTTTTCCCCACAATTTAATGGAAACAGATCCAAGTCTCTACCCAGTGGTGTTGTCAGCGTCGAGGGCCGTCTCTGAAGATGTGCAGGATGCCACAGATGCTCTGAGGGGTGGGGACCAGCTGTGTGCCGTCTCTGCAGGTGTGCAGGAGGCTACCATGGATGCTCTGAGTGGTGGGGACCGGCCACCTCCCCAGCAGGTGTCTCCTGAGCACAGGATGCTCTGGGCTCCAAACACAAGGACAGCAGTACACTCCTGGCCAAGATCCTTTCTGCTCAGAAACAGCAGGACAAGTAATCAGAGGGGCAGGGAGCCAGTCTGGAGAGACCCTGCTCTGGGCCATCCCTCCGGCTGGGCAAGCTCTGTGCCTCAGTGACCTCGGCTGTGAACAGAGATGATGGGACGTCCTTGCCGGCTGCTCTAGGGCTGGGAGCAGAGGGCACCTGTTCAGACCGGTCGGCAAGCGCTGGGGGCTGCTCACCAACACCCAGGCTCCTCCCACAATGTACTGCTCGGTCACAGTAAGGTAGGGGACAGACCTCGGGCTGAGCCTGTGCCCCATCCAGCCCGTCTGTGATCCACGGGGTCCATGCAGCAGACACAGCGCTGCGGCAGGTCAGAGGCCCCCAGCGTCCCACACCAGGGCCAGACCTCACCGCCGAGCCCAGTGGAGGCCAGGCGCCTCACACCTGAGGACAGAGCCTGGGGACGTGGCGGATGGGGACCCTGATGGCTCACGGCTACCTGGGCTGGGTCTGCTGTTGCCTAAAACCAGGAGCTTCTGATCAGCCTCACGTCAGGGAGGCCCGACATCCCCTGGGAGACGTGGGAAGGAAAAATGAGATGCTCACAGGATCTTGGTGCTGGGTCCTGTCAGAAAGGCTCCACTGAAGGTCAACCCAACACCACAGCAAAGCAAAGTAAACATGCCAGCCCTTCTCACTGAACGTTTCCATAGATTTTCTTTTTCTCTTCAGGGCCGCACCCATAGCGTATGTAGGTTCCCAGGCTCCGAGGTGGAATGGCAGCTGTAGCTGCCGGCCTACAGCACAGCCACAGCAACACCAGATCTGAGCCGCATCTGTGACCTACACCACAGCTCATGGCAACGCCGGATCCTTAACCCACTGAGCGAAGCCAGGGACTGAACCTGCATCTTCATGAATACTAGTCGAGTTTGTAACCTGCTGAACCACACGGGAACCCCAGATTTTTAGGTAGGGGTTCCTCACAAAAAGGGAGGAAGAAAAAGCATAAGAGCACAGCTCCCCCTACAGTGTGCAGGAGACGCTACTTTGTGATCATCTAATTCTACAAAGGGTACAGTAGTGACAGCACACAGGGCCTCATGGGGTGTGTCCTGGGTCACATGCTTCTCTGCTCCTATCAGACCAAGGCCTCTCCCCTCCCCTCCCCCCAAAACGAAAAGAGCGAAGAGAAGCGTTCATTCCACGTGGCAGTGGCCGTGAAACAGCACCCGGCCACCAGCTGTTCACATCTCCTCCCCACGGTGCCAAGGACCAGCCCCGAGAACTCTTGGGGGGGCTCACCTGGATGGAGGTGGGAACGCTGCCCCCTGCCCTGGGGGCATGCAGCCCCGCTGTCTACACCGGCCCTGTGGCCTCCACTGCCACCTCTAAACCGACCCCTCCTGCACCCGCCCCTCCTGGACCCTCCCCTCTGCAAACAGCCCCCGTCACCTCTCTGCCTCTCTGTCTCTGTCACTCTGACTTTCTGTCTCTGCCTCTGTCTCTGCGTCTCTGTCTCTGTGTCCTCCCCTTTCTGCCTCTCTCTGTCTCTCTATCTCTGTCTGTCTCTGCCAGTCTGTCTGTCTCTGCCTCTCTGTCTCTGTGTCCTCCCCTTTCTGCCTCTCTCTGTCTCTCTATCTCTGTCTGTCTCTGCCAGTCTGTCTCTGCCTCTCTGTCTCTGTGTCCTCCCCTTTCTGCCTCTCTCTATCTCTGTCTGTCTCTGCCTCTCTGTCTCCATCTCTCCGTCCCCCCTCCCCCGCCCCTCCTGCACCCCCCCCCCCATGCTCTGCTCCTGACCAAGAGGAAAGGACACACCTCTTCCCCCGGAAGCCTGTCCCTGGACGCGGCGCAGCCTGGGCTTGGTGACAGGAGTGCAGGAGTAGGTCCCAAACAGAACAAGCCCCAGGTCCCAGGCTTGAGGATGGAGGGCAGCCCATAGGGGCAGGGGTGGACAATGTTGGGCGCAGGTCTGGTTGGAGCCTGAAGAAATACAGCCCCAGCTGAGGGGAGCGGGGTGACAGGGACGCAGCCTCCTCCCCACCTGGCCTCCCCCCCACCCCCACCCCCCGCGCAGCTTCCACAGTCGCAGAGTGACTGTCCCGTCCCCCGCCCCCCCACCGCAGATCCAGACTCCAGAGGACCGGAGCTCCTCTCTCTTGCTCAGACAGAAGGAGAGGGAGGGGCGAGACGGCCACGCCCCCCGAGGATGCGCCCACCCCCAGGGAGTCTGAGTGGCTGGGGAGGGGGACACGCCCCCGGAGCCTCCCAGATACCCCAGGGAACCACACATGCTGCTACACGTGGGCCCAAGAGAAGGAGTGCGCCAGGCTTTGGCTGAAGCCCAGGCCATAACATGAATGTTTACAGAGGTGAAAACACGCATTTAATTATTTATTAGGGCCTCCTACTAAAGAACAAAACCCAGAACCTTACCTGTCTGTGGTCCGCTTTCAGAAAACCCTTGTGGGAGGAGGAAGGGGAGGGGGAAGGGAGGGGACGGACAGGAAGTCACCCCCCCCCCCCGCGGTGGGCGATGCAGCTCCGCCCCCACCCAGGCTCCCCCTCCCCTCCTGCCTATCACTCTTCTGGGCCTTTTCTTCCATCCTTTAAACCCAAACCATGGGAATGGACTGGACTGGTCTGGTCTGCTGCTGGTCTGTACCAGTCCCTCCAGAATCCAACAGCGCCAGCATTCCTGACCCAGGCCCCAGCCTCTGGGTGTGGGTTCATGTCCCCCAGTCCACGTGCCCCCAGGCAGACTCAGGTGGACATTAGGGGACAGTGACCGGCCACCCTCCAGGATCAGCACCTAGACGAGACACGGGCACGAATGCACAAATGCTTCGCCGCAAAACCCGCCCGTGTCCGAAGGCACAAACATGGCCGTGCAGACAAGCCAGCCAAGTCTTCTCTCAAGAGCCCCAAAGCCACCTCGACAAAGTCACATGGCTTCATGTTGTCAAAATTTACCAAGGACAAAGCTGACTCCACCTTCAGTTGGCAAAGTCTTTGAGAAACCTCTTCATCAAAAAGAGTATTACATCCATAAGACACAACAGGAGAAAGTTACCCTTGAGAAAGGGAGTCACTGGACTGGCCTCTGAGTCTCCATGGGTGACATTCTGTGCCCGCATCAGGTAGCTGGTGGGTGTCTCTTTCTCTCATTAATTCTCAGGCTGGTGCCTGTCCTTAGCCACTTCCCACACCACATGTGCCTGGTCCAAGGACGTGCAGAGCACACACCCGCCAAGGACTTGACTAAGCATACACCCCATCACCCCAGTAATCAGAGGAGGGGGAGGGGAGGAGGGAGAAGGCAGGAAATGCCATGGCCCTCCTCCTACGACCCATACACCCAGCAACTTCTTGCATAAAGTAAATTCCAACTTTCAAAAATCATCCTTACAGAGAAGGTCACCCAGCTTGGGGTATGGAAGTAACTTGGGAAAACTCCTGCTGCAGCCTCAGGTGCAAGGTCAAGGGTGACTGACCATGAGGGCTCGGCCCCAGGGACTCACATTCTAGCAAAGAGTTTCCCTTATTTATAGGAAACATAGTTAAACTCTTTCATGGAGAAGCAAGGATGCTGTGCAAATGTGTAATTACATCAGTCAAATGCAGGTGAAGCCACTGTCCCCACAAAGCTCAGCGAAGCCTTTCATCATACATCCAGGGTAGCAGCTCAGCCCAGGTGTGGGCTACCCAGCCCCACCTGGTCCCACCCTAGGGACACCATCCCCTAAGAGGCTGACTTAGACCACAACCTGGACCACAGTGGTGGCAGTGTCCAGACAGCACCTGCAATCACTTCTCGCCCACCACCATCCCCGCTGCAGGGGCTGAGATGCCCCAAGGACGGGAAGAAGGAAGAGAAGCCAGAGCACAGCCCCAGGGCAGGGAGCTGACAGAGCTCTCCCAAGGAAGACTGAGGAGAAGACAGGGGAGGGTGGGGAGAGGCAGCCGTCCTGCCTGCCATGGGGACCTGTCCAAGGCAGAGGACATCCACGGAAGGTGTCTGATCAGGGGATTGACATGGCCAGACTTGCTTTTTTAGGAGGTCACACCGGCATCAGGTGGACAGGGCATCAGGAGAAGGGCCAGGTGGATGGAGGGTGCCCCCAAGAGGCCCTGGGACAAGAACCAAGGCTTATGATCAGTACAATGGAAATGAGGTGGCAGCACAGGAGACAGTGCATTAAGTGCAATTACAGCAGCCACAGCTACAAGGATGGGCTTTCTCCTCTTCCTCCTGTGGCTGGTTTGCAGTTTCACACCACTGTGGTCAGAAAAGATACTAGATGTGATTTCAGTCTTATTAAATGCATCAAGACTTGTTTTGTCGCCTAACATGTGATCTATCCTGGAGAATGTCCAATGTGTACCTTACAGAAGTGTCCATTCTATTGCTTTCAGAAGGAATATCCTGTACATATCTAAAGTTCAGTAAAGTTGCAGAACATAAAGCTGCCACAGAAAAGAAAATTACAAACTAATATCCTTGATGAACATAGATTCAAAAATATTCAACAAAATACAGGCAAACGAAATTGAACATTATGTAGGAAGGATTTATTCCAAGGATGCAAGGATGGTTCAATATCTGCAAATCCATGATTGTGCTACAACATATTAAAAAACCAAAAGATAAAAATCATATGATCATCTCAATAGATGCAGAAAAAGCATCTGACACATTTCAACACCCATTCAAGATTAAAACTCTGAACAAAGTGGGTATAAAGGGAATGTAACACAACATAATAAAGGTCATATAAACAAGCCCACAGCTGACATCATATTCAAGAATGAAAAGCTGAAAAGGTTTTCTCTACAATTAGGAACAAGACAAGGATGCCTACGATTATCACTTTTACTCAAAATAGTCTTAGTCAAAGCCATTTAGTAAGAAAAATAAAAGGCAAAGAATCAAGAGGAAGAAGTAAAACTGCCGCTGTTTGCAGATGACATATTATATATAGAAAACCCTAAAGATTTCACCAAAAGTTTTTAGAACATACAAGTTCAGGAGTTCCCGTCATGACTCAGCAGAAACAAATCTGACTAGTAACCATGAGGATGCAGGTTTGATCCCTGGCATCGCTCAGTGGGTTAAGGATCCAGCCTTGCTGTGAACCGTGGTGTAGGTTGCAGACATGGCTCTGATGTGGCATTTCTGTGGCTGTGGCAAAGGCTGGCAGCTACATCTCTGATTCAACCCCTAGCCTTGGAACATCCATATACCACAGGTGTGGCCCTAAAAAAAAAAGACAAAAAAAGAATAAACAAGTTCAGTAAAGTTGCATTTCTATATACTAATAATGAACTCTTCAGAAACAAATTAAGAAAACAATCACATCTACAATTGCATTTAAAAGAAAAAAAAATTTAAGAAAAAATTTAACTACTAAGAGGTTAAAGACCTATATGCTAAAAACTACAAGACACTGATGAAAGAAATAAAGAAGACACATAAATGGAAAGCTATTCTGTGCCCATGGACCAGAAGAAATTAACTTTTTGCCACACCTTTGGCACATGGAAGTTCCGGGCCAGGGATCAAATCCAAGCCACAGACTACAACCTACACCACAGCTGCAGCAACACCAAATCCTTAACCTAAGGTGCCACAGCAGGAACCCCTGGAAGAAATTAATATTGTTAAACGTCTATACAATACCCAAAGCAAAATACAGATTCAATGTAATCCCTATAAAAATTCCAACGGCTTTTTTGACAAAGATAGAACACACAATCCTAAAATTTGTATGGAAACACAAAAGACCCCAAATAGCCAAAAGCAATCTTGGGAAAAAAAAAAAAAAGAACAAAGCTGGAGGCATCATGCTTCCTGATTTCAAACTGCATTACAAAGCTACAGAAATCAAAACAACAGTATTGACATAAAGACAGACACACAGATCAATGGAAGAGAGCAGAGCCCAGAAATAAACCTGCTATCAGCACAGCTGTCACTCACCTGCAGGTCTTTACCCAATAAATATCACCTTTTGAGTGAGGCCTTACCTGGCCACCTTTGTGCATAGCAGCCCCTCCCCCTCCGCAACCCCAGCCCTGAATCATGCTTTATTTTTATCACCATGTAAAGTACTATCTACTTCTCCTGTCTGGGGCATAATGCCCCACAAGAACAGGACCTGGTACATCTGGTCACTGTTTAGTCTTAGACTGACTACTGCTTGGCATCTAGTAAGTGCTCACTAAATACCTGCCGAATTAACAAACCATTCCCAGATCTGCCACAGCAGGCTGGTCGTGGGATCACATGCGCCTTTTCCCATCTGTAAAGAGGCTGCTCCTTTTGTAAAAAGTTTGTAAAAATCAAGTATAAGAACCTGATTTTTTGGAGTTCCCGTCATGGCTCAGTGGTTAACAAATCCGACTAAGAACCATGAAGTTGTGGGTTCGATCCCTGGCATTGCTCAGTGGGTTAAGGATCTGGTGTTGCCATGAGCTGTGGTGTAGGTTGCAGACGCAGCTCGGATCCTGCGTTGCTGTGACTGTGGCGTAGGCCGGAGGCTACAGCTCCTGTTAGACCCCTAGCGCCTGGGAATCTCCATATGCCACGAGTGCAGCCCTAGAAAAGACAAAAAAAAAAAAAAAAAAGAACTTGATTTTTTTAAAAGCATGAAAATAAGATGACATTGAATGTATTTCATCGGGGGAGAGATGAGGCCTAAGGGGATGGCCGGACACTGGAGTCCTAAAGCCCTGGAAGCACCGAGCTGGCAGGTGTGTCAAGGCAGGGGACAGAGAGCAGGGAACAAGCCTCCGGAGGAGCTGCCCCCATTTGGGGATTGCCCATGACCCCCTCACCTTCTCCCCAACACAGTGCAGAACAGGGCTCAGAGCAAGTGGGAAATGCCCGCCACGGGCGGCAAAGGCCCACTGCAGGGCCGCACACGCTGCAGACAATCCCTCTTTCCTGCAAACACCTGGGACTGGTCTCCTAGGCATCTGTCTTCTGGCAAACGCCGCACCTTCATTCTTTCCTATTAAATCACCAGGAGCATCGCGTGTCTAAACGCTTTTCCAGAACAGAGGCCGGCGGCAAGCCCCACGTCTGCCCCTCCAGACACTGAGTTCTGGCCCAGGGACGGAGAATCACGAGCCCTGCAGACCCCAGAGCCTAAAGGCAGGAGAATGACCTTAGTTCCAGCTGAAAAGCGGCCTTTGTCACACTACAGGGGACAAGAACTTTGAGACAGAGGCACTGGGATTCCACTGCCTGAGGGCACGGCCCACGCAGGTGATGTCCAGCCCAAGCTTCTGTGATGGACGTGAATCAGGGTGGCCGCTGCCCACCGCCCTGCTGCATCAAGTGCTTGAGAACCAAACACAAATTAAGTTCTTCTCGCCCCTGCAGCAAGAGGGTCCGGGGCCAGGAGCCAAGTCCTGTCCCAGGGAGAGGGCAGGAGGCCACCCCGTCAGAGCACAGCCCTGTGCACACACGCCACCCAGGATCCCGGCCTCACACCACCCCAGCATCCCAGCCGCCTGTCCATGCCACCTGGCCGGGTTCAGACCTGCGCACACTGGGAGGAAAAGACACACTGAATTCTTTCCATCAGAGCTCAGTGCTCCTCACACAGAAGCGGACCCTGGCTCCAAAAATGGGATCCTGGTTAACTCTGGAATTCCTGGGCTGTGTCTACACTGGCCCGCATCGCGAAGCAAATGCCTACACTTTCGAGCTCGCTCAGGCTGCTGCTGAAGGCAGGCAGGGCCTGGCTGTATTGGAGAGAGCAGCCGGCGACTCCCTGTGCTGTCCATGCCCCACATCCATCCCGGAGCCCAAGGCCCTCCAACTCAGCGAAGAGACACACAGGGCTCGGCCTCAGCACAGACACCGCCTCTCAGCTGAAGGTCCCCATGTTCCTTAAAAAAGTCACATCCTATCTTCCCTTTGGAGAAACAAGGCGAATAACAACAAAACAGTATGTGTGCCCTTGGCCTTTCTTCTAACTCCACACCAGTGATCACTGACACAAGTGCAAAATTCAGGTCTGTGCTTGACTTGGGAGTTTGAATGTCACAGCCCTTTCTAAAAAATAAACAGTGACGTCCACCCACGAGGGTCTGGTTCCCACCGCCAGCCTGCCGGCCTCTGGCCTGAGAAGCCTCAGCCCAGGAAGCAAAGCCCTGCCCGCAGGGTCCTGACGCCTTCCGTTAGGAAGGGCCTCTGTTGCAGGTGGCCATCGGGGCGAGTACTCAGCCTCCTCACCTCTTCCTTTTGTTTTCTTCATAAAGTCCCCAGTCCAGGAGTCACGGGTAACTCAGAGTCAAGGTTTTGGTGCCTGGGATGGGCCAGCTCACCAGTCCCCTTGAGGAAGGCCAGACTGACCGGCCCACGTCCACCAGGGAGCGCGAAGCATCACCAACTCGCCCATGGGCTTCTCCATAGCTCCCTCCCACAATGGGTACCCCCAGGCTGGCGCAGCACTTGGAGCTGCATTTTACTTTAAAAAGTAATTGCTAGTATCAGAAGGTGGCTCGTGGAAGAGAGACACGTTAAACCTAAAAAAAAAAACTTCAAAAAAATTTTTTCAAATCTCTTGAACATTGTGTAATAAAACCGTAAAACATCAACAACCCATTTTGTACTAGCAGGTATGCATTACTTTAATGATATAAAGAAGAACAGGAAATGAAAGAATAACAGCAGTGCCCATGACTGGAGACCTTTAATGATCAAAGTTTTGAAAATGTGCACATAGCAACATGGATGCAACCAGAGATTTTCATACTAACTGGAGTAAGAAAGAGAAAGATAAATACCATGTAACTTATATGTGGAATCTAAAATGTGGCACAAGTGACCCTACCTACAAAACAGAAACAGACCCACAGACTTAGAGAACAGATTTGTGGTTGCCAAGAAGGAGGGGATCAGGGGGATGAACTGAGTGTTTGGGGTTAGTAGATGCAAACTATTTCATTTAGAATGGATAAGCAACGAGGTCCTGCCGTACAGCACAAGGAACTATATCCAGTCTCCTGGGATAGACCCCGATAGAAGATAATATGAAAAAAAGAACGTATATATATGTATGACTGTGTCACTTTGCTGTACAGGCAGAAATTGACACAACATTGTAAGTCAGCTATAATTTTAAAAAATTAAAAAAGGAAAATGTACACACACAAAAAGAAATAAACACCAAGAGGCCTGAAAAGCCTCAAGTTGGGAAGCTTGAGGATCTATGAAGAGCCTGAGTTGGTAATGAGGGGGTGTGGTGGTTGGGGGCTGGTGGTGGACAAATAGGTCCTTTGCCAGCCTTACTGCTCAAGGTCATCACGTGTCACACAGGAGTCCCAGGCCACGCCCAGCACTGGCCCTGCCCAACACCTGCAGAATGAAACCATGCTGCAGCTCTCAGATCCTTGTCACGTTTGCCTGGACCCAAAAGCCCCTCTGTATGGCAAAGCTCCCAGAACACCTCCCACCCCGGTTCTTTCCAAACTACACTTCTAGGAGGCCTAAGTGAGAGTCGTCATCCTACATCATGCGTGTTCCCCTTCTGTCCCGTTTCACTCTGCTCATGTTTCTACCTGTGAAAACTGTACATAACACCTAAAATCAGGAAACCAAGAAGGTCTACACCTGACTCCAAACAGAGTCACTCATTGAGTCACCTGACTGCAGATGTGGCCACTAAACCATATCCCAGGCCAATCAAGTAAGTACTGTGACAGCTTAAGGGATGAATTATATTTTAAAATTGTACAAAAAGCACACCTCATCTTTCCTTAGTAATAAAAGTTATTTCCTATAAAACACATGTTCAAAATATATTTTTAAGAAACAACTGAACCTGGACGGCTATGAACTAACTCCTGCACAAAATCCAGAACACTGACAGCGACAGTATTTTCCCTTTGTTGCTTAACCAAAGAAAACCTAAAAATCTACTGCGTTCTGAGTTAGTGAGAATTTTTACCTCTAGTAACTGAAATGAATATTACTCTGCACCAAATATGCCTGCTGCTTTCTCAGAATGTACACATCTATTAAGAGCCAGGACATTTACTCAGATTTTTAGGTAACAACTGAGGGTCTCCCAACAAGAAGAAGTGTTGCCAGGTTGCCAGGTGGGGTTCAGTAAGGCACCTGCGACCACTGGCCATACACCTGCTCCAGTTTCTGCAGCTATTGGGGGGGGGGGGCGGGGAGCAAACACGCACAGGGTTTTAAAGTAGCAAATAAATATTTTCAACCTAAAGTGGGCCTAAGACTTTTGCCTTCATAGGAAAATATAAATTACTGGTCCCCACCTAAACACCCCAAGTGGTCATTCCTCCAGCAGCTTCACGAGGTCGGGCTGACCCAGACTCCAGGCCCTGGCCTGGGCTCCCTCCTGCACACTCCTGACAGCCGGTGAGGTCTCGCCGCGGTTCCTGTTACTGCCGGCCTCGCCTGCACCGTCTGCGCCCGGGGACACTGAGCACCCGGGGAGGCCCTGGCGCCGTCCCCCAAAGCCCAGGGCGCGCAGGCAGCCCGGGCTCCACGGAGCAGCGGGATTTGGCCGGTTTGGGGGCAGTTAGGCAGAAGAGCAACTTTCCAAGGAAAAAAGAAAACTCCAAGTCTCCGAGATAGGCTCGCTGGAAGCGCCGATCAAGGACCCCCATCCATTCCCAGCCCGCTCTCATCCCGAAGGACTCCTCTCCGCCCCCAGACCATCCTATGCCCGAACTTACCCTGCAGCCTGGACGGGACCCCAGCCTGCCGTCCCTCCGAGCGCCCCTCTCCCCGCCCCTCGTCCGCCGCCCAGGGATGCGCCCCGGCCCCTCCCACAAGGAGACATCCCACCTTCACGCCATGATTGGCCGGACTGTACGGTTCCCGAAGCCCATTGGCTTCCACACCCGCCCGTTCCTTGGCCTCGCTCCGCCCCCGCGCCCGCGCATTCCTGCGGAGCCACGTGGCCTCCCGCGCCCCCTCCTTCGGCCCAACGCCCCGCTCGGCTGCGCACGCGTGGGCAGGGGTTTTCCCGCAGGATCCCAGGACCCCAGTCTCTTCCAGGTGGAGACCTGAGGCTGCGGACACGTGGGTAGGGGGCGCCAGGCAGACCTAACCCCCAGTTCCCCCCACCCCCCAGTCCCCAGAGCATGCACCCTTTCCCTTGGAAAGCTGGCCCTGCCTTCAGGGGCGTTCCTGGCTCCTCGGAAGGTCAGCTGCCTTCAGACCCGCCAAGTCTTGGGAGTTTAGAAATGCAATAATTTCACACGTAAGCTTGCCTTCTTTTGAAAAGTGCTTATTTTTCCGGCACCTTTCCAATGAACATGGGTTCTAGAATTACGTATCTTGTAAGAGCCAGAAAGTAAGTGATGCTGTAAGAGGGAGGCTTCCCCCTGCGGTTTTGCCCTTGGAGAGGTATTACAAATTATCCTAAAAAAGATATTGGGAGTTCCCATCGTGGCTCAGCAGTTAGCCAACCTGACTAGCATCCATGAGGACGCGGGTTCCATCCCTAGCCTTGCTCAGTGGGTTAAACCTTGAGCTGTGGTGTAGGTCGCAGAGGTGTCTCGGATCCCACGTTGCGTAGGCCGGCCGCTACAGCTCTGATTGGACCCCCTAGCCTGGGAACCTCCATATGCCACGGGTGCAGCCCTAAAAAGACAGAAAGACCCTCCAAAATAAAAAAGGACCCTAAAAAACATCATTATACTATGAGCCTGTTTGAGGTTAAAAGTCTACACAAATGCTTGGTTCCTCTCAAGCTGAACAAGAATTCCTTTCTGTGCTGTTGCAGTTGTTTGCTTGGAGCATGTTATTGTCATAATTTTTGCTATAGGACAAAATGTGAAATAAAGCATCTTTAACAGGAATTCAAACCAAGGAGCTCCCATTCTGGCTCAGCGGGTTAGGAACCTGACTAGGGAGTTCTCATGGCACAGTGGAAACGGATCCGACTAGGAACCATGAGGTTTCAGGTTCGATCCCTGACCTTGCTCAGTGGGTTAAAGGATCCGGCGTTGCCATGAGCTGTGGTGTAGGTCACAGATGCGGCTCGGATCCCGTGTTGCTGTGGCTGTGGTGTAGGCCAGCGACTACAGCTCTGATTCGACCCCTAGCCTGGGAACCTCCATATGCCGCAGATGTGGCCCTAAAAGGCAAAAAAAAAAAAAGAGAAAAAAGACAGGAGTTCTGGCTGAGGTGCAGGGGGTTAAGAATATGCTTGCATGGAGTTCCCATTGTGGCTCAGTGGAAATGGATCCGACTAGGAACCACGAGGTTGCGTGTTCGATCCCTGGCCTCGTTCAGTGGGTTAAGGATCGAGCGTTGTCTTGAGCTGTGGTGTAGGTTGCAGATGTGGCTCGGATCCCACGTTACTGTGGCTGTGGCTGTGGCATAGGCCAGCGGCTACGGCTCCGATTAGACCCTCAGCCTGGGAATCTCCATATGCCACGGGTGCGGCCATAAAATGACAAAGACAAAAAGAAAAAAAGCCTGACTAGTATCCATGAGGCTCATTTCCATCCCTGGCGGCACTCAATGGGTTAAGGCTCCGTTGTTGCTTCAAGGTGCAAGGTGTGCATAGGTGGCAGATGCTGCTCAGATCTGGTGTGGCTGTGGCTGTCATATAGGCCAGTGGCTCTGATTCTACCCCTAGCCTGGGAACTCCCATATGCCGCAGGTGGAACCCTAAAAAGAAAAAAAAAAAATAGAAGAATACAAACCGAAATGACTCTAAAGAATGTTGTCTGTTACCTGGTCAACAAGGTAAACAGTCACATCCTTGGCTGTCCTCTCCTGTCTCCTGTACAAATCTCTCAATCATATAAGTAATTTAGTGTCAGAATTTTAGAACTGCCAGACATCTTTAAGACCTAAGGTGCCTTCATGAGATTTCTAGGAGGAAGACAACACAGCTAAATGTCCCAGAGTAAATTCAAACATTAAGTGACTGTAAAGCCCCCATGCCCTGTAAAGTGCTTTCCCTGCACATTGTGACTGATGTAAATCATAGCTAACGTACAAAGTCTACAATTGTTGGAAAATGATCAGTAGTAGATAAAGTAATGTTTTAGCAATGTTTTAGTATTAGTACTTGCTAATTTTGTGGACTGAGCTGGGTTTCTATTTTTATTTTTACAGCCCCACCTGCAGCATATGGAAGTTCCCAGGCTAAGGGTCAAATGGGAGTTATGCCACAGCCACAGCAATGCAGGATCCAAGCTGCATCTGCGACCTATGCTGCAGCCAGTGGCAATGCCAGATCTTTAACCCTCATCCTCATGGAGACAATTGTGGGTCTTTGACTCACTGGCCCACAGCAGGAACTCCTGAGCTGTTTTTAAATACTATTTCAGGAGTTCTTTGGTGGCTCAGCAGGTTAAGGATCCAGCGTTGTCACTGCTGTGGCTCTGGTAGCTGCTGTGGTGTGGATTTGATCCCTTCTGCCTGCCACAGGTGTAGCCAAATAAATAAATGAATGAATAAATACTATTTCAGACCCACCTTAGAGCACACTTGACGATACTGAAGCCTGAATTGATTGAAGAAGATACTTCCTCTCAGTGACTTTAATATCAGAAAAAAAATATTTTAGGTCCTTACCTCTAGGGCTCTTTGGGTAGCTTATTCCTTTCTTTCTTTCCTTCTTTCTTTCTTCCTTCCTTCCTTTTTTTTTTTGTCTTTTTGCCTTTTCTAGGGCCACACTCGTGGCATATGGAGGTTCCCAGGCTAGGGGTCTAATTGGAGCTGTAGCTGCCGGCCTTCGCCACAGCCACAGAAACGCAGGACCCGAGCTGCCTCTGCGACCTACACCACAGCTCATGGCAACGCCAGATCCTTAACCCACTGAGCAAGGCCAGGGATTGAACCAGCAACCTCATGGTTTCTAGTTGGATTCGTTAACTACTGTGCCACGACGGGAACTCCTGGGTAGCTTATTCAAAGTTCTCCTACCGAATTTCTTAATAGTCATGGTGGCCAGAGGTACAAGTGCCAAGGGAATTAGCTCTAGGTCACCGCACAACAAGAACCGGATACAGGTTGGTTTCTGATCCAGTAGAGCAGAAATGAGAGGGAGAGAATACCATGTGTGGATTAAACAAAGGATTTGGAGTCCATGCGGGGATCCTGTTTTGGCTTCTAACACTCGTAAAAGTACTGTATGCCTTACACAATCTCTGAGCTTCCGTCTCACCGTCTGGAAAATATGACTAATACTATCTACATCATAGATAAGTTTAAAAGGGAGAACTCTGCAAAGAACACTGTGATATCTGGGCAAAGTAAATGTTCACTAAGCCATAATATAATTTGGATCCATTTTTTTTTTTTTTCGGGAGCAAAAAAATACAGAATCACTGTTTCTAATAGATAGCTCACATGTTTGTTTTTAAAAACTTAATTTCAAGAGGCTGCTACTACTGTGCTATCATTTTTCTCTCAGAAACCATGCCATTTGGAGAGAATGGATATGTGTATGTATACGACTGGGTCACTTTGTTGTGCAGCAGAAATTATCCCAGCCTTGTAAATTAACTATACTTCAATAAAAGTGGGCTCATGAGAAAAAAAAATTAGGCCAAACCCTGTATCAGTCTAGCAATGCTAAGACAAAACCAGAATGCAATTACACTAGGATTTATTTGAACTAATTTTTAAAATATAGCCCTAGTCGTAGTATATTTAAAAATGAATCTTCAACAAAAGCTTGTTTTTAAATTAAAAAAAAGAAAGAAAGCATGCAGTCTTGGACCACGGGCAGCATCCTGCCTTACAGCACAGAGTGGGGCCATTTCCACAAGGCCAGACTGACCCAACTCGGGGCACCAGCAAAGGTGATGCGGAAGGGCTGGGGTGTGGCTCTGGAGCAGAAAGGACTCTGACTGAACCCTCCAATCCAATCTGTTTTTTTCTAGGGTTCTTCAGATAAGTCACTATTTTCTGTGAGCCCTGATATGGAAGAGGAAGAGAATTTCCATTGTAATTCCCTCTTTGACTGTGGGATATTTAGAAAGGGTACGTTAAATTTTCAAATATCTAGGGACTTCCTAGTTTTCTTTTCATTATGCCTAAAGCTTCATTTCCCTGTGGTCTAAGAATATAATCTACATGGTATCAGTCTTTAAAATTTGTAAAGCCTTGCTTCACAGCCCAACATAGCATCAATGTTCGTTAATGTTCTGTGACCATTTGAAAAGAGTGTATTCCTCACCTGTTGATGTAATGTTCTGTATGTGTCAGTTAGGTCATATTTGTTACTATTTTTTGTCTGCTTTTTCTATCAGATACTGAGAAAAGTGTACACTGCACTGGAACATCTAACCAGTGTGATAAGGCAAGAAAACAAAAAGTATAAGGATTAGGGGTGGGGGGACTGGGTATTCACAAAGGATATAATTGTGTATGTAGAAAGTACACAATAATCTACAAATAATCTAGAGTTAAAAATGGAATTTAGAAATTTGAGATGCATCATAGACTTAAGTTTAAAAATTAAACTATGAAGGAGTTCCTGCTGTGGTGCAATGGGATTGGCAGCATCTCTGAATCACTGGGATGCAGGTTTGATCCCTGGCCTGGCACGGTGGGTTAAGGATCCAACACTGCCATAGCTGTGGCATTGGTGGCAACTGTGGCTCGGATCTGATCCCTGATCCCTGAGTTGGGAACTCCATATGCCACACGGTGGCCAAAAAGAAAAAAAAAAACTATCAAGCTTCTAGAAGAAAATGCAGGAAATATTGTCCTTGGGATAGGGCTATCCATTTAAATGCACTATCCATTTAAAATGATTAGATGGACTTCAAAATTTTAAATCTCTGCTTATGAAACCATTAAGAGCATGAAAAGGCATGTGACTACAGATTGGGAATAAACATTTGACGAAAGATTTGTCAAAAAGTACTCCTACAAATCAAGTTCCTGCTGTGGTGCAGTGGCTTAAGAATCTTACTGCAGGAGTTCCTGTTGTGGTGCTTGGAAAAAATCCAACTAGTATCCATGAGGATGAGGGTTTGATCCCTGGCCTCACTCAGTGGGTCAGGAATCCGGTGTTGCGCTGAGTTGTGATATAGGTCACAGATGTGGCTCAGATCCCAAGTTGCCGTGGCTGTGGCATAGGCTGACAGCTGGAGCTCTGATATGACCCCTAGCCTGGGAACTTCCATATGCCTCAGGTGCGGCCCTAAAAAACAAACAAACAAACAAACAAACAAAAATCTGACTGTTAGCAGCTCTAGTGGCTGCAGAGTCACAGGTTAGATCCCTAGCCCAGTGCAGTGGGTTAAAGGATCCAGCATTGCTGCAGCTGCAGTGTAGGTTGCAGCTGGGGCTCATATCCAGTCTCTGGCCTGAGAACTTCCATATGCCATGGGTACGGCCATAAAAACTTAAAAAAAAATTAAAAAAGGCAGTACACCATGGAAGACTTACTGATTGCCAGGAAGAACAGAAAAGGGTGCTGAATGTTACTATCTTCAGGAAAATCGAAATTAAAACCACATCAAGATACCACCTCACCCATACAAGAATGGCTAAAATTAAAGACGGACAATAGCAAGTGCTGATAAGGCTGTGGAGCAACTGGACCTGCTGTTGTATTAGCCAGGGTTCTCCAGAGAAAGAGAACCAGCAGGAGGTACATCTAGACCTATGTGGAAATCCAGAAAAACGGAGCAGAGGGACCATGGATATAGATGAACTTGCTCAAGGGTCAGATACACACAGTGAGAGAGATTGACTGACCATAAGGAATCGGCTCACACACAGTTACACACTGAGAAGCCCCACGACCTGCCATCCCAGTCAGGGATTGTGATTCAGTCTAAGGACAGGAGAAGGTGACAGGAGATGACCCAGGTCATCAGTGAGGCAGAAAAAGGGAGGAATTCCCATATCCTTTGTCTTTTGTTCTGATCAAGCCCTCAATTGATTGGATAATTCCTACCCCTCCACCCCACCCCCGTGAGGGTAGGGGATTTATTTTGCTGAGCCCACCAACTCAAATGCTATCCTCATCCAGAAGCGCCTCACTGACGCACTTAGAAATAGCCTTTAATCTGGTTAACCCACGGCCATTAGCTACCCCATAAAATTAATGGTCACAAGCACTACACATTGTGACGGGGGTGAAAAATGGCATAACCACTTAGAAAATTTGTTTTGCAGTTTCTTATAGGATCAGCACAGCAATCCCACTCTTAGATGTTTACTCAAAGTAAATGAAGACATAAGCCCGTGAAAAAACTATCAAGTTTAATGGAAATTCTTTATTGATCTGATGATCAGGGGAATTTTCATGATTTCTTTTATTAAAGTATAAATGATTTTTAAAAAACTTATAAAATATTTTATTCATAACAGTTCAGACTGTTCACATCAGTGCAGATAGTTCAAAACTGGAGACATAGAGTGAAAGTGTAAAGGAAGTGCGGTTTATACAGACAGTAGGACACTACCTGTACCAATAGGTAATGAAACAGTAACAAAAAGAGCAGTAACAGAAGGGAATAAACCGAGTACTCAGTAGCTCAAAAACACTGTGTTACATGGAAAAAACAGACTTGGAGCAAACTCTGCCCCCAACGTCCGTCCTCTACAAACGTGACCAGGGGAGTGTGTCCATGGACGCACTGCCTCAGCCTGGGACCCAGGGGCTAGGGGTGGAGGCCGTGTCCAGGCCAGCACGCTGTGCCTAACAGAGCGTCCCTCCCTCACTTTCCCACGCTCGCCCTTTCCACTGCTCGCCCGAAGCCGCCCACCCCCCCCAGATCCCCACTTTGAGGGCCACAGGCCAAGGGGACAAGTGGGCGAAAGAAGCCGAAGCCTGGGGAGATAAGCAAGGCGGGCGCACTGCTGCTGCTGCGGGCCTGGAGGCCACTGGAATCCGGGGTGGGGGGGGTGGGGGGGAGAAGGCAGCATTGTTCCAGGCGGGAGACAGGACTGTTTTGTTCCCAGAGCACTTGCAACAAGGACGAAGCTGTTTTCCTGCTTTGCTCCATCTCCAGTGGGGGAGGGCAGCGCCCTGCAAAGAGAATGCTGCTCCCACCATCGGAGCAGACCTGGGGGGTGGGGATGGGGCGAGGCTGGGGGGATGGGGAGGGCGGGGGTCTGGGGCGGGGGGGTGGGGCGCATCTCATAGCTTCTGGTTTGCAGGAGGGCTCCCTGGAGGTGTGAGAGCTCTTCACACATAAGGCCCTCCCTTCTCTGGCCTCCCCCCATCCCCTCTCCTCTGGCAGAACAGTTCACCTTGGGAGCTGGAGCCGGGAAGGATTGTCCGAGGAAGAGAAAGAGGACATCTGCGGCCATCTAGAAGGTGCTTTCCTGCTGGGAGAGGCCTGGTCCCAGGTAGAACAAGCTGGGATTCTCTGTGCAGAAGTTGGTGGAAGGAGGCACAGTCGGGGGTGCCCGGGAGCGCGCGCCCCGCAGCCCTGCGCAGTGTGCCTCCCTTTGTCCCCGTGAACCGAGGGTCTCCTTAGAAGCAGGACATGCCCAAGGCCAGCATGCCCCAGGACTCCTCTCAGCACGTTCGCCTGACCATCAGGGGCCTTTAGGAGGAGCAAAGGGAGGGAGGACGGGGGGTGGAGGGGACCAGGGCTGGGCTACGGGAACCTGTGCCCTGGGTCCTAAGGGGCCAAGGGGGTGAAGGGGACCTCAATGGACAGAGAGGCTCAGACATGCGACCACAGCCCCTCGCCAGGGCCTCACCTTCCTTACAGGAGTCCAGAGGCTGTTTCCTTCCTGCAGCTCATTCCCCGCCTTCATGATGATTCCAACCCTGACCACCCCCCAGCCTGGGCTGCCCCCCAACAGCGCCTCACCCTCTCAGCAGGACAGGCTCCCATTGTATCTGGAAGTGCTAAGGCCCGAAGTGCCCTCCCTCTGTCCACTCAGACCCGCGCAGGACAGGAACGCCTTTCTCCAATGAGGAGTCCCCGCTCCTGCCCACGGCCGCCTCGAGCTGACCTCTGCTATTTCCACCACCACCACCCCTTGTCAGGCCACCACCCCAACTTCCAGACCGTCATCACAGGGCCTGCTGGCCCTGCCTGGGACCCTTCCCAGGAGTTCTGAACCAGGGTCTGCGGCTGCAGGGCCTGACCTGGAGGCTCACTGCTTCTAACCCCAGCTCCCCTTGTTCCCGCACAACCTGGCTTCTGTTCCACTCCTGTAATCTGCTGCTCCTTTGAGTATTTGTTCCCTGGTCCCCTGGGGTTTCCTGAGTGTTGGGGGCATGTTTGCTCAACGGGGACTCCTGGATGGCTTCAGGGTGGGGGTTCATTGTCAGAAACACTGAGCTCTGATCAGAGGCTTCAGCCTTCCAGCCCCCAGTGTCCCCCATCCCCAGCTCCCAGCCCTCAGCCCCCGTGCCTCAGACCGCAGCCCTCAGACCCCAGCCCCCAACGCCCAGCCCCAGGGAGGGAGAAGGCTGGAGGGTGGACATAATGATGGATCCTACCTACGTGATGAAGCTGCGGTGAAGTTCAGGAGTATACGGGGTTGGAGAGCTTCCAGGAGGGTGGACAAGCCCCACCTCCGCCGATGGCAGCCCTGCCCTCAAGACCATTACAGACTACGCCTTCTGTACCTCTTCTGTGGGCTGTTTGAATGCTTTAATCTTATCCTTTATTTATGTAATAAAATGGCATTTCTCTCTGAGCCCAGAGAATGGGATGTGAGAACCCAGGTCAGTCAGAACCTGCAGCTGATGTGACCAGAGCCCTTACCCCGTGGGTGTGACGCTACCTTAGGGAGACTGTAGGACGCCAGCTGGTGTCACAGAAAACATGCTGGGAAAACCCACACGTTTGGTGTCAGGAGTATCGTTAGCAGAGGAGATGGAGTTTTTTTTCTTTTGCCATCGCTCTGGCTGAGGACCGGGCTGGTCCCTGGCTCTGCACCTCCAGCAGCCAGGCTGTCTCCTCTGAGCCCAGCTCCATACCGGGGACCTCTGCTTGCAGCCCATAGGTACCTTCCTGGGCAAATGCTGTCAGATCTGCCTGCTCCTCTGTCCTCACTCCCTCCTGCCCTACCACAAGCTTTCCAGATGGCAGGTGCACTGAGCCTGCTTTCCCTTTGTAAGTTTCAGCCTCCTGAGGTCCAGCGTCTGTCTGCACAGCTACCAGACATACAAAGAGCAGAGCTGATCCGGAATCTCAGAAACTTAGGAGGGTTCCCTCCCGCACTCAGGTGGTGTCAAGTCCCAGCCTCGTACAGAAACGTGAGTTCTGGGGGCAGACGTGCAAAAGCCGGAGGGAGGGGCCGTCTGCTGTCCTTCTGCCTCCCTCTTCACCTGCAGGCTGCAGAGACAAAGGGAAGGTTGGGGTAAGCATTGCAGCTGACCTTGACAAAGGGCGTTTGAACTACAAGGGTCCCGCTTATATGTGGATTTTTTTTTTTTCCAATAAGCATAGCACCTCTGTTTTCATTTTACAGATCTTTAAATGAACTAAGTTTGGGGAAAGTTTGTGTTTGCTTAGAGACTGCAACTGGTGGAATCAAAAGAACTAGAGTTTGAGTCCTGATTCTCTCCAGGCCGTTTCAGCTCTCTGCCCTTGGCTGAGTCCACCAATGCCTTTGTTTTTGAGACAGACACTGGATTTTCTACGGTTTGAGAGTCAGGGCCCTCAAGCCCCCTCACTATTCGTGGATCAACAGCATTTCATTCTGTCTTTCCCACTAAACTGTGTTAGCTGCTCACACTACCTTTTAATCATTGTAGTTATTCAAAAAATTGCAGGTAAAGTATGGATTTCTCCTGGACTTCAAGGACAAGGGTTGTTACAGAGGAGAAAGGCCAGTGGTTGACTGAATGGGGCCACACCCTTGCACATGGATACTACATTTTTTTTTTTGGTCTTTTTGTCTTTTTAGGGCTGAACCTGCGACATATGGAGGTTTCCAGGCTAAGGGTCAAATCGGAGCTATAGCTGCCAGCCTGTGTCACAGCCACAGAACTCAGGATCCGAGTCGCGTCTGCAACCTACACCACAGCTCACAGCAATACCAGGTCCTTAGCCCACTGAGTGAGGCCAGGATTGGAACCCGCAACCTCATGGTTCCTAGTCAGATTGCTTTCTGCTGCGCCACAATGGGAACTCCCTCGTGACCATGGCTTTGATTCGCCCAAAGGGGTAAGGAGCACACAAGGAATGGGGTTTTCTCTAGCATCTTTCTTGTTTTCCCCCAGTTACTTCTAGAACTCCTGCATTGTCCGTGTCCTTCTCTTCATTCTGCTTGTGACCCTCCAAACATGAGCCTGGTTTGATGTTGTTTAAAATGAGGTGTCTGCCCACGAGAATGATAAGGTGCAGAAATCTGACAACACCAAGTGTTGGTCAGGCTGTGGGGCCGCGGGAATTCTCATTTGTTGATCATAGGGACGCAAACCGTCTACAGTCTCAAAAATTAACCGTATGTGTACCATCCGACCCAGAAATTCCACTCCTAAGTATTTACCCCAACTACATAAGACCCCTATGATCAGTGGTCTTGGTGGCTTTATTCAAGACAGCCCCTGTGGAGACAGTCCATCAACAGGTGACTAGACAAATCCTGTTATAGTCATACAAGGATGCTACTCCATAAAGCACAGTGGAACAGTATTGATAAATTTGCAAGCATTTCACTCTGTATCACCATGTATGTGACGTTCTAGAACAAGCAGAAACAATCTACTGGGATGAGACGGGCGAATGGCCTGGGAGGAGTCCCGAGGACGTTTGGAGTGATGGAGAAGTGCTGGCGATACGGGTGTACACGTTCCTCTAAACTCATCTAACTATACATTTAAAATGAGCACATTCAGGATTTCCTGCTGTGGCACAGGGGCTTAAGGATCCAACATTGCTTCAGCTACAGCCCAGATTTGATCCCTGGTCCAGGAACTTCCATATGCCATGGGTGCAGCCAAAAATAAAATGTAGTAAAATGGCTACATTCATTTTATAGTATGCAAATCATACTCAAAAGAGTTCATTTATTTTTTAAATTTTATTTATGTATTTATTTTGCCTTTTAGGACCGGACCTGTGGCATATGGAAGTTCCCAGGCTAGGGGTTGAATCAGAGCTGTAGCTGCCAGCCTACACCACAGCCACAGCAGCACCAGATCCAAGCAGTGTCTGTAACCTACACCACAGCTCATGGCAATTCTGGATCCTTAACCCACTGAGCTGGGCCAGGAATTGAATCCGCGTCCTCATGGATAGTGGTTGGGCTCACTACCACTGACCCACAATGGGTACTTCCAAGAGTTCATTTATTTAATTTAATTAATTTATTTATTTTGTCTTTTGTCATTTTAGGGCCACACTCCCAAGGCATATGGAGGTTCCCAGGCTAGGGGTCTAACAGGAGCTGTAGCCGCCAGCCTACACCGCAGCCACAGCAATGCGGGATCCGAGCCGCATCTACAACCTAAGCCACAGCTCACGGCAACGCTGGATCATTAACCCACTGAGCAAGGCCAGGGATCGAACCCGCAACCTTACGGTTCCTTGTTGGATTCGTTTCCACTGAGCCACGGCGGGAACTCCGAGTTCATTTATTTTAAGCAAGCTGGATGTCAAGGGTAAGAAGAGGCAGCCCTTGAAGTGAGTTTTAAGGTCATGAACGCTCTGAATCTTCCAGGTCACCACCCAGCCCCACGAGTCCCTTTTGTTCTCCAGGCTCTCCTTCCTCCTTCCTCTCTAATTGAACTTACCTCTTTGGGGGCAGCAACATTTAATGTAAAATTTAAATAATTTATTGTTCAATTCTATTATGTTCTATTGTTTATTCTCTTTCATTTCCTTATGTGTATAGAAACTGTTTTGTATTACTTACAGTTCCAAATGCATGGTTTTGTGGCTTTGTTAAGCTTTATGGGCTTGCCTGGGTATAAAGCAACAATCAGAGCAATATTGTCACAGAAAATTAACTTCAGCTAACCATCAGGATGTGAGGCTCTGTGTCACACTAACCATCAGCATACGAGGCTCTGTGTCACAAGCCACCTTCAGGTAAGGGTCAGTCTACCACATTGTCCCCATTAAGTACCAATCCTCAGTACCAATAGATTCTGTTTTCCTACTACATCCGAAATCAGGCGTTTTGATGAGCTTTTGTCACTGTTTACCTTTTTGATTTTCACCTAGTTGCCCTCAAACTTAACTTTGAATTACTTACAAGCAGACAACAAAGAACAATGAAGCCATCCTCTCCAGTTCCGGTTCCTGGCCTCTCCTGGGTCAGATCCAGTCAAGATCTGAAAGCATTTGTGGAAAAGCTATGACTCAGTGCATGCTCACCATATTGTTGTTTTCCTATTTCCTTCCCAAATGAAACTCAGACAAGACCGCCATGTTGCAGAAGGTGAATAATATCAACAAACAATTTGAGGGGAAAATGGCACCATCTTCTAAAATCTCCTAAGCGTTTCCTCTTTGGAAAACAGCATGGGAATGTTCATTGAAATGTTAGGTGAGTTAAACGGTATTCATAAGAAGCAACATCCTGTGGTAATAAAATGTGCATTTGGCTGAAAACAGAAAGATGTATGTCTTCATCCTAGCCACTCCTCAACTAGTTAGATGGCTGGTAAAATATTCACTTCTCAGCCCTGTGATCTGAGATGAGTGACCTCACATTCCCCCAGTGATACCATGGGAAATAGATGGCCCCTTCTGATAA
This sequence comes from Catagonus wagneri, assembly GCA_004024745.2. NCBI lineage: Eukaryota > Metazoa > Chordata > Mammalia > Artiodactyla > Tayassuidae > Catagonus > Catagonus wagneri. Next base: position 32,461,585 of record PVHT020000521.1, on the reverse strand, counting down.
GAGGTTAATATCTAAAATATGTAAAGAATTATACAGCTCAGTTGCCCAACAACTTAATTAGAAAATGGGCAGAAGAACTGAAGAGAGTTTTCAAAAGAAGACATACCAATGGCCAACAGGTACACGAACAGATGTTCAGCATTACTCAGTTATCAGGAAATACAAATCAAAACGACAGTGAGGTGTCACCTCACACCTGTTAGAATGGCCATTATCAAAACAAGAAATGACAAGTGTTGGTGAGGATGCAGAGAAAAAGGAACACTTTACACTGTTGGTGAGAATGTAAATTCGTGTAGCTGCTATGGAAAACAGTCTGGAAGTTCCTCAAAAAATTAAAAATGGAACTATCATAAGATCCAGTAACCCCAGCTCTGGGTATTTATCCAAAGGAACAGAACCGCTGTCTGGAAAGGATACCTGCACCTCCACAGTCACTGCAGCATTATTCACAATAGCCGAGATAGGAAACAACCCAAGTGTCCCTTGACATGTTAATGGATGGAGAAGATATGTATATATGCAATGGAATAGTAAACATAAAAATAAAGGAAATTCTGCTATTTGCAACAACGTGGATGGACCTTTAGGGCATTATGCTCAGTGAAATAACTTAGGCAGAGAAAGACAAATATATATGATCTCACTTACATGTGGAATCCAGAAAAACTGAGCTCATAGAAACCAAAATCATATTGACAGTTGCCAGGGGTGAAGGTGGGGGGAAAATGAGTGGAGAGGGTCAAAAGCTACACATTTTCAGTAGTAAGATAAGTAAGTTCTGGGGATTTAGTGTACAGTGTGTTGACTAGTTAACAATTTTATGTTGTGTATTTGAAAGTTCCTAAGAGAGTAGATCTTAGATCTCATCACAAGAAAAACATTTTGTTACCAGGTAAGGGGATTATTGTGATTATTTCACAATATGTACATATACCAAATCTTTAGTTGTCACTTTTATGTTAGCACTATTCATCACCTGTATCACTGTTTATCACCTGTATCACTGTCATTTGTCCTATTTATCATCAGTATCACTATTTATCACTTGCACTATTGCCTGCACCTGGGGGATGCTAAGGGATTCTGTTTTGCCATGAACTGCAGGAAAGCAGGAGATTCCCATTTCATCTCTGCTGAAACTGGCCCCCAGCCCAGTACCCCAGTTGGCTCCCTTCTACCTCCATGAAGCCTCAGTTTCTATAAGGTGGTCTAGACCTTCTCCCTAAACCCACATTAATAGATTCTCTCCCCTGGACAAGGTTCATCACGTTCCTTCTCCTTCCAGTGCACCAGTCCCCAAGTGCAAGTACAGAGCTTGGTGAGTAGAGCCATTGAAGTTTAGCTGCCACAAGTCCCATGTGCAGTCAACAACCTGTGCATCCATACAAGGCAGACCTGTGTCCTCAGGGCTCCCATCTAACTTGGGACTTATGTCTTATCTCTGTAGCCCCCCACAATCTAGCGATTTGTTCTTTTTCTGAACCACTATAGATCAGGTTGTCTACTTACGTGGTGCTGTAAATGTGCATTTTCAACTTTGGTGTTTTATTTTTAAGGCCACATCCATTCCTGACAGTCTGATCCCTGACAACACTGGCTGTCATTTAAAATATTAGGTTATGGAGTTATCTTCGTGGCTCAGTGGTTAATGAACCCGACTAGGATCCATGAGGATGTGGGTTCGATCCCTGGCTTCACTCAGTGGGTTAAGGATCCAGCATGTCTGTGAGCTGTAGTTAGGTCGAAGACTCGGCTTGGATCCCATGTTGCTGTGGCTGTGACTTAGGCCGGGGGCTAGAGCTCTGATTTGCCCCCTAGTCTGGAAACTTCCATATGCCTTGGGTACGGCCCTAAAAAGCAAAAAAAAAAAAAAAATAATAATAATAATAGGTAAATCAATATTAGGTTAAGTGGAGGTGCTTGATTTCCAATATTCAGTCCTTCAGTAGTGATCACTATTTATCACTGCTCTAGGTTCCAGGAGGAGAACTTGGGCTTGGGACGCAGTCTGTGCCTACCTGGAGCCTGGAAGTAACAGGGCCACAGACACTGAGCATCAGCAATCAAACATCTCCAGGCAGCTTGATAACTGTGATCATCTCATGTATAAAACCTTCTAAGGACCACAGCCAGACCCTCTTTAGTGCTCAAATTGAAACCGTGGATAAGGCGTCAAATCCTTCCACCTGCCCTCGCTAATCAAGCTCCTTTCAAGACTTAGGTGACCTCCCCATGACCCAAGGCCTAAACAATAAGTTGTTCTCCGGGGACTTGGACTCAGCTGAGTCTAGTTTGGCTGAGCCGGTTGAGACAGAATAGGACCACGGACCTTTCAATTGGGCCTGCAAGGGTCCACAGGTGACCGCATGGAGGTGGGGCGGCCTGTAGCCAGTTACGCCTGCGCAGAAGGACACTACGCACCTTTTCCCACTCAGCTTTCCCCGCCCTCGGCGTGCGCCCACGCCCCCGACGCGGCCCACCCAGCGCTTGGTCCTGATCCTTTAAATCCCTGCCCGCGGTGGAGTTGGAGTTGGTGCTCATTCTCTCGTCTGGCTACGTAGTGAGAAAACGCCTCCTTCGCACGTTCTCGGCGTCTCTTGCTGTGCGTCCGAATTAAACGAGCCTGGTTTGGTAAGAAGTTTGGGGGCCTTGGGGGGAGTCCAGAGAACTTTTTGACTCTAGGCCCACCGCCCGTCACGGTACCGAGAGCTGCTAGCTGAGCTGGGGTGGCGGCCGCGTCCCTTTATTCCATGGCTATCCCAGACCCTAGCCAGGCACTAGGGACTTTCTGCGCTTGGTTTCCTTTTGCAGTAGAAAAGCAATTTTGGGTTTAGGGTATGAAGATGTTTAGGGGTGAGTAGCCCGCTTAGGGAAGCGCACCTGGGGGTCCCTCGTTTGTTTGCTCTGACGCCGTGGTGGCTGGAGGCCCCAGTGGGGGAGGGGGGTGTCTGGAGATAATAGGAAGGGTCACAGCTATAGGGGGCCCGGTGAGGTAGGGGCTCTGGGTTTTGGTCTTGTTTATCTGTGTGTGTCTGTATCTGACTATTTTTTTCTCTTTCAGGGCCACACCTGCAACATATGGAAGTACCCAAGCTACGGGTCCAAGTGGCACTGCAGCAGCCCATCTAGTACTACAGCTATAGCAATGCGAGGTCCTTAACCCACTGAGTGAGACTGGGAGTCACTGCTGGGCTCCTCACTGGCTGAGCCACAACGGGAACTCCCCTCATTGTCTTGCTAAGTGACGATGGGGAACTGAGCTTACTTCAGCGAAGGACATTAAGATGTTGCTCCTGCCACCTGGAAGCAACGCCCCCTCGGAGACCTCCAGGCCGTGATATTCTCTAGGCATCAGAGTTAAATGGCCTGGAAATTAAGCTGTAATGCAACTTTGACTAGGCTTTGTAAGAGACGAAAAAGTGGTTGGAGATACTTTCTGGAATCTTTGATTTCAGAGTAAACGTGTTCCAAGAAGATGTAAAGTTATGTCCAATGGGAAAGGCTAAGAAACCTGTTGAGTGTGATCCTAATAAAGAGGAGGGTGACTTGCTGTCAGTTGGGCCAGGAAGTCCCCAATATTGGGTGAGGCAAAGGGGCCGAGGCACATCCCCCTTGGGATGGGGTGTGGATGCTGACACCAGGCAGCCGATGGGGTGGGTCTGGGTCCACTCCCTTTTCGCCACTTTGAATTGATTTGGGAGAACAATATGCCAGCTTCTAGAGATGACCCAAGGAGACCAGAAGAACCTGTCCTTGATTTCTCTCCTTGCAACCCAAAACCCGACCCGGGCAGGTGTTCAAAATTCACAAATACCCTCATCACTGAAGATCGCTGAGTGGGTGCTGGATAGAGTTGAGGCTGATGACCTCAGGCAGAGACACCTGGTGGCTTGAGGGGCCGCAGCAATACAGGTCCTAAGTGGGGTGTGAATGCTGGGGGTGGGCCGAGGTTGTTTTTGTGGAAATGGGGGGGAGGTGCAAGACAGAAGTTTTTACCTGTGAAGTAAAATGGGAGCCTTCAGAATCCCTAGGAATGGGCTTTAGGACAGGTAGACAGGACCACGTACCTTTCAACTTGACCTGCAAAGGTCTCGTTTCATTCTTGAAATGGCCTGTAAAGTTTTTCACGGCAGGGACCAGGTTCAGGAGAAAAGGCAACAGAGCAGCGGCCTTGACCTAGGGAAAAGCCAGGCCAAACCGGGCCCTGGAGCGACTTGGCAGCAGGTAGGAGCCCCCACTTGGGACACCCCGAGTGCAACCTGACAGCCTGCACGTTGCCGGCAGCGGGGATGCAGGAGGAGACTGTCCCCTCCCAAGTGAGACTCGGAAGAGAAACTGGTGATGCATCGGGTGCCCAGGCTGACCAACAATGATAGCAAACAAGCTGATCTGTCACGGTCCACCCCTGTCCCCACGGATCCCCTGGTGACCAGGACCATAGGGAGGCTGACCTCCTGATGTTGGGGCGGGCAGGGGGGGCTTTTCAAACCCCCAAGACCGTTAGGGTGTCTGTAGAGTTTGAGGAAACGCCCTTAGAGCTGCCAGGCTGGGGAAGACCCACTGGAAGAACAGTGCTTTCTCACCTGTGCCCACCCCTTCTGGAAGGTTTACAACGTTCAACACCTGGGTTGCCTTGGCTTAGGAACATTAAAGCTCCACCAGAACAGACCTGTACAAGGCGGGATCCACGGCTCTAACCCCAGAAAACAGCCTGAACCTCCAAAGGCAAGTCCAGGGAGGTGCCAGGAAGCGAGGGGGTGGTGGAACCCGAATGGGTCGGGCTCTGCTGGAGGCACGGTCCAAGCTTGAGTCCCCATTAGAGGAACAAGCAAAGCCTGGGCTTGGCTCCTAACGGCTCCCTCCAATCTGACCTAATACGCCCGTGCTAGGTCACCTTGTGCCAGACTGGCCCATAGGTGGATGTTCACGTGATTGCAGTGTTCTCCGTGAGTCCCTAAGCCACAGCTGTCCTACCTCATCTACTGGATTATGGAACTGGGCTCGGGGAAGGCCCTTTTTGCATGCCCTGGGGTTTAGAATCCCAGGAGTTGTATACCTGCTGACGGGGAGATCCAGATAAAGGACCTAGAACACCTCTGTGTTGCTCATCAGCATTTCTTGGACTTGAGCTTTTGCCAGGATTTCTCCAGGTATTTTGAGGTACCTAAACTCAACAGGGACCCCTGATGCCCAGGATGTGGGTGGTGCCCGACAATCGGTAAGACAAGACGCCTGAGACCCAGGACATGGGTTGGGCTTGACTTGCTTAATGCCTGAGTCAGGCTGCAGGGCGGCCCGGAAAAGGGCAGATCCTCGGCCCAGTTGGGTGTTTGGGGCTTTGAACCAAGGACAGAGCTGTCTCCTCAGGATGGGGGGAGCTCTACCTAGGACCAAAGTCCCCACCAGGTGTTCCTGGGAACAACCCGGTTCTGCTACATCTGGACCCCCTCTCAACTTTGGACTTGAGTAAAACCCCTTTAATGAAGCCCTTGAAGGACTGGACTCCTGGGGAATAAACATCCCCAACCCTGGCTGTGTCCTTGCTGGACGGGACCTAATGGGAGATGGAAACCAGGAGAAAATGTGACCGAGATCTTCCCAACTTGGGCTGGTTCCAAACACTGACCTTGCCCAGGGGGGTGGGGGTGGTGAAACCCGGCAGGTAATTACATTGCTTTTCAGAAGCTGAGGAAAAATCTGTAGGTCTGTTGCAGTGGGGGCTTTATTTCAGGGCTGCACCAGTGGCATATGGAGGTTCCCAGGCTAGGGGTTGAATGGGAGCTACAGCTGTTGGCCTGCACCACAGGATCTGAGCCGCGTCTGTGACCTACACATCAGCCACGCCAACACCGGATCCTTAACGCACTGAGGGAGGCCAGAGATGGAACCTGCGTTCTCGTGGATACTCGTTGGGTTCATCAACCCCCGAGCCACGACAGGAAATCCGCAGCGGTGGTTCTGAAGTCAAATGCCTTGGAAGGCAGCTTAGTAACTTAAGTTATAAGAACTCCCGTTAGTCCTCCTAACTTCCCGGTCTCGGAAGGAAAACTCGGTGTGAGAACTACTTGGGCAGAAGTGGGGAACCTCTGTAGCTGTGGGTCTGTCATCCAAACCCCGTTTGTACTTACCCCTTGGTTGTGCTCTTCACCTTGTCCGTCCTGCGCTTTATGCGCTTCAGCTGTAACCCATCACCGGCCGAGGCGTCACCTGTCCCCTTGACCAAGCAGGCGTTTTCTTTCCTGATCCCAGGACCCTCAGATCTAAAAACCCTGGCATGTACCCCCTCCCCCATCAATGTTCAGATAGAGAAAACAAAGCTTTTCTCTCCGTCGCTTCCATATCTAACATCCCAGGGTTTCAGCCAAATGGCAGTGACTGAGGCACTACAGCACATAAACGTGATCTCTGCTTGACCGCGTCCTAGATGCTTGGCAGTCTGTGTCCCTGACGGTGCGTCTCTGTGGTTTCAGTTACCAGTCTTGGGCCTGTGGCTGCCTGGACAGCTGGCACAGAGGCGGTAATGTTTTTTAGGATCCAAGTTAGCTTGAAATTTGGAGATGACTCCAAAGGGGAACAGAGCTCGACGTGGGAAGCCCAGGTTGAGTCTGCTCCTTACTACTCCTGACGACCAGTAAGATGGAAGCAGAAAGGGCCCAGAGACTCCTTCACTCTCTAGATTAAGGAAGGGTCGAAAGAGCGGGGGACTGAACCCGGAACCCGTGAGTTAAACCGGCTCCACCTGCCATCGCTAATCAAGGTGAAGACCTGTATACATAGAGCTTAAATAGGACATGACCTGAATTGTTTTCCAGAACTTCAAGTCCCAGCTGCATCTGGTTTGGGCTGAGCCAATTGAGACAGGATAGGACCACCGACCCCCTTACCTGGGCCTTGGGGTGTCTGCTGGTGACCAGGGAACGTGGCAGGGGTGGGGGCGCTGCGCAGAAGGGTCGTTTCCACCCCTTGTCGATCACGTGAGCCAGGTGGCCCTCTTCCCTGGCCCACTGTGGCCTAGCCCCAGCTCTCATGGGCAGATTGCAATCTTTCCTTTCCAGGCTCCTTGCGAGTAAGGCCCTGTGCTGCAGACCTTGGCAGCTTGGCGTTTAGGCTACTGTGTACTGGGTTGTAGTGACTGGTCACCCTAGGAGGACATCTGGACCCTGCAGCCTCAGGAAGCCACCGACAGGAAACCTCGTCCAGCCCAGCTCGGCCCCCTGAGATACTGCACCTTCCCAGTCAGTCCTGAACGGTCTCTTTCAGCTGTTTTGAAGTCCGAGGCCACCCTGGCCCACGCCACCTTCCTCCAGGGTTGAGCAGGTCCTGACTAGAGGAGGAAGGTGGAGAGGCCCGGGACACCGTCGGTGGGGGGGCGAGGGGGAATGCAGTAAACTGGCCCAGCCGCCTGTAAAGGGAGAGAAGCGGCCAGTCTAGTCCCTGCACCTGACTTCTCTGGAGGCTCCTGGGGCAGTGGAGGGACTGTGGCCCCAGGCCTGGGGGGGGCAGGGGGCGTGGCACTGACCTGGGTGGTTCCCCACCCCCATCCTCCCCAGCGAACCACAGAGCCGCCCCTCTGGAGGACAGGGTCAGGAAGGTGCAGGCGTCAGTAATGCTGCTCAGAGCCCCACTTACCAGACTTCGGGCTGAAGCTGTGAAGGGCGAGAACCACGGCCCAGACGGCGTGGGAAACGGCAACATGTGGAGGGCAGCCCTTTGCTGTAGCGTGGGGAGGGGGCCTCAGCGTGATGGTGCTCATGCTGGGCCGTCACAGTGGGCAGGTGCCGCTCATGTACGCAGCCTTCTGCCCTGTGCAGATGCTACGCTTCTCTGTTGACTTAGAGCTGGCCTACAATGTGAACTTCTGTACAGTGCACACACGTGCTCTTCATACTTGCCACGATGGTTTCACAAGATAGTGACCACAGTTCGCTGTGCTACACAGGACCTTGCTTCTCTGTCCTACGAACTGGTTTGCATCTGCTAATCCCAACTCTCAGTCCTTCCGTCTGTGATACCACGTTCCCTGCACGTGGAAGGTCTTGGCAGTGCTGCTTGGAACAACTCTGGTGCCCATTTTCCCACAGCCTTTGCTCACGTTGTCCTAGCTTAGTTGCTTTTAGAATATTGTACCCATTAATGCGATCATTGCTCTTACTACGACTTAGATCGCTCAGGCGCTGGTCAGGACTTGAACACCGAAGCATTAAGGTACGTTTGTTCAGTTCATGCAGACTCGTGTCTGAAATACGGTGTAAGTGAGCTTTAATGTGCCCTGCTCGATCATGATCAAGTTCTTGTTGGGGTCACTCCTGTCCTCTCTCTCCGATGTCCTCTTGCTATGCCCCAGGGCAGCCTGTCCAGTCCCAGGAGCAGGAAGCCTGTGGGCCACGTTGCACTGGGGGGAAGGGATAGCCTGGGCCAGGGTGACAGTGACACGTGGGCTGTAGCAGAGGAGGGTCAGTCTCTCCTAGAATATTTGAGCTAGGCCCTGACGCCTTAGGCTTCAGTATGTCTTTTTTTCCACTGTCCAGTTGTAACCAAAATGCCCAGGCTCAGCATCACCCTCCACTCTGCTCAGACACCTCACACCCTCCCCCTAGCCAGCCCTCAGTGTCGGTCCTTTATGTTGGTTTAGTGGGGCGAGGGGGGGGGGTTCTGCTAAGGTCTGAATGTCAGTGTCCCAAACTCACGTTGAATCTTAACGCCCAGTGTAATGGTGTGGGGCCTTTGGGAGGAGGTCATAAGAGTGGACGCCTGAGAAATGGGACGGTGCCCTGAGCCCCTAGCTCGCTCTCCCCCTTCTCCACCCCCACAGCCAGGACACCAGCTGTGAGCCGGGAAGCATCCTCCCCAGTCACTGAATCTGCCGCCGGCACCTGGGTCCTGGAGGTACAGCCTGTGGTGCCCCCTAGTACAGCGCTCAGACGGAGACACCCCAGCCCCTGCTGTTCCCTCGCTCTGTGACTTCCCATCGTCGCCCCTGCCCTGCTCCTGCCCGGCGCACTCCGCAGACAGAGGTGAGCAGTGCCTTCCTCTGAACAAGCCCACTGAGAGAAGGAATCCCTCTATGTGGATCCTTAGGGTCTCGACAAGGAGCCGGTGGGGAACAACTCCAGGACCCTGACTGGAGGGGCGGCTGCCGTGCATCCTGTTGGGCAGTGTCCTTGGGTGTTTGGCCTCAGGACTGACCATTTCCTGACATGGGAAGAGATGAGGTGGGCTGTATCTCTCAACGCTTCATTTATAGTAACCATTAAAATAGAATAGAACCATTATATTCTAATCTAACGCTATCTTAGGAGAAATAACCACTCTCCAAATATACCCATCCAGGGAGGAGAGTAATCATGGACCGTTTTTTGCCATCTTACTGTCTTAACAGAAGCTGGGCGTGTTGACAGCTGTTGTTGCCTTTGTCAGTCCTCAGACTGAGGTAGGAGCCCCCAGGCGAGCAGCGGCAGCTGGTCTCTGCTGCCCCGGGCGGAATCCGGTCGGGAGCACCGTGTGGATTTCCCTCGTGATACACCTGCAGAAGATGCTCAGTCTAAGGGAAGGACAAAAGGGTAGGAGACAGCAGCGGGAATCCTGCTCAGGGCACAGATGGCACGTGCACCCCAGGACCAGCCAAGCAGGACAGGCTAGAAAAACCTGGAAAATTGCTCCTGCCACCGCCACCGCCGTCTAAACAAGGGTAACCACCCCTAGGATGCGTGTCCCCGCCCCTTGGTGCGTGCTAGGTGCCAGAGGAAGGTGTTTGGGGTCATCCACAGTCCCAAACTCCACACGGCTTTGGGGGAGAATCCCAGGAATCTGAGGACAGGAGCTGTCACGGTGGACAAGCCCTTGACCTGAGAGTCTGAGAAGAGAGCGCAAAGCAAACAAAGGACAGAAGGTAAGAGTCTCCAGCCACAGAGCCCCGGGGGACGGGGGAGTCCTAACACTGTGGGTGAAGGACACCTTCCTCTAGAATCTGCCGGAAACCGGTTTTCCTGCCCCGAGGGAGCCTGCTGAGTCCTTCTGTCCTGTCCCAGCCCCTGTCCTACAGCTTTCTCTCCCGTCTTAGCGGGCGCAGCGAGGTCTCTTCATTCCGTGTTGCCGGCTCAGTGCTCTCTACCTGGGGGGACTTCACAGGTCCCCTTAGGCCGTATTAGAACTGCTGAGGAAGTGGGTGAATGACCTTGGAGTCCTGGTGTCTGTCCCCCGTCCCCCTCTGTCCACGGGATCCTGCTGGGGAGACCAGCGACTTTTCATCTCTAGGACCCCCCTTTGCCTCAGGCCCTGTCAGGTCCTTCCCATGAACAGCCTCTGGGCCGGTCGCCCCCATGCAGCTCCGGTCCTGTCTCCTGAGGCCCAGTCCTGGGGCCCCAGCCGGCACGGGGGAACAGTATCAACATCTCCTCAAGGAAAGTCCTGGCAAGTGCTCGGTCTTCGTCACAACGTCCTCCCCGGGTGACGTGGGCGGATCCCTTGTGCAGGGGACCAAGTTCCAAGGGATCTGTTGGTTCAGGCCCGATGGGGTTAAGGGCTGCCTGACACCCTGTCGGGGGTAAAGCCTCCTGGTGAGCGTGTCCCTGAGGCCGAGTCCACTCCTGGCAGAGCTTTGTTCTTGGTTACAGGCTGCTCAGCAGGGACGACTCCTTCCTGACCTGGAAGGAGCACCCTTCTTGTCTACTTAAGACGTAGAAGGTTTTTAAGTGAGATGGGCTGGGGAAAGAAGCTCATCATGATCAGCATGCCCCAGATAACAGGTGAAAACTCCAAGTGTCAGGTCCACAAGCTCCTAGAGGTGACCTTCAATAATGGGGTGTTTAATAACAGGTCACACCGAGGAGGAAGAGGACCCAGTGCAGAAGGCAGGCTAAGGCTCAGGCTAAACAGATGCCCTGCAACCTCAGGGCTACCCAAAGGGGCCAGGAAGTTTCAACCACCCATCCGTCCAGAGGTAAAACCAACACGTAGAAAGTTTCAAGTGCAATTCAACTGGCAACTGGGCCTGTGAATGTGGATACGGCCCCCAGGCTGTCCTTAGTCTGTTCCTAGTCTGCAGACTGAGGGGCTGTTAGGACCACCCTCAGTCCCGAAGGGGGGAAGGGGGAAAGGGGCTCCGTGAGGCCACACTGAATGACTCAGTTGGCGGGGGTGGGGTGTCCTCAACCATACTGCATGACTCAGGCGGTCGGGGGGTTGTGGGGTTCCCCCACGGGGTATCTCTCCATCGAGGAGCCCTGGGTGGTCCTTGATGTGGCAGGTAAGTGGATCGACTTCTGTTTTTAATGGATACAGGAGCTGCTTTTCTGTGCTGATATCTCATGCTGGCCTCTGCTGAAAGCTGCGTGGTAACTGGTGTGGACAAGAAGCTGTGCACCTGTTACTCGGCCTTGAGCCACTTTGAACAGTGTCTGCTCTCATGCCTTCCTGGTTGTTCCCTAGTGTCCCACCCCACTACTGGGGACCTTCTGGCTCCCTCGGGGACATGTTACCATTCGGGGCCTCAGGCAGCCCCTTGTCTCCCCCCTAAGACCAATGAGAGCAGTGTGCTGTTCCTAGGCTGAGCTTGGTCCTTGCTTCTGTAATGTGCCCATTACGTTTTGTCCTGGTTACAGCCGTTCAGGGTGACAGTGATGTAGACACCCCTGCTCCTCCTTAAACTCCCCCCTACTGGAGGAACGGAGGCCTGCCTGGGGCCCCTCGACAAGGGAGGCGAGAGCTCTGCGGCCCCAGCTGGGTAGGGTCCGTGTGCCCAGAGCCAGCCTGGAGGAGCTGCAGAAGGTAGATCTTCGCCCTCCCTGTAAAGATTTGGGGTCTGCAGGTCTCGGAGGCTTAAGGTAGGATGTACCCAGGCCCACATGGAGCAGCTGCAGCTGGGCTCCTATGGACGCTTAGAGACAGGGTGGCAGTGGAAGCCCTGGGCCTGAGATGGTCAAGGGTGCATGGTGTGGATTTCCAGGCCCAAGGCACGCAGAGAGGCCTTGGGTCGGTGTGGGGAGGGCCCCGGCGGGAGTCCTGCTCAGTGGAGAGATGCACGTGCACACCAGGACCAAGCATGGCAAGGAATGGCCTGAAGAACCTGAAACACTGGCCCACGACAGTGACCTCAGCCTCCCCGGCGCACCCTGAGCTCCCGTGCTCTTCCACGTGTACCCCGCCTCTGATCAATGCTTGTGTCTTTCCCAGTTGTGGTCTTCTGCTGGGTTCCGCCTTCAAAGGAGACAAGCCCAGGTCCTTCTCCTGCATTTCACCTCCGGAGTCAGTAGCGCCAGAGTCTGGAACGCTGGCTGGAACTGGCCGGGGCAGGGGAGGTCAGAGGGCATGATGCCCCGGAGCTGGTAGGACCCGGGCTGTGGCCTCGGTCCCCAGGCCCCTCAGGTGATGCAGGAGACACGTGAGGACTGGGCTCTGACTCCGAGCTAAGGCCAGCCGTGTGCTGACAGCTGGGACCTAGGTGGCTGTGCCACGTGGACCAGACCGTCTGTGTACAGGGAGAGATGGGGAGGCTGGGAGGCTGGGACGATGAAGATGGAGGTGTGAGGTGTTGATTCTGGTCCTGCAGGTAGAGCCGGCCTGACCTGTGGACGGAGTGGACCAGCCGTGGATGAGGACGATCCCCCAGGGGTTCTGACTTGACAGCAGGTCCCAGTGGGCCTTTACAGGTTGTTTCCGTGTCTTGATTACTGTGAATGGTGCTGCAGTGAACACAGAGGTATATGTATCTCTTCTTTTCTTATTTTTTGGGGGACTTTAGCTCAATACTACTATACTTATAGTTGTACAACTGATATCACAGCCCCACTTCATAGCATTTCCATCCCAAACCCCCAGCCCACCCCTCCCCACTCAGCCTTTCTCTTTTGGTAATGGTAAGTTTTTCAAAGTCTGTCAGTATCTGTTCTGCAAAAAATAAAAAGTTTATTGTATCCTTTTAGATTCCACATACAAGTTCGCTGCATATATGTATCTTTTCAAATGAAAGTTTTGTCTGGATATATGCCCAAGAGTGGGATTGCTGGATCCTGTAGTAGGTCTATATTTAGAGTTTTCTGGGGAATGTCTATACTTTTTTCCACAGTTGGTTGTACCAGTTTACATTCCCATCAACAGTGTAGAAAGTTACCTTAATGATAGCCATCATGACTGGTTTGATGTGGTTCTTCATTGTGGTTTTGATTTGCATTTCTCTAATAGTGCTGTTGAGTATTTTTTCATGTGCCTATTGGCCATCTGAGTATCTTTTTGAGAGAAATGTTTATTTAGGTCTCCTTCCCAGTTTTCCAGTGTGGTGTTTGTTTTCAGTTGCATGAATTGTTTGTATATTGGGAGGTTAAAGGCCTTGTTGGTTGCATCATTGGCAACTATTTTCTCCCATCCCCTAGGCTGTCTTTTTGTTTACAGTTACTTTTATTATGCAAAAGGTTTTAAGGATAACTAGATCCCCTTTCTTTACTACTTGTGTTTCTTTTCCCTTAGATGGATAAAAGGAAGTTTCCTTGTGGCATAGTGGATTAAGGATCCAGCATTGTCACTGCAGTGGCTTCAGTCACGGCTGGTTGAGTTGACTACTCGATTCCTGGCCCAGGAACTTCCATGTGCCATGGGTGTGCCCCCCACCTGCCAAAAAAGAGATGGATCCAGAAAACTACTACAACAAATTGATATCAAAGACTGTTGTGCCTGTGTGTTTTTTTCTTTTTCCCCAGGAGTTTTATGATTTCTGGCCTTACATGCAGGTCTTTATTTTGAGTTGATGTCTGTATATGGCGTGAGGGTGTACTCCAATTTCATTCTTTCACATGTAGCTGTCCATTTTTTCCCAGCACCACTTAAACTGAAGAGACGTGTTTTCTCCATTGTATATTCTTGCCCCCCTGTTATGGGTAAACTGACCATAGGTGTATGGATATATTTCTAGGTTGTATGTCATTCCGCTGATCTGTGTCTATTTTGGTGTCTGTACCACACTGTTCTGATGACTGTAGCTTTGTAGTATAGTCTGAAGTAAGGAAGCCTGATTTCTTCAGCTCTGTTCTTAAGATTGTTTTGACTATTTGGGGTCTGGGTTTCTGTACAGATCTTAATTGTACTAATTGTGTGAGAAATATTTTGATAGGGAATGCACTGAATCTGTAGTAGTCAAAAGCTTGACCTTAGATAAGATGCTCTTGGTCACCCTGCAGTATATGGAGTTCCTGGGCCAGGGATCAGATCCCAGCTCCAGGTGTGACACCACACTGCCAGGCATGGGACTGAATCTGCATCCTGGGACTGCAGAGACACTGCCAATTTCATTACACCATAGCAGTAACTCCATCTTCACAGTGATTCTTCCAGTCCAGGAAAGAGCACAGTCTATCTCTCCATTGTGTCATCTTCAGTTTCTCTCATCAGTGTCTAGTTTTCTGAGTACAAGCCTTATGTCCTTGGGTAGGCTTATATATAGGGGGATTTTGTTGGCTTTTTAGGGCTGTACTCATAGAATATGATGGTTCCCAGGCTAGGGGTTGAATTGGAGCTGTAGCTGCTGGCCTACACCACGTTAATGCCAGGTCCAAGCCACATCTGTGACCTACACCACAGCTCATGGCAATGCTGGATCATTACCCCACTGAGCTGGTACTAGTAAGATTCATTTCCACTGAGCCAAAACGGGAACTCCTCATAGGCATTTAAATCTTCGGGCCAAGCTCTCAGCATATAGAAGTTCCCCGGGCCAGGGATCAAACTTGTGTCACAGCAGTGACCCAAGCCTCTGGTGACAATGACTGATCCTTACCCTGCTGCACCACAGAATAATTCCATTAGGTGTTTTCTTCTAGATGTGAGTATAAATGGGATTGGTAACCTGTGATGGTTTTAATGTGTAGGAATGCCACAGACTTCTGTTACATTCACTTCGTATCCTGAAACTTTTACCAGATCCATTGAGCTCTAGTAGATTTTTGGTGGTTGCTTTAGGATTTTCTATAGACAGTATCCTGTCACCTCCAGGCAGTGACAATTGTACTTCGTGCTTTCCAATTTGGACTCCTTTTATATCTTGTCCGATTGCTGTGTCTAGGACTTCGAGTACTGTGTTGAATAAATGTGAGAGTGGGCATCCTTGTCTTGCTCCTGATCTTGGAGGAAATGCTTTCAGCTTTTAACCACTGAGTAGGTTAGCTGTGGGCTTATTCTATATGTCTTTATTACATCAGGGTATATCCTATATCCATTTTATGGTGAGTTGTATTTACAAATGGAATTTCAGTTTTGTCAGAAGCTTTGTTCTACCTCTGTTAAGATGATTTTATGGCTTCTATCGTTTATGAGGTATAACATACTGATTTCTGTGGACTTTGAAGCATCCTTGCATTCCTGGGGTAAACCCTACGTGATCAGGGTGTATGACCCCTTCAACCTATTCCTGGATTTCATTGAGGACTTTTGCATCTGTTCATCAGTGATGCTGGAATTCTTTGTGATAACTTTGTCTAGTTTTGGTATCAGTGTGATGGCGGCCTCACAAAATGAGTTCAGAAGTGTTCCTTTGCGGTTGTTTTGGAATCTGTGAAAAGGATAGGTGTTAACTCTTGTCTAAATGTTCAGTAGGATTCACATGTGAAGGCTTCTGATCTCCTGCCCTTATTTGTTGGGAGTCTTTTTAAATTACTGATTTTGGAGTTCCCAGTGTGGTTCAGTGGGTTAAGAACCTGACTGCAGTGGCTTGGATCATTGCAGAGGCATGTGCACAACCCAGGCCTGGCACAGTGGGTTAAAGGATCCAGCAGTGCCACAGCTGCAGCTCAGATTCAGTCCCTGGCCCAAGAACTTCCATATGCCATGGGTGAGGCCATAAAATGAAAACATATATATATATATTTTTTCTATCATTGGTAGCTAACCTATTTGGTATTTCTTCATGGTTCAGTCTTGGGAGATTGTTTCTAGGAATTTGTCTGTTTCTTCTAGATTGCCCAGTTTACTGGCACATAGTGCATAAGAGTCTCTTATGCTCTGTATTTCTTTAGTGTCTGTTGTACCTTACCCATTGTAACTTCTGGTTTTGAATTTTGGGGCAATCTCCCTTTTCTTCCTTTGAGTCTGGTTAAAGCCTTATTTTCGTCCAGGAACTAGCTCTTAGTTTCATTAACCTTCCTTTTTTGATCTGTCTCCTTTATATCTGCTCTGATGTTGATGACTTCTCTCCTACTAATTTTGGGTTTTGTCTGTTCTTTCTCATTTCTTTATGGGTAAGGTGAGGTTGATGTTCCTTGTGTCTTGAAATAAACTTGTAGTTCTATAAACGTCCCTTTAGAACTGCTATTGCTGCGTTCCATAGGCTTTGGACAGTTGTTCTTTTCTGTCTCCAGTTATCTTTAAAATGTCTTTGGTTTCCTTAGTGGTCCACTAGTTGTTGAGTAGCATAGCTAGCCTTCACGTGTTTGTGGGTTTTTTCCTTTGGCAGCTTTTTTCTTGTACTTGATGTTTAAGCTCGTGGTGTTGTAGTTGGGGTAGATGTTTGATACCTGATTTCAGTTTTGTCTGATAGGAGTATTGCTACTCTAGCTTGCCTTTGCTTTCCATCTTCAAGGAGTACTTTTTCCATCATCCCCTCAGTTCCAGTCTGTGTGTGTAGATTTGAAGTGAGTCTCTCTAGGCAGCGTATCCAGGTCTTGTTTTTGTATGGTTGCTCTGTCTTTTGAGGTAGAGTTCTTGGTATGTTGAAAGTAACTTTCTTTTTTTAGGGCTGCACTCAGGGCATATGGAGGTTCCCAGGCTGGGGGTCTAATCAGAGCTACAGCTGCTAGCCTACACCACAGCTCAGGGGAATGCCAGATCCTTAACCCCCTGAGCGAGGCCAGGGATCAAACCCACAGCTTCATGGTTGCTAGCTGGATTCATTTCTGCTGCACCAGAACGGGAACTCCTAAAGTAACTACTGATAGGTCTGTACTTAGTGGCATTTTGTTAGTGGTTTTGGGGTTTCTGTAGTTTTTTGTTCCTGTTTTCTTTATGATTTTAGTATCTTTAGTGTTTGGGTTCCCGTCCTGTGCGTTACTATAGATCGTGAGTTTGTGGTTACCATGAAGTTTACATGTAGCAATCTATACATATAAAGTGATTATTTTTAAGTTACTGATGTCTTAATTTCAAACACACTTTAACAACCCTGCATGTTTACTCTCGTTTCCACATGATCACTATTTTTGATGTCCTATTTTACATGTATTTATGTTGTGTAATTCTTTATTTTACATGTATTGGTTTTGTGTAACCCTTAGCTGCTTATTGCAGATGTAGATTTTTATTAATTTTGACCTTAACCTTTTTACTAGCTTTTAGGTGTTTACCACCTCTTCTGTATATTTGCTTCTAGGGTTGACTTTTTTCCTTTTGTAGCTTTCATATTTGTTTTGCCTAGAAAATCCCCTTTAACATCGCCTGTAAAACTGGTTTAGTGGTGCTGAACTCTTGGCTTTTGTCTGTCTATAAAACTTATCTGTTCATCAAGTCTGAATGAGAGCCTTGCCTGATGGAGTATTCTTGGTCATAAGTTTTTTTCCTTTCATCACTCTAAATGTGTCAATCCTTCTGGCTGGCAGAATTTTGGGGAACAAACCAGCTGATACCCTTCTGGGAGTTATGGACTTTGTTCTCTTCCCTTGCTGCTTTTCACATTCTGTCTTCAAAATTTTTGCTCTTTTAATTCCAATGTGTCTTGGTGTCTATCTTCTTGGGATTAATCCTGCCCTTCACTATTTCTTCTTCCAGGTTATGGAAGTTTTCACCCGTGTCTTCAAATGTGTTCTGTGCCCCTTTCTCTCTCCTCTTTCTGGGACTCTTCTAGTGCCCATATTAGTGTGCTTGGTGTTGTCCCAGAGGCCTCGCCAGCTTTCCTCATTTCTCTGCATTTTTGCTTCTACTTGGCATCGGTGATTTCCATAATGTCTCCAGCTTGCTGATAATGTTTCTCTATCATTTAATCTACTGTCAATTCCTTCTAGTGTGTCTTTCATTTCAGTGACTGTGTTCTTCACCTCCTTGGTTCTTTACAGTTTCTCACGTCCCCCTCTGCTCCTCCAGTCTTGAGTTCTTGGTCAACCTAAGGATCTTTCTTTGGTAGACTGCCTGTCTCCACTCCATTTGTCTTCTGCAGTTTTGTCGTGTTCCTTAACTTGGAAATATTTCCTCTGTCACCTTGTTTTGCCTGAACTGCTGTATTTCTATAGGTTGGGTACATTTCCTGACTTGGAGAAGTGGCCTTTTCTGGGAGAACTCCTGTGTTTTGCAGCAGGGCACGCCCCACCGGTCAGCCATGTGCTAGGAAGCCACGATGGGGGCTGTATGGGCCCTTCTCTTGTGGTGGGCTGACTACTGTGGGCGGTCTGGTCTTGATGGCTGGCCTCCAATCCAGTTGGTATCCAGGTCCTGTCTTGTGCAGAGGCTGCTGGTTGGTGAGGCCCGGTCATGAGGTGATTAGCTGTAGAACTCTGGGCTACCTGAAGCTTGTGCTGGCCCACTGGTGGGTGGAGTCAGGGCCCAGGAGAAGGGGGTACTGTGGCCCTGGAGCTACTGCAGTCCCACTGGCAGGAAGAGCCAGCTTCTACAGTCTGACCCAACACTGGTATCAGTGCTGATGACTGGTTCTGCCCTGGGTTTCAGAGCTGGATTGTGTCTGTGCCTTTTAGAGTGGCATATGTTCTCACAGCCCTCTGATGCTCCTCAGAGTAAGCCCCACCGGCCTTTGAAGCCCAATGCTCTGGGGCTGGTCTGCCTGGTGCAGAGCCCTGGGTTGGGGAATCCAATGTGAGGTTTAGACCCCTTGCTCCTTGGGGAGAAACTTGTGCAATATAATTGTCCTTTGGCTTGTGGGTCACCTAATGCATCTTTTTTTTTAATTGACATATAGTTGACTAAGAATATTGTTTCAGGTGTATAGCATGATTCAGTATTCTTGCAGATTTTATTCCATTATAGGCTGTTAGAAGATAATTGCTGAAATTCCCTGTGCTAATTCCTTGTTGCCTGTGTTATACACAGTAGTTTGTATCTGTTCATCACATGCCTCCAGCTTCCCTCTCCCCTATGGTAGCCCCCAGTCTGTTTCCTTCTGATATGTTCGTTTGTGTTTTTGAGTTCTCCCACAAGTCAAAGGAAAATGCTGTATGATATTATTTATTTCCATGAGCGTAATCTCTAGGTCTATCCACGTTCCTGGAAATGGCAGAACTTCATTCCTCTTTACGGCTGAGTAATATTTCATCATGTGTATATACGCTGTATCTTAGGCCAGTTGTCTGCTGTTGGGTCCCTTCCATGTGTTGGTTCCTGTAAGCAGTGATGCTATGAACATTAGGGTGCGTGTATCTTTTTTGCTTGGTGTTATTTTCCAGATACATGCTCAGGAGTAGAACTGCTGGATCATACAGTCAATCAGTTTTTAGTTGAAGGAAGGTCCATACTGCTCCAGAGTGGTTTCATCAGCTTACATTCCTACCAACAGCAAAGGAGGGTTCCTTTTTTCCCCACATCCTGTTCAGCATTTGTTACTTGGAGACTGTTTAATGATGGCCATTCTGACCCCTGTGAGGTGACTGTTCATTGTGGTTTTGATGTGCACATCTTCTTTGATGTGCACAAGATAATTAGCAACGTTGAGCATCTCTTCATGAACCCGTTGGCCATCCATATTTCTTCTGGGTCATCTGCCCCTTTTTTAATTGCACTGCTTTGATTTTTTTTTTTTTTTTTGATACTGAGCTCTAAACTGTTCGTATACTTTGGAAATTAATCGCTTGTTGGTCATACTGTTTGCAAACGCTTTCTCCCATTCTTTAGGTTGTCTTTTTCACTTTATGGTTTCCTCTGCTGTGCAAAGGCTTTGAAGTTTATTTAGGTCTCATTTGTGTGTCTGTTTTTATTCTTTTTGCCTTAGACGGATTCAAGAAAACACTGCTACAAGTTATGTTGGTGTCTTGCCTATTTTCTCTTCTGGCATTTTATGGTTTCTGGTCTTCTATCTTGATCTTGAAGGCATTTTGTCTTTTCCAGTATGGTATGATGAAATGTTCTAATTTCATGGATTTACATGTGGTTGTCCAGCTTTCCCAGCACCACTTGCTGAAGAGACTGTCTTTTCTCCACTGTATATTCTTGCCTCTTTTGCTTCAGATGAAGTAGCTGTAGTTGTAGGTGTGCGGGTTTCTTTCTGGGCTCCCTATTTTTCATTGATCCTGTGTGTAAATTTTTTTTTTTTTTTTGCCTTTTGTCATTTTATGGCCGCACCCGCAGCATGTGGAGGTTCCCAGGCTAGGGGTCTAATTGGAGCTGTAGCCACTGGCCTGCGCTGCAGCCACAGCAACGCAGGATCCAAGCTGTGTCTGCAACCTACACCACAGCTCATGGCAACGCCGGATCATTAACCCACTGAGCAAGGGCAGGGATCGAACCCGCAACCTTATGGTTCCTAGTCGGATTCGTTAACCACTGTGCCACAACGGGAACTCCCTGTGTGTTAATTTTTGTGCCACTACCATGCTGCTTTGATTAGCTTTGTAATATTGTTTTAAATCTGGGAGGGTCATAACCTCGAACTTTGTTCTTTTTTCCTCAAGATTGCTGTGGAAACTTGGTCTTTTGTGATTCCGTGTAAATTCTGAATAGTTCTGCAAAAACAAGTGTCCTTGGTATTCTGATAAGGGTTGCATTGAATCTGTAGATTATGACTTAGTATGTGATCTAGCCTGGGGAATGTTCCATGTGCACCTGGAAAATGTGTATTCTGTTTTTTAGGTTGTAATGTCCTATGGATGTCAATTAAGTCCAAGTGGTGTATTGTGTCACTTAAGGCCACAATTGCCTTATTGATTTCTTGTCTGGATGCTCTGTCCATTGATGTCAGTGGGGCAGTAAATCTTATAGTACTGTATTATTGTCAGTTTGTTTTATATATGTAGGTGTTCTTGTATTGGGTGCATATATTTTAACAAGTATTAGATTCTTTTTGTATTGATGTCTTTATCATTTTATACTGCCCTTCTTTGTCTTGAATGGTAGCCTTTAGTTGTAAAGTCTACTTGCATAGGACTATTGCTCCCCACAGTTCTTTCCATTTGCATGAAATATGTTTTTTCCCTTTAAGAGTGATTTCAGGAGTTCCTGCTGTGGTACAACAGGCTCGGTAGCATCTTTGGAGCCCCGGGTGGTAGTGGTGGGGGGAGTGTGCGAGTTAGGGATTTGGAATCGCTGCAGCTCAGATCTGATCCCTGCCAAGAACTCCATGTGCTATTGGGGGGGGGGTGAACTTTTTTTTTATATTGTAGCATAGTTGACTTAACGTTTCAGGTGTACTGTAAAGTGTTTGACTTATACTTGTATTCTTTTTCAGATTCTTTTGCTATATAGGATATTTGAGAATATTGACTAGAGTTCTGTGTGCTATACAGCAGATTCTTGTGGACTGTCTATTTTATATGTAGCAGTGTTTATATGTTAATCCCGAACTCTAATTTATCCCTCCACCACATATCCGTCCACCACACTTCCCCTTGGGTAGCCATGAGTTGTTTTTTTTCCCAAAGTATGAGTCTGTTTTGTAAATACATTTCTGGTTGGTTTGACTCTACATATGTGATATAGGTGATAGTTGTCTTTCTGACTTCATGTAGTATGATTTCTAGGTTCATCCATGTTGCTGCAAATAACATGACTTCATTTTTTATGCCTGAGTAGTATTCCATTGGGCATATGTACCATGTCTTTATCCATTCATCTGTTGGTGGAAATTTAGGTTGCTTCCATGTCTTGGCTGTTGTCAATAGTGCTATGAACATAAGGGTGTGTTACCTTTTTGAAATATGGTTTTGTCTGAATATATGCCCAGGAATGGGATTGCTGGGTCATATGGTAGCTCTAGTTTTAGTTTCTCCATACTATTTTCCATAGTGGTGGTACCAATTTACATTCCTACCAACAGTGTAGAAGGGTTTTCTCTTTGCCACACCCTCTCTAGAATTAGAGTTTTAATTATTATGAGCACTCAGAATGGTGTGAGGTGATAACTCTTTGTTCTTCTGATTTGAATTTCTCTAATAGTGATGTTGAGATGCCTTTTTGCCAACTGTCTTTTGAAGATATGTCTCTTTAGATCTTCTTGCCATTTCTTGGGGTGGGGGGAGACAGTTGCTTGTTTGTTTTTAGAACCACACTCACAGCACATGGAGATTCCCAGACTAGGGGTTGAATCTGAGCTACAGCTGCTGGCCTATGCCACAGCACTGTGGAATCTGAGCTGCATCTGTGACCTACACTGCAGCTCATGGCAACGCCAGATCCTTATCCTACTGAGCAAGGGCAGGGACTGAACCCACCACCTCATAGTTCCTAATCAGATTTGTTTCTGCTCTGCCACATGGGAACTCCTGCCCATTTTTGATAGGTTTTTTTGATGAGTAGTATGAGCTGCTTAGACATGGTAAATATTATTGGTTATATCATGTACAAATATTTCCTCCCCTTCAGTAGGTTGTCTTTTCACTTTCTTTATAGTTATCTTTGCTATACAAAAACTGTTAGGTTTAATTGGGTCCTACCTAGGTTTATTTTCATTACTCTAGAAGGTGTACCCAAAATGATATTACTGTGATAGGCAGACTAGTCTGATATATGTTTTCATTTGTTTTATAATAGCTGGTTTTACATTTAGGTCTTTTATCCATTTTAAGTTTATTTTTCTGTATATGGTTATAGAGAACATTGTAATTTCATTCTTTTACATGGAGCTGTCCAGTTTTCCCAGGACCACTTACTGAAGAGACTGTTCTCTCCATTGGATATTCCTGGCTCCTGTTGTGGATAAAGTTAGTGTAGGTGTATGGGTTATTTCTAGGTTGAATCTCGTCCCATTGATGTGTCTGTTTTGGTGCCTGTGCCACACTGTTCTGATGACTGTAGCTTTGCAGTATAGTATGAAGTGAGGAAGCCTGATTTCTCAAGCTGTGTTAAGACTGTTTTGACTATTTGGGGTCTTGGGTTTCTGTACAAATTTTAAAACTGCACTAATTCTGTGAAAAATATTTTGATAGGGAATGCACTGAATCTATAGTAGATTGACCTTAGATATGATGCTCTTGGTCACCCTGTAGTATAGAGAGTTCCCAGGCCAGGGATCAGGTCCCAGCCCCAGTTGTGACTTATGCTGCACTTGCAGCCATGCCAGATCCTTAACTCACTGTGTCAGGCATGGGATTGAACCTGCATCCTGGGACTGCAGTGACACTGCCAAACCTGTTCCACCACAGCAGGAACTCCGTCATCTTAACAACAGTGATTCTTTGAAGATAGAGCACAGTGTATCTCTCCATTGTGACATCCTTAGTTTCTTTCATCAGTGTCTTAATTTTCTGAGTGCAAGTCTTATCTCCTTAGGTAGGCTTACATATAGAGGGTTTTTGTTTTGTTGACTTTTTAGGGCTGCACCCATGGCATATGGTGGTTCCCAGGCTAGGGGCTGAATTGGAGCTGTAGCTACTGGCCTATGCCATAGCAATGCCAGATCTGAGCTGTATCTGTAACCTACACCCACAGCTCATGGCAATGTTGGATCCTTAACCAACTGAGCAAGACCAGGGATGGAACCTATGTCCTCATGGATACTTAGTAAGATTTCGTTTGCACTGAGCCAAAACGGGAACTCCTCACAGGCATTTTAATCTCTTTTTTTGGCCAAGCTCTCAGCATATGAAAGTTCCCAGGGATCAAACTTGTGCCACAGCAGTGACCCAAGCCACTGTGGTGACAAGGACTGATCCTTACCCTGCTGCAGCACAAAATAATCCCATTAGGTGTTTTCTTCCAGATGTGAGTATAAATGGGATTGGTAACCTGTGATGGTTTTAATGTGTAGGAATGCCACAGACTTCTGTTACATTCACTTCGTATCCTGAAACTTTTACCAGATCCATTGAGCTCTAGTAGATTTTTGGTGGTTGCTTTAGGATTTTCTATAGACAGTATCCTGTCACCTCCAGACAGTGACAATTGTACTTCGTGCTTTCCAATTTGGATTCCTTTTATATCTTGTCCGATTGCTGTGTCTAGGACTTCGAGTACTGTGTTGAATAAATGTGAGAGTGGGCATCCTTGTCTTGCTCCTGATCTTGGAGGAAATGCTTTCAGCTTTTAACCACTGAGTAGGTTAGCTGTGGGCTTATTCTATATGTCTTTATTACATCAGGGTATATTCTATATCCATTTTATGGTGAGTTGTAATCACAAATGGAACTTTAGTTTTGTCAGAAGCTTTTTCTACCTCTGTTAAGATGATTTTATGGCTTCTATCGTTTATGAGGTATAACACATTGATTTCTGTGGACTTTGAAGCATCCTTGCATTCCTGGGGTAAATCCTACTTGATCAGGGTGTATGACCCCTCTAACCTATTCCTGAATTGCATTGAGGACTTTTGTATCTGTTCATCAGTGATACTAGCTGGAACTCTTTGTGATAACTTTGTCTAGTTTTGGTATCAGTGTGATGGTGGCCTCACAAAATGAGTTCAGAAGTGTTCCTTTGCAGTTGTTTGGAATCTGTGTGGAAAGGATAGGTGTTAACTCTTCTCTAAATGTTTAGTAGGATTCACGTGTGAAGGCTTCTGATCTCCTGCCCTTATTTGTTGGGAGTCTTTTTAAATTATGATTTTTGGAGTTCCCAGTGTTGTTCAGTGGGTTAAGAATCTGACTGCAGTGGCTCGGGTCTTTGCAGAGGCACATGTACAATCCAGGCCTGGCACAGTGGGTTAAAGGATCCAGCGGTACCACAGCTGCAGCTCAGATTCAGTCCCTGGCCCAGGAATTTCCATATGCCATGGGTGAGGCCAAAAAATTAAAATATATATACATATATTTTTTCCGTCACTGGTAACTAGTCTGCACATTTTCTATTTCTTCATGGTTCAGTTTTGGAAGACTATGTTCCTAAGAGTTTTCTATTCTGGCTTGCACAATTTGTTGGCATATAGTACTTAGGAGTGTCTTATGCTCTGTATAGTGTCAGTTGTAACTTACCCGTTTTAACTTCTGATTTTGAATTTTGGGGCCATCTCCCTTTGCTTTGAATCTGGTTAAAGCCTTATTTTATTTTTTCCTTCAAATAACTATCTCTTGGTTTCATTGATCCATTTTTTTTTAGGCTGTCTCATTTATATCTGATGTTTATGATTTTGTTGTACTAATTTTGTGTTTAGTTCATTCTTGTTCCTTTATGTGCAAGGTGAGGTTGATCTTTCCTGTGTCTTGAAATAAGCTTGTAGTTCTATAAACGTCCCTTTGGAACTGCTATTGCTGCGTTCCGTAGGCTTTGGACAGTTCTTAATGTCTCCGTATATTTTTAAAACTTTGTGTATTTTTAAAACTTCTTTGATTTCCTTAGTGGTCTATTGGTTGTTGAGTAGCATAATTAGCCTTCACGTGTTTGTGGTTTTTCCTTTTGCAACTTTTTTCTTGCAGTTGATTTCTAGGCTCATGACGTTGTAGTTGGAAAAGATGTTTGATATCTGATTTCAGTTTTGTCTCATATGAGTATTGCTACTCCAGCTTGCTTTTGCTTTCCATCTGCATGGAATAACTTTTCCATCATCCCCACAGTTCCTGTGTGTGTGTGTGTGT
>PVHT020000521.1:32418543-32434948 GCA_004024745.2 Catagonus wagneri | reverse complement strand
GTTTTGTTAGTGGTTTTGGGGTTTCTGTAGTTTTTTGTTCCCGTTTTTTTCATGATTTATCTTCGGTGTTTGGATTCCCATTTTGTGTTACTATAGGTTTTGAGTTTGTGGTTAACATGAAGTTGATATATAGCAATCTATGCATATAAAGTGGTTCTTTTAAGTTGCTGATACCTTAATTTAAAAGACATTTTAACCCCACATGTTTACTCTCATTTCCTCATTATGACTTTTTTTTTTTTTTTTTTTCCATTTTGGGGCTGCACCCTGGCATATGGTGATTCCCAGGCTAGGGGTCCAATTGGAGGTATAGCCGCCGGCCTTCACCACAACCACAGCAGTGCCTGATCCGAGCCGCGTCTGCGACCTACACCACAGCTCACGGTAACGCCAGATCCTTAACCCACTGAGCGAGGCCAGGGATCGAAACGGCAACCTCATGGTTCCTAGTTGGATTTGCTTCTGCTGTGCCACAGTGGGAACTCCATGATCACTGTTTTTGATGTCCTATTTTACATGTATTTGTGTTGTGTAATCCTTTATTTTACATGTATTTGTTCTGTGTAACCCTTAACTGCTTGTCGCAGATGTAGATTTTTATTAATTTTGACTTTAACCTTTTTACTAGCTTTTAGGTGTTTACCACCTCTTCT
Source organism: Catagonus wagneri (assembly GCA_004024745.2). Taxonomy (NCBI): domain Eukaryota; kingdom Metazoa; phylum Chordata; class Mammalia; order Artiodactyla; family Tayassuidae; genus Catagonus; species Catagonus wagneri. The sequence continues at coordinate 32,434,295 of PVHT020000521.1, read as the reverse complement.
GTAGATTTGCTTTTAGGTATGACTTTTTCTCTTTGGTAGCTTTCATATTTTTCTTTTGTCTAGAAAATCCCCTTTAACATCTCTTGTAAAGCTGGTTTAGTGGTGCTGAACTCTTAGCTTTTGCTTGTCTATAAAACTTCCAGTCTTTTTATCAGGTCGGAATGAGAGCCTTGCCTGATGGAATATCCTTGGTCATAAGTTTTTTTTTCCTTTTATTACTCTAAATATGTCATATCACTCCTCCTGGCTTGCAGAATTTTGGGGAACAAGTCAGCTGCTACCCTTCTGGGAGTTACAAACCTTGTTACTTTTCCATTGCTGCTTTTCAATTTCTATGTTCAAATTTTTGCTCTTAATTACAATGTATCTTGGTGCTTATTGCCTTCGGGTTAATCCTGCACTTGAATGTCTGTATCTTTTTCTCCCCCGTTAGGGAAGTTTTCACCCATGTCTTCGAATGTGTTCTGTGCCCCTTTCCTTCTCCTCCTTCCAGAATCCTCCTAGTGCCCGTATTACTGTGCTTGGTGTTGTCCCAGAGGCCTCGGCAACTGTCCTCATTTCTCTGCATTTTTGCTTCTACCTGGCATCAGTGATTTCCATACTGTCTCCAGCTTGCTGATCTGTTCCTCTGTATCCTTTAATTTACTGTTTCCTTCTAGTGTGTCTTTCATTTCAGTTACTGTTCTTCACCTCATTGGTTCTTACAGTTTCTCACTGCCCCCTCTGCTCCTCCAGTCTTGATTTCTCAGATCAACCTGAGGATTCTTCTTGGGTAGACTGCCTGTCTCCACTCCACTCTGTTTTTCTTCTGCAGTTTTGTCGTGTTCCTTTACTTGGAAATATTTCTTCTGTCCCCTTATTTTGCTTGAACTGCTGTATTTCTGGGTCTCAGTAGCTTGGTTACTTTTCCTGACTTGGAGAAGTGGCCTTTTGTAGGAGAAATCCTGTGTGTTGCAGCAGCGCACACCCCACTGGTCAGACCATTGTGCTAGGAAGCCACGACGGGGGCTGTATGGGCCCTTCTCTCGTGGTGGGCTGACTCCTGTGGGTGGTCTGGTCATCATGGCCGGCCTCCAATCCAGTTGGTAACCAGGTCTTGTCTTGTGCAGAGGTTGCTAGTTGGTGAGGCCAGGTCATGAGGTGGCTAGTTGCAGAACTCTGGGCTACCTGGGGCTTGTGCTGGCCCACTGGTGGGTGGAGTCAGGGTCCAGGAGGGGGCAAGGCTGTGGCCTGCCCACTGGTGGCTTGTGTCAGGGCCCAGGAGAAGGGGATGCTATGGCCCTGGGGCTATTGTGGTCCCACTGGCAGGAAGAGCCAGGTTCTACAGTCTGGCCCAGCACTGGTATCAAGAGTGCTGATGACTGGTTCTGCCCTGGGTTTCAGAGCTAGACTTCTGTGTGGGCCCTTTAGAGTGGAATCTGTTCTCACAGCCCTTTGATGCTCTGCAGAGTAAGCCCCACTGGCCTTTGAAGCCAAATGCTGTGGGCCTGGTCCCCCTGGTGCAGATCCCTCACTCCTTGGGGAGAAACTTCTGCAATATAATTATCCTTTGGTTTGTGGGTCACCTATTGGTCTTTTTTTTTTTTTCAGTTGACATATAGTTGACTTAAATATTTCAGATGTACAGCACAATGATTCAGGATTCTTGCAGGTTTTATTACATTGTAGACTGTTAGAGGATAATTGCGGAATTTTACTGTGCTATACAACATACCCTTGTTGCCTCTTTTTATATACAGTAGTTTGTATCTGTTAATCACATGCCCCCAGCTTCCCTCTCCCCTTTGGTGGCCCCAAGTTTGTTTTTTGTTTTGAGTCTGTTTGTCTTTTGACTACATGTTCATTTATATTTTTGAGATTCCACATAGTCAAAGGAGAATACTGTATAACTTATTTCCATGAGCATCATCTCTAGGTCTATTCACGTTCCTGGAAATGGCAGAACTTCATTCCTCTTTATGGCTGAGTAATATTTCATCATGTGTATATACGCTGTATCTTAGGCCAGTTATCTGCTGTTGGGTCCCTTCCATGTGTTGGTTCCTGTAAGCAGTGATGCTATGAACATTAGGGTGCGTGTATCTTTTTTGCTTGGTGTTATTTTCCAGATACGTACCCAGGAATAGAACTGCTGGATCATACTGTCAATCAGTTTTTAGTTGAAGGAAGCTCCATACTGCTCCAGAGTGGTTTCATCAGCTTACATTCCTACCAACAGCAAAGGAGGGTTCCTTTTTCTCCACATCCTGTTCAGCATTTGTTACTTGGAGACTGTTTAATGATGGCCATTCTGACCCCTGTGAGGTGACTATTCGTTGTGGTTTTGATGTGCACTTCTCTGACAATGAGCAATGTTGAGCATCTCTTTATGTGCCTGTTGGCCATTCGTATGTCTTCTGGGTCATCTGCTCCTCTAATTGGACTGTTTTGATTTTTTTTTTGATATTGAGCTGTATGAGCTTTTTGTATATTTTGAAAATTAATCGATTGTTGGTCATACTGTTTGCAACCACTTTCTCCCATTCTTTGTTGTCTTTTTCACTTTATGGTTTCCTCTGCTGTGCAAAGGCTTTGAAGTTTATTTAGGTCTCATTTGTGTCTCTGCTTTATATTCTTTTTGTAGTTGTAGGTGTGTGGGTTTCTTTCTGGGCTCCCTATTTTTCATTGATCCTGTGTGTTAATTTTTGTGCCACTGCCATGCTCGTTTTTTGTTTTTTTTTTTTTCCATTATAGCTGGTTTACAGATTTGTATCAATTTTCCAACTGCACAGCATGGTGACCTGGTTACACATACATATATGGATTCATCACAAGTGATTAGGCATAGTTCCTGGTGCTATACAGCAGGATCACCTTGCTTTTTCATCCCAAAGACAATAGTCTACAACTGGTAACCTCAGACTCCTGTACCACCCCACTCCCTCCCCCACCTCTTGGCAACTACAAGTATGTTCTCCGAGTCTGATTTTCTTCCTGTAGAAAGGTTCATTTATGCATTATATTAGATTCCAGATGTAAGCGGTATCATATGGCATTTGTCTTTCTCCTTCTGACTTACTTCACTCAGTATGAGAGTCTCTAATTCCATCCATGTTACTCTAAATGGCATTATATTATTCTTTTCTTATGGCTGAGAAGCATTCCATCGTGTATATATACCACATCTTCCTAATCCAGTCATCTGTCGATGGACATTTGGGTTGTTTCCATGTCTTGGCTATTATGAATAGTGCTGCAATGAACATGAGTGTGCAAGTGTCTTTTTCAAGGAAAGTTTTGTCTGGATATAAGAGTGGGATTCCTGGGTCATATGGTAGTTCTATGTACAGTTTTCTAAGATCCCTCCATACTGTTTTCCTTAGTGGTTGTACCAGCTTCCATTCCCTCCAACAGTGCAAGAAGGTTCCCTTTTCTCCACACCCCCTCCAGCATTTGTTGTTTGTGGACTTGTTATTGATGGCTATTCTGACTGGTGTGAGGTGGTGTTTCGTGGACGTTTTGATTTGCATTTCTCTAATCAGTGAAGCTGAGCATTTATTCGTGTGCTTGTTGGCCATCTGCATATCTTCTTTAGAGAAATGTCTACTCAGGTCTCTTGCCCATTTTTCCATTGGGTTGTTGGCTTTTTTGCTCTTGAGTTGTATAAGTTGCTCGTACATTTTAGAGATTAAGCCCTTGTCGGTTGCATCGTATGATACTATTTTCTCCCATTCTGTAAGTTGTCTTTTAGTTTCCTTTTTGGTTTCCTTTGCTAGGCAAAAGCTTGTCAGCTTGATTAGGCCCCATTGGTTTATCTTTGCTTTTATTTTTGTTGCTTTGGGAGAATGTTTTGCCAATGTTTTTTTTCCAGGAGTTAATGGTGTCTTGTCTTATATTTTCTTTAAGCCATTTTGAGTTTATTTTTGTGCATGGTGTGAGAGTGTGTTCTAGTGTCATTGAGTTGCATGCAGCTGTCCAGGTTTCCCAGCAATACTTACTGAAAAGAGTCTTTTTCCCATTTTACATTTTTGCCTCCTTTGTCAAAGATTGACTGTAGGCATCTGGGTTTATTTCTGGGTGCTCTGTTCTGTTCCATTGGTCCCTATGTCTGCTTTGGTACCAGTACCACACTGCATTGATTACTGTGGCCCTGTGATATTGCCTGAAGTCTGGGAGAGTTATGCCTCCTGCTTGGTTTTTGTTCTTCAGAATTGCTTTGGTGATTCTGGGTCTTTTGTTCCATATAAATTTTTGGATTGTTTGTTCTAGTTCTGTGAAGAGTGTCATGGGTATTTGATAGGGATTGCACTGAATTTGTAGATTGCTTTGGGTAGTATGGCCATTTTTACAATAATTTTTCTGGCCCGTGAGTATGGAGGATCTTTCCATTTCTTTGTATCTTCTTTGATCCTGATTAATGTTTTGTAGTTCTCTGAATATGTCTTTCACCTCCTTGGTCAGGTTTATTCCCAGGTACTTCATTTTTTGGGCTGCTATTTTAAAAGGGTAAAGTATTTTGGTATTCTTTTTCTAATATTTCATTGTTAGTATACAGAAATGTGATTGATTTCTGAAGGTTAACCTTATATCCTGCTACTTTGCTGAATTTGTTGGATCAGTTCAAGTAATATCGGATTGAGTCCTTGGGGTTTTCTATGTATAGTATCATGTTATCTGAATACAGTGACAGTTTTATCTCTTCTCTTCCTATTTGGATGCCCTTTATTTCTTTTCTGTCTGGTTGCTGTTGCTAGGACTATACTATGTTGAATAACAGTGGTGAGAGTGGGCATTCTTGTCTTTTTCCAGATTTTAGTGGGAAGGCTTTCAGCTTTTCTCCATTGAGTATTATATTTGTTGTGAGTTTATCATCAATGGCTTTTATTATGTTAAGGAATGTTCCCTCTACACCCACTTTGGTAAGAGTTTTGATCATGAATGTGTGTTGGACTTTGTCGAGTGCTTTTTCTGCATCTATTGAGGTGATCATGTGGTTTTTGACTTTTCTTGTTAATGTATATGACGTTGATTTGCGTATGTTGAACCATCCTTGTGCACCTGGGATGAAACACACCTGGTCATGGTGTATGATCTTTTTGATGTTGAATTCAGTTAGCTAAAGTTTTGTTGAGAATTTTTTGCATCTATATTCATCAAAGATAATGCCCTCTAGTTTTCTTTTTTCATGGTATCTTTGGTTTTGGAATTAAGGTGATGTTGACATCGTAGAATGTCTTTGAGTGTTCCTTCTTCAACCTTTTGGAAAAGTTTGAGGATGGATATGAGTTCTTTGTATGTTTATTAGAATTCACCTGTGAAGCCATCTGGTCCTGAACTTTTATTTGTATGGAATGTTTTTATGACGTACTCAATTTCATTTCTAGTGATTGTTCTGTTCAGCTGATGTGTTTCTTCTTGATTCAGTTTTGGCAGGGTGTAAGTCTCTAAAAAGTTGTCCATTTCTTCTAGGTTGTCAAATTTGTTGGCATAGTATTTTGTTATGTTTTCTTGTATTTCTGTAATATCAGTTGTGACTTCGCCTTTTTCATTATTTTGCTTATTTGGGTTTTTTCTCTCCTCTGCTTGGTGAGTCTAGCCAGAGGTTTTGTCAATTTTTGTTTACCTTTTCGAAGAAAGAGCTCTGGGTTTTATTGATTCTACTGTTTTTTGAATCTCTTTTATTGATTTCCTCTCTGATCTTTATGATTTCCTTCCTTCTGCTGACTTTAGGGTTTTTTTGTTCTTTTTCTAATTCATTTAGGTGCTGGGTTAAGTTTTCAATTTGAGATTTTTCTTTCTTGAGGAAGAACTGTATTGCTGTGAATTTCCCTCTGAGCACTGCTTTTGCGGCATCCCATAGGTTCAGAGTGGTTGTGTCTTCATTATCATTTGCCTCGAGGTATTTTTTAATTTCCTTCTTGATTTCCTCAATGACCCATTCGTTTTTTAGTAGCATGTTGTTTAGTCTCCATGTAGTATTTTTTTTTTCTCATTTCCTTTCCTGTGGTTGATTTCTAGTTTCATGCCTTTGTGGTCAGAGAAGAGACTTGAAATAATTTCTATACTCTTAAATTTGTTGAGGTTAGCTTTGTTCCCCCAGTATGTGATCTATCCTTGAGAATGTTCCGTGTGCACCTAGAGAAGAATGTATATTCTGATTTTTTTTTTGATGTAATGTCCTGAAAACATCAGTTAGTTCTAACATTTCTATTATGTCATTTAGGGTCTCTGTTGCCTTACTGATTTTCTGCCTAGAGGATCTGTCCATTGATGTGAGTGGAGTGTTAGTCTCCTACCATTACTGTATTGCCATCTATTTCTCCTTTTATGTCTGATAGTACTTGTTGTAGGTACTTGAGTGCTCCTATATTAGGGGCATATATTGAGGATTGTAATAGCCTTTTCTTGAATGGATCCTTTAACCAATAAACAGTGTCCTTCTTTGTCTTATGGCTTTCATCTTAGTCCAGTTTGTCTGATATCAGTATTGCAACTCCTGCTGTCCTTTCTTGTCCATTGACATGAAATATCTTTTCCCATCCCCTCACTTTCAATCTGTGTCCTTTGCCCTAAGGTGAGTCTCTTGTAGGCAGCAGATTGTAGGTTTTTCCTTTTTTATCCAGTCTGCCACTGTGTCTTTTGATTGGAGCATTCAGTCCATTGACATTTAAGGTGATTATTGATATGTATTTATTGCTATTTTAGACCTTGTTTTCCAGTTGATTCTGTGTTTCTCTTTTCCTTGCTTTTTTTGGTTGATTTCCATTTATTTTGTGCTTGAGTGCTTTTCTTTTCAGTATTTGTGGATGTGATGTTCCATTTTGATGTGTGGTTGCCCTGTTTATGTTAACACCTCCTTATATCTGCTTGCTGCAGCCTGATAGCCATATAGGCTCAAACACATCAAAAAATTTAGTTAAAAAATGTATATTATTTTCTATCCCCATAATGTATGATTTTGTTTTTTAAATTTTTTTTAGCATCTTCATGTTTAGATCTGTATGCTGGCTTATTTGAATGATTGCTTTCCATTTGTGGCTTCCTCTATTCTATTTCTTTTCACTTTTTTTGGGGGGGAATCCTTTCAGCATTTCTTTTAGAAAGGGTTTAGTATTACTGTACTCTTTTAGCTTTTGTTTGTTGGAGAAATTCTTTATTTCCCTTATTTCTCTTTCTATTTTAAATGATATTCTTGCTGGGTGGAGTATTCTAGGTTGCAAGTTTTTTCCTTTCAGCACTTTAAATATATCTTGCCACTCCCTTCTGGCCTGTAGTGTTTCTGCAGAGAAGTCAGCTGACAGCCTTATGGGGGATCCCTTATTAACGCTTTGCTTTTCTCTTGCTGCCTTTAGGATCCTCTCTTGATCTTTAATTCTTGCCATTTTAAATATAATACACCTTGGTGTGGGTCTCTTTGGGTTCAACTTGTTTGGGGCCCTCTGCTTCCTGTATCTTGATATCAGATTCCTTCAAATTTGGGAAGTTTTCAGACATAATTTCTTCAAATATATTTTCAGTCCTTTTTCTCCTTCTGGAATTCCTATTATGCATAAATTGGGCCATTTTATATTATCCCATAGATCTCTTATAGTGCTTTCATGTGTCTTCATTTGCCTTCTGTCTGCTGTCCTGATTGGGTGATTTCCATTATTCTCTCTTCCATGTCACTAATTCATTCCTCTGCATTATTCAAACTGCTCTTTATTGCCTTTAGCTCAGTGTGCTGCTCTGCAAATTAGTTGTCTAGCTTTTCTTGGCTCCTCCTCATATTTTCTAGTTCCTTTCTAAGGGAATCTGCATTGCTATTCGTGTCCTCTCTCAGTTCCTTGATATTCAGCCTTAATTCCTCAAGTATTTTTACTACCTCCCTTCTGAACCCCATTTCTGTCAGACTGCAGAGTTCTGTTGCATTGTTGGCTGCTTTAGATGACTTGTCCTGTTCTTTTAACTGGGAATGGTTTCTGAGCTGCTTCATCTTGCTTATGGTTTTCTTTTTCTGTGAGTTTGGGGAAGCCATACTGTAGTCTTGTAAGGCTACTTCTAGGCAACAACACCCCTTTGTATTTTTTGGTGGGGTTACTATTTTTGGTGTGGGAGTTTGAGTATTTGGTGTCTGTCTTCAGTGTGAGCAGGCTGTTATCTCCCTGGTGCTCCCATGTGTTTTCAGGGAGAATGAAGCAATGGGTAGGGCCAGCAGTTGGTGCCTGGTCTCTGGGCTCTGAACAGCAGCAAGGACCTGCAGGAGGTTGGCACTGGCTACTCCTAGTTGCAAGGCCCTGGAAAGTGGTAATGACCTCTAGGCAGATCTACCAGGTGTCCAGAGAAATTGGCAGTAGCAGCAGCAGGATATGTGAGTTCCCAGGGGAGTGAGAGCCACAATGGCTAGTGTTCGATTGCAAAGCCTCCTCTGAGGTGATTGGAACTGCAGGTGGTACCTGTTCAGGGACTCCTAGTGGTTGCAGGACTCCCAGTGGTTACAGGTCATGATCATTTCTAGAGCCAGTGATAACGGTGGTGGTTTGCCCCCTCCACCTGTAGTCCATGCATGAAGCAACCCTTCTCACTTAGCCCACATAGGAGGTGCTGTACAGGTTGTTCCTAGTTGCAGGGTCCTGGGAAGTGATAGAGATCAGACATATGGGTACTGCCCAGAGCACTTAGCAGTGGGAGCAGCGGGGTTGGTGTGTTCCTAGGAGTGTAAGAACACCCACAAGTGATGTTCAGTCCCAGTGCTCTCCTCTGTAGTGCCCTTGAGGTGACTGGGGCTGCAGGTGGTGCCTGTTCATGGACCCCTAGTTGGTAACGTGTCATTCCCATCTCCAGAGCCAGAGATAAGTGTGGTGGTTTGCCTCTGCCTCTTGTAGACCATGCTTAGTCCCTACAGGATGTGCTGCACAAGGTGCTCTTACAGGTTCTTGGGAAGGGACAAGCGTCTGGGAACTGCCCAGAATGTTTGGCAGTGGTAGGTGTGCTCCCAGGGGAGCGAGAGTGACAGCAGGTGGTGTTCCATCGTAATGTCCTTCTCTGTGGTGTGCTCTGAGGTGGCTGGGGCTGGAAGTGATTTTTGTTCAGGTGTCCCTGGTGGCAGTGGGCCACGCCCTCCTCTGGAGTCAAGGATAACTGTTGTGGTTTGCTCCCACCCCCTGTAGGCCACCAGGAGCACTTAGACCACAAAGGAGATGCTTCAGCAGCTGCACCTAGTTGTATGGACTTGGGAGGGGACAGCAAGCAAGTGCCTGGGCACTGCCCTGAGTGTTTGGCAGTGGCAGCTGCAGGGCGGGTGTGTTCCCAGGGGAGTGATAGCAGCAGTCTCTGGTGCTTGGTAGGCCCTGTGTCACACTTAGCCCCCTGATGCCCTTAATCCATGCTTGAGGTGCCTGGTCACTGGTAGCCTGCACAAGAAGTGCCCAATGTCCAGTATATGAGCAAAGGTTTTATGGATGGTTGCACTGGAGATGCTGGCTGACTGCAGACAAGCAAGCAGCCTCCATGCTGTGGGCAGTCTGTGCCCCAGGAAGCCTGGTCTGCTGTGGTCTAGCAAGATGCTTCCTGTCACAGGTAAGCTGTGCCCAGAGACACCTGATCCAGAGCAGTCTAGCAAGGGGTTTCTGGTTGCACGGCCTGGGCGGGGTGTGTCCAGAAGGTGCAGGGGCAACAGTGGTCTAGCAAGCAGCCTCGGGCTACCTGGCTAGTGGGGGTTTGCTCTCGAGTCGCCCAGCCCTTTGCAAGCTCCCCTCTGGCTGCTGGAGGTTTGTGTCTGATCTGCCCCGCCCTCTGTGCTCCTTCAAGGTTTTTCCTATGGTAGTCAGCCCCTCCTCCTCTCCCCCTTCCCAACAACGCAGCCTTGCTTCTCCTGCGGACCTAGAACTCCCAGGTTCCCCAAGCCCATAGAGTATTGCTCTCCCGCCATGGCGCACTGCTCACTAGCCTCCCTAGGCTGTCTCCACACAACCGATCCTAGCCCTGCCACCCCAGCCTCCCGCCAGGGACTGACCTCTGGAGCCTAAGTCTCAGCTCCCAGCCGCCCGAGTGTCTCAGGCTGTGGTGTCTGTGCCAGTGTTCAGATGATCTGTGTGTGAGGCTCTTGCTCTGCTTGGCTGTTCTCAGTCCAGCTGCTGCGCTTTTCCTGGGCTTTGAGGTACCTCTGGTTCGGCTGATCTATCCATCTGTTAGGTGGCTTCCCAGGAAATGGGTTCCTTTTCTCCATCACAGCTCTCTCCCTGGAATGCTGGTGCCATCCTGATTCCTTCTCTCTCTCTCTTTTTTCTGTTGTTCTACCCGGTTATGTCAAGAGTTTCTTGCCCCTTTTGGAGGTTTAAGTTCTTCTGCCAGCATTCACTTGATGTTTTGAGCAGGCTGTTTTACACTTAGATGTGTTTTTTTGATGTGTTTGTGGGAGATGGTTCAGTCATCTTGCCGCAACCTCCTGCCATGCTGTTTTGATGAGCATCGTAATACAGTTTTAAATCTGGGAGGGTCATAACCTCCAACTTTGTTCTTTTTTGTCAAGATTGCTTTGGAAACTTGGTCTTTTGTGATTCCATGTAAATTCTGATTAGTTCTGCAAAAAAAGTCCTTGGTATTCTGATAAGGATTGCATTGAATCTGTAGATGACCTAGTATGTGATCTAGCCTGGGGAGTGTTCCACGTGCACTTGGAAAATGTGTGTTCTGCTTTTTAGGTTGTAATGTCCTGTGGATGTCAGTTAAGTCCAAGTGATGTATTTTGTCACTTAAGGCCACGATTTCCTTACTAATTTCCTGTCTGGATGCTCTGTCCATTGATGTCAGTGGGGCAGTAAGTCTTCTATTTCTGTATTCTTGTGTTTGTTTTACATATTTAGGTGTTCCTGTATTGGGTGCATGCATTTTAACAACTATTAGATTCTCTTTTTGTATTGATGTTTGTATCATTTTATACTGCTCTTGTTTGTCTTTCATTGTAGCCTTTGTTGTAAAGTCTACTTGCATAGGACTATTGCTCCCCACAATTCTTTCCATTTGCATGAAATATCTTTTTTCCCTTTAAAAATTATTTCAGGAGTATCCTGCTGTAGTGCAACAGCACAAGCAGCATCTTTGGAGCCCCAGGATGGTGGGAGTGTGTGTGCAAGTGAGTTAGGGATATGGCGTGGCTGCAGCTCAGATCTGATCCCTGGTCCAGGAACTCCGTGTACTATGGGGGGGGAGGGGTGATAACATTTTTTTTTACATTGTAGCGTAGTTGATTTACAATGTTTCAGGTATACTGCTAAATGATTTACTTACACATATATCCTTTTTCAGATTCTTTTCCTATTTGGGTCATTATAGAATATTGAGTAGAATTCTATGTGCTATACAGCAGGTTCTATTGGACTACCTATTTTATATATAGCAGTGTTTATATGTTAGTCCTGAACTCTAATTTATCCCTCCACCACATTTCCGCTTTGGTAGCCATGTTTGTTTTTGAAGTATGAGTCTGTTTTGTAAAATTCGTTCGTGTAATTTTTTGATTCTGCATATATGATATCATGTGATCGTTGTCTGAGTTCATGTAGTGTGATCTCTAGATCCATCCATGTTGCTGGAAATGACATTATTTCATTTTTTCATGCCTGAGTAGTATTCCATTGTGCATATGTACCATGTCTTTATCCATTCATCTGTTGGTGGACATTTAGGATGCTTCTGTGTCTTGGCTGTTGTAAATAGTGCTATGAACATAGGGGTGTGTTACCTTTTTGAAATACGGTTTTGTCTGGATATATGCCCAGGAATGGGATTGCTGGGTCATATGGTAGCTCTACTTGTAGTTTTTTAAGGGAACTCCATACTGTTTACCATAGTGGTTGTACCGATTTACATTCCTACCAACCCTGTAGGAGGGTTTTTGCCACACCCTCTCCAGCATTTATTGAGACTTTTTAATTACTATGGCCATTCTGATTGGTATGAGGTGATGACTCTTTGTACTTTTGATTTGAACTTCTCTAATAGTGATGTTGAAATGCCTCTTTGCCACCCGCCTTCTGGTGAAATGTCTGTCTAGATCTTCTGTCCATTTTTGTTTTTTTGGTTTGCTTATTTTTTAGGGCCACACTCACAACATATGGAGGTTCACAGACTAGGGGTTGAATCTGAGCTACGGCTGCCAGCAAAGCCACACAACGTGAAATCCAAGTTGCATCGGTGACCTACACTGCAGCTCATGGCAATGCCAGATCCTTAAGCCACTGAGCAAAGCTGGGGACCAAACCCACAACCTCACGGTTCCTAATCAGACTTGTTTCTTTCTTTCTTTCTTTTTTTTTTTTACTTAATGGATTTTATTTCAATTATAGGTGTACATAAATCATCGCAAGTTAGTTTTATAGATTTTGTATCCCAAACCCACAGTGCATTCCCCCACCCCCCAGATTGTCTTATTTGAAAAACCAAGGTTTTCCAAAGTCTATGAGTCATTCTCTGTTCTGCAAAGATGTTCATTGTGTCTTTTTAGTTTCCACATGTAAGCAGTAGCATTGGGTGTTGCTGTCTAATTGTCTGACTGGTTTCACTTTGCATGATAATTTCTAGGTCATTCCATGTTGCTATAAATGGTGGTAATTCACTCCTTTTAATGGCTGAGTAATATTCCATTGTGTGTATGTACCATATCTTCCCTATCCACTCCTCTGTCGATGGGCATTTAGGTTGTTTCCATGACTTGCCTATTGTATACAGTGCTGCAATGAACACTGGAGTCCATATGTCTTTTCGAGTCATGGTTTCCTCTAGATAGATGCCCAGGAGTGGGATTGCTGGATCAAATAGTAGTTCTATTTTGAGTTTTCTGAGTAATCTCCATACTGTTTTCCACAGTGGTTGCACCAATTTGCATTCCCACCAACAGTGTAATAGGGATCCTTTTTCTCCACACCCTCTCCAGCACTTATTGTTTGTAGACTTTTTGATGATGGCCATTCTGGGTGGTGTAAGGTGGTACCTCATAGTGGTTTTGATTTGCATTTCTCTAATGAGCAATGTTGAACATCTTTTCATGGTGTTTATTTGCCATCTGCATATCTTCTTTGGAGAATTGTGTGCCTAGATCCTCTGCCCATTTTGTGATGGGGTTGTTTGTTTCTTTGGTATTGAGCTGTAGGAGATGTTTGTAAATTCTGGAGATTAATCCCTTGTCAGTTGAATCATTTGCAAATATTTTCTTCCCTTCTGTGTGTTGTCTTTTCGTTTTGTTTAGAGTTTCCTTTGCTGTGCAGAAACTTTGAAGCTTAATTAAGTCCCATTTGTTTATTTCTCTTTTTATTGTCCTTACTCTGACACATGGATCTGAGAAGATGTGGCTATCATTTATGTCAGAGAGTGTTTGGCCTATGTTTTCCTCTAAGAGTTTATAGTATCTGCTCTTATATCTAGATCTTTAATCCATTTTGAGTTTATTTTTGTGCATTGTGTTAGGAAGTGCTCTAGTTTCATTTTTTTACATGTGGCTGTCCAGTTTTCCCAGCACCACTTATTGAAGAGGCTGTCTTTTGTCCAATGTATATACTTGCCTCCTTTGTCATAGATTAGTTGACTATAGATGCGTGGGTTTAATTCTGGGTTTTCTATCCTGTTCCACTGATCTATATTTCTGTCTTTGTGCCAGTACCATATGGTTTTGATGACTGTAGCTTTGAGGTAGAGTCTGAAGTCAGCCTGATTCCTCCAGCTCCATTTTTCTTTTGCAGGATGTCTTTGGCTGTTCTGGGTTTTTTGTGTTTCCAGACAAACTTTAAACTATTTTGTTCTAGTTCTGTGAAAAATGTCCTCTGTAATTTGATAGGGATTGCACTGAATGTGTAGATTGCCTTGGGTAGTATAGTCATTTTGATAATACTGACAGTTCCAATCCAAGAGCATGGTATGTCTTTCCATCTGTTCAAGTCATCCTTGATTTCTTTCATCAGCGCCTTGTAATTTTCAGAGTACAGGTCTTTTGCCTCTTTAAGTAGGTTTATTCCTAAGTATTTGATTCTTTTTGATGCGATGGTAAATGGGATTGTTTCCCAAATTTCTCTTTCTGATCTTTCATTGTTAGTATATAGAAATGCAGTTGATTTCTGTGTATTAATTTTGTATCCTGCAACTTTGCCAAATTCATTGATGAGCTCCAACAGTTTTCTGGTAGAGTCTTTAGGATTCTCTAGGTATAGTATCATGTCATCTGCAAAAAGTGATAGTTTTACCTCTTCCTTTCCAATTTGGATTCCTTTTATTTCTTTTTCTTCTCTGATTGCTGTAGCTAGGACTTTCAGAACTATGTTGAATAGTAGTGGTGAGAGTGGACATCCCTGTCTTGTTCTGATCTCAGTGGGAATTCTTTCAGCTTTTCACCATTGAGAATGATGTGAGCTCTGGGTTTGTCATAGATGGCCTTGATTATGTTGAGGTAGGTTCCCCTATGCCCACTTTCTGAAGGGGTTTTATTTTTTTATCAGAAATGGGTATTGAATTTTATCAAAGACTTTTTCTGCATCTGTGGAGAGGATCATATGGTTTTTATTCTTCAGTTTGTTGACGTGGTGTATCACATTGATTGATTTGCAGATATTGAAGAGTCATTGCATCTCTGGGATAAATCCCACTTGATCGTGGTGTACAATCCTTCTAATGTATTGTTGGATTCGGTTGGCTAGTATTTTGTTGAGGATTTTTGCATCTATGTTCATCAGTGAGATTGGCCTGTAATTTTCTTTTTGGTATCTTTGTCTGGTTTTGGTATCAGGGCGATGGTTGCTTCATAGAAGGAGTTTGGGAGTGTCCCTTCCTCTGCAATTTTTTGGAAGAGTTTCAGAAGGATAGGTGTTAGCTCTTCTCTAAATGTTTGATAGAATTCACCTGTGGAACCATCTGGTCTTGGACTTTTGTTTGTTGGAAGTTTTTAAATCAGTTTCAATTTCAGAACTTGTGATTGGTCTATTCATATTTTCTATTTCATCTTGGTTTAGTCTTGGGAGATTGTACTTTTCTAAGAATTTGTCCATTTCTTCTAGGTTTTCCATTTTATTGCCATATAGTTGCATATTGTAGTCTCTTAAGATTCTTTGCATTCCTGCGATGTCTGTTGTGACTTCTCCTTTTTCATTTCTAATTTTCTTGATTTGTGTCCTCTCTTTTCTTGATAAGTCTGGCTAAGGGTTTATCAATTTTGTTGATCTTTTCAAAGAACCAGCTTTTAGTTTCATTGATCTTTTCTATGGTTTTCTTTGTTTCTATTTCATTGATTTCTGCTCTGATCTTTGATTTCTTTTCTTCTACTAACTTTAGGTCTTGTCAGTTCTTCCCTCTAGCTGCTTTAGATGTAAAGTTAGGTTGTTTATTTGAGCTTTTTCTTGTTTCCTGAGGTAGGCTTGTATTGCTCTAAACTTTCCTCTTAGAACTGCTTTTGCTGCATCCCAGAGGTTTTGGAGTGTTGTGTCTTTGTTGTCATTTGCTTCTAGGTATTTTTTAATTTCCTCTTTGATTTCTTCAGTGATCCATTGGTTATTTAGTAGCATGTTGTTTAGTCTCCACGTGTTTGTATTTTTGGCCATTTTTTTCTTGTTGCTGATTTCCAGTCATATAGCATTGTGGTCAGAGAAGATGCTTGAAATGATTTCAATTTTCTTAAAGTTACTGAGGCTTGATTTGTAGCCCAGGATGTGATCAATCTTAGAGAATGTTCCATGCGCACTTGAGAAGAATGTGTATTCTGTTGCTTTTGGATGGAATGTCCTATAAATATCTATTAAGTCCATCTGATCTAA